>OY796660.1:43595127-44104127 GCA_963680705.1 Rhagium mordax | reverse complement strand
TTCTGAATACTTTTACCCAAACACCCTGTATATGTTGTATCTTATCTTTTACTGTTTTTTATTTATTGCAAATTTCGTGAACAATTTTCTTTCTGTTCTTATTTGGGATTTACGGCCACACTTCTGAACATTACCCAGATAATCTGAAAAATATCTGGATTATTTAAAAAATAACCTTTACGCCTGTGACTTTACGTCAAAGGAACAGTTAAAGGTTGGTTTTTTGACATAAAATATAATTAAAATAAAATAAAAACAATGATGTTTTGCAGACGTTTCGGAAACTTAATCTGTTTCCTTTTTCAATGCTAAGTAGTCTTTCTCTTGTGTAAAAACATCATTGTTTTTATTTTATTTTAATTATATTTTATGTCAAAAAACCAACCTTTAACTGTTCCTTTGACGTAAAGTCACAGGCGTAAAGGTTATTTTTTAAATAATCCAGATATTTTTCAGATTATCTGGGTAATGTTCAGAAGTGTGGCCGTAAATCCCAAATAAGAACAGAAAGAAAATACAGAAAGATGCCACAAATAACTTTTAGACAATATTCGTGAACAATATTATTTATACCACCAGCATCTGCATGCGTATCAATCAGGTTAGCCATGGATGAAAAACAATTAATTTGACGCTTCTGTAAGGCATAAGTGTCAAATTAATTGTTTTTCATTCATGGCTAACCTGATTGATAACCATGCAGATTGCAGATGCTGCTGGTATAAATAATATTGTTCACGAAATTTGGAATAAATAAAAAACAGTAAAATATAAGATACAACATATATACAGAGTGATTCATTGGTAAGTGTACATACTTTACCTGCATATGTAGGTTACTTGGGCGATTCCATATCACCTATGGTTAGTGATATGGAAGCAAATAGTGATAGACTGTATAAAAGCATTACAAAATTTGAAATTTAAAAAATGTCATAGTATTTCCGTAATATAGTAACTGACACGGCTTTATTTATATAATAACAGTTAAGTACCTACATATAATTTTTGTGAGTCAAATTGATTTTAAGTTATTATTAATTATAAAAATGAATCTTGCTACTGAAAACAATTTAGAAAATTTTAAATGCCGCTCGAGAAGCAACTTTGAGCTTACTTTCTTTAAAAATCGAAGGACAAACACGAGAAGGTATATATGAAATATTTTCTGTCAAACCGTTTTTTATTAACATTACTATATTAGTAAAGTGACATTTTCATATGGCAAAGTGCCACTTTATTAAACGATTTTGAATTTAGTAAAATAGCATATTATCAGTCAAAATGCGAAAAATAATATTAATTTGAAAAGTTATTGGTAACCAATGATTTCTCACTTGATTTATTGTAAATAAATATTGTTGGAAACTTTTTTCAAAAATGTCGTCGAAAACATATTTTCTCAGAGTTTCATATTTTTCTCGGAATACATATACCTAATTCCGATTTCAGCTTAATCAAGTACAATATGTATGTACGGGGTTTTCCACCGAAAATGATCACCCCGATAACTTTTTAATTTGTAATTTTAGAGAAAAAAGTTTCAAGTAAAAGTTGTAGGACATGTTAAGGGTTTAAAAATCCCATTTTGACAATTGAACATCGTATTTGCGATCTACCGATACAAGTTATGTTTTTTGTAAATGGAACACCCTGTATTTTTTTATATTTTCGGATTCTATACGTTTTTCTGATTTGAACCATATAAATATGTCATATGTTTGCTCCGGTAGATATTAAAATATTAATTTTTTGGGAAAGCAAAACTAGCCTTCTACTGTCTTCATATACAGGGTGACCATGAAAAAAGTGCAATGCATAATGCCACAAGGTAGAGGAGCGTAAAATAATGAAAAAAGTTCGTATACACTTAGGTCCTAATTCCTTTCGTTTTCGGGATAGAGCGTGTTAAAAATTTTTTAAAAATATTATTTTTTTTCTTATTTCTCAATTTCTTTTCGTTTTTTTCAACGTTTTTTCACAATGAAAAATTTACTTTCGATTTAATTTAATAAAATATCCATGTTCTCTTAAATAACTAATGAAACAATGGAAACCAAATTGATTGACGACATCTCTGAAATATCCCGGGATTATTACGAAACCGATCAGCAATAACTCTGTTCCATAAATGCTCTTCATTGTTTATTTCTTCGGAATATACTTCATTTTTCATAAACCCCCAAAATGAAAAATCGAGGGGAAAATTTTTCATTGTGAAAAAACGTTGAAAAAAAAACGAAAAGAAATTGAGAAATAAGAAATAAATAATATTTAAAAAATTTTTTTAACACGATCTATCTTGAAAACGAAAGGAATTAGGAAACAATTTTATTTTCTAACGTTTCGGTTTTTATTAACAATCATCAGAGAAAATTTATTTTTCATTTGTTTATTTGAAATATTTAACAAATACTATTACATTTTTTATTGTTGGTACGCTGCTTCGAGTGTTAAAGGCAAGTGTTAAATATTTCAAACAAACAAATGAAAAATAAATTTTCTCTGATGATGGTTAATAAAAACCGAAACGTTAGAAAATAAAATTGTTTATAATTGTGACCGATATTCCCAAGAAAATCTAACTAGTATTTAAATTCAACGGTCAGGAAAAAATAAAAATTTATACGTTATATTTTTATAATACTGGCATATATTTGCAAGATTTATTATTATTTGCGTTAGTTTATGCCAAAAATATCAAACTATAGAAATACAGCTTAATAGTGATATATTATATTCCTTTAAAATTTAAATACCCAAGTGCCTCGGTCTTTCTGTAAAATGGTAACAAACACTTGACAACAATAAAAATGTTTTGTCTGTGAGAAACATGTGCAAGAAGTTTAACCATTGTAACCATCGACCTTTACTTTATTTCAGCCTCTTATTCTTAAAAAATAAATAGACCAAATGTTCAGAGAAAAATCACAATGTGTAAGTAAAAAATGTTGATTAGGGGTTTAGAATTTGTTTGGCAATCAACACGTGATAGTTTATTAAACTAACAGTCTGTGTTGTTCTCTCTTTAGGGTAAGATATACCGAGTAAATAAATCTTTTGGACCTCAGTGATTGATATTAGTGGGTGCGTTAGAGTGCGTTATTATCTCGGTTTTTATACAATCATGTCCCTTAGAACGAGAAAAATTATGTGTTTAGCCAAACAAAATAAAATAAGTGTGTCGGAGCTCACATCTCCGAGAAATTATTTTCCAAACAATGTTTCTTCGGATAATAAACATCAGGTAGGTAAATATTTTTGTATTTTCGTATTCTATTAAGTATACTCATATTAATTCATTAATTTTTTATACATTCTAATTATTTAACATTTTATGTATAGAGCATTTCAATCAAAGAGTTTCTGAACAAAAGTCACACTAATATCTTCAACACTTACTTGAGTAACCCTTTCATGAAGAATTTCACAGTAGTCGGGCAAGGAAATTTGGAACCTCGAAAAAATTCCAAACTTTCTGAAAGTTTCAGGAAATTGTCTTTATTAGTAATATATTGCTATATTAAAAGTCTCAAAAAATCCACTTTGAGCGTTAGCCACCATATTGAAATAATGGTGACCAAACATAGCAATAGAAAATATTTATTATCTTACTTGTTTTTTAACTAATTTTAAGAATTCAAAAAAGAAAATATCCATACCTATAGGTACTATCAGATGACGACATTTTTATTACATTTTTGAAAGACCCTTTAACATGCCTTATATTGAACTATAATTAGACATTAGCTCTTTCTAAGAGAATTTTCTCAAACTAGAAAATTAAGAAAAATATTGAAAAACATCTTGAATAAAATTTGTAGAGGTAACATTTCTGAATAATACAGTTTTTTTCAGATTTGTGATTATTGAAAAATTAAGGGAGTTATGAATTTTCAAAGATAAGCGCGTGCGCGTAAAGTATATAAAATGTACCTCTTACAAAAACGCAATTTTCTTTAAAATCGAATTTATTCTCAGTTCCAAACCTAAAAGATTTCTGATCCAACTCAGGTACGGCTGATCATTTATATCTTTACACCCCCCCTTAACTTTGTTATTTTTGGAAATACAAAAACAGTGTAAAGACAGAGGTTTTAGTTATTTTTACGTAGATTTTAAATATGATATCAGAGAAACAATTCAGTAAGGCCAAAAAAAGTTATAATACAAACTTGTGCTTTTTGTTTGATAACATGCTGTATGTATTTGCGGAATACGGAAGAGCATGAAAATAGCTTCTCAAAAATATATAACACTGTTTTATCTTTTGCGGTTTTTGAACTATTTACATACATACAGCGTGTTACTATAAAAAAAATACAAGTTTGTATTATAAGTGTTTTTAGCAATTGTTTTTCTGATATCGTATTTAAAATCTACGCAAAAATAACTAAAACTTCTGTCTTTACACTTTTTTCTTTTTCCAAAACTAACAAAGTTAAGGGGGGTGTAAAAATAAAAATGAACACCCTGTACCTCAGATGTAGCAGCACTATACTGCTGCACTGTAGTTTGATGTATGTGTGTATTATTTCCTACATTTTGTATGTAGCACCATGAGATGAGTATTTAAACGCTTCTTAACAGTAAAATATACACCAACGGTCTTCCATTTTTTAAACACGCAGGTCCGATTAATATTAGATGTAAAAAATTTGAAGGAATTTCCAGAAACCTAAACAAATAATCAGAAAGAAATCCAAAACTAGAACACTCTATCAAATAATATTAACCAAGAAATAGATATTATTAATATTAGATGTAAAAAGAATAAAAGGCATCTCTAGGGAAAAAAAATAATAAGAATGGAAACTAAATAACACTAGATCAAATTTCAACCAAGAAGTTTCCCCTAAAAAGAAAAATTTTGTTAATTATTATTTTACTAACACTATATTATAATAATATAATAATATAGAGTATGTCGCCGTTTTACAAGAGGGAAAATTTAATTATTTTTGGTATTACGAAACATTTGATTCTTAAAACACAGAGTCAAGTATTAGTGGAGTAAATAGAAGTTTTCACTTCGGAAAAATTCCGGGAAGCGGCCATTTGAAGGTCAATTTTGTTTCTTTTAATATAAATCCCTATTTTTTTACAGATTCATATTTAGCGCTAAAAAATAAACAGCTTTTGTTACTACCATTTTTCTAATTCAACTCATTGTTTGTGAGTAATTAAGCAATGAAAATAGAGGTTTACATTAAAAAAAAACGAAGTTGACCTTCACCATATTTAAAAAACTTATAGCCATTAGATCCCGCTTTGAAATGATGGAACTCATGTCTGAAACACTTTTTTCTAATTTGCGATTGTCAACTTAAACGCCCCATCCAGTATAAACTTACACTTTTTACGAAATATTGAAACTAATAAGTATTTTTCGGTAAATCGACTCGATATTAATGTTTCTAAAATTTTTATCCTGTTTAAAATATCGAAAACATATTCAAAATATTCACGTGGTACAGGGCCATGAGTCAAATTATAGTGCCTGAATAACAGAAAGAGATAGCATCATCTTCCCCGCACGCTCTGGGTCTGGGTCTAATTTAAAAATTAATTTATATCGTTCAATATAATTTGAATATGTATTGTGTTTAATAAAAATCTTTTATTTTGTGTAAACCATTTTTACTTTTTGTATCGAGATACGTATATTATTTTTTTGAGACCAATACCATATTGAATAAGTTGATCTGAGCGCAATTTGTTTAAAATTTATCTAGTTACGTAATTATTAATATATAGATATATATTCTAGGTTTTTTCTTGACCGTTGATATTAATACAAGTATTATTTTTCTTGGGTATATCGGTCATATATATAAACAAATTTATTTATTATTTTTTTTCTAACGTTTCGGTTTATTTATAACCATCATCAGAGAATTATTATTTTGTGTTTGCTTGATCTTAATTTAAACTACATTTTTTAATGTGATGTATTGAGTGTCTTAAAGTGCCTTTAAGACACTCAATACATCACATTAAAAAATGTAGTTTAAATTAAGATCAAGCAAACACAAAATAATAATTCTCTGATGATGGTTATAAATAAACCGAAACGTTAGAAAAAAAAAAAAAAAATAAATTTGTTTATATACAGTAAATTCACTTTTGAACCAAAGCAGTTTGTGAGTGAATAGGAGATAGCAGTAAAGCGAGAGCACTACACATGCGTGACTGCATGTCGATCTCAGAATGTTAGCGCTCTCGCTTTATTCTCTCCTATTCACTCACAAAGTGCTTTGGTTGAAAAGTGAATTTACTGTATATGACCGATATACCCAAGAAAAATAATACTTGTAGTAATTATTAATGAAATTTTTATCGAAAAGTAGGCCATATTGGATCAGCCATTTTGACTAAACTTTTTTTGACATCATAATCTGTTTTAGCGACCTCGAAAACCCCTAATATGTCAATTAGAATTAAATTGCCTTAAACTTACTCAACTTATAATAATTTTGATTAAAAAGAAAAGTTTTTTTGTTTAAATAATTAATAAACAATTTCCTCACAATTATATGTTTATAACTTTTTATTTTAAGCTATGTAAAAGTGATATCAAAAGGTTTTAGGAAAATCGAAGCTTCCCGTAATTATTCCGAAACAATGCATATTTTCAACCTCTATTGACTCCACTATATGCTGATTTTTAGCTTTATACAAAAATGTCAAAGAAATAAAAGATTCTGATTGTTTTAAAACTACCAAATACGTGATAAAAACGTCGACGGATATATATTTTTTTATTTTCACTTAAAAATGGTGATCCGACCATAGCTTAGTGGGAATATAAAAATTTTATACTTTTAATATTCAATTATTGTTAACATGATCAATAACTTGACATTTTGACGGTTCGGACACTGAAATTATAATAATTACCCTATATGGATCACCATTTTTAAGTGATAATTAAAAAAACTGTCCGTCGACGTTTCCATCACGGATTTCGTGGATTTAAAACAATTAAAATACTGTATTCCTTTGACATTTTTGCATAAAACTAAACATCAGGGTACTTTATTCTTGTATTATTTTCACATTATTGCTTGTTAATAACATAACATTTCATGTACAGGGTACATGAAATGTTATTTTTATCAGTGGCATTCTTATTTAACTGAAGGAAAACTTTTTATGAAGAAACAAATTTTTATTTTTTGAATATTTGCTGCGTACATAGTTAAGTGCTGACAAGTATATTTCTTAATATCAAAATTAAAGAAGTTTTCCCTCTTGTAAACTCAATCCGGGGACATACTGTATATTCAATGTAAAATATTAGTAGAACTAATAATCCAAATATAAATAAAACTATCTCGAATCAAATTCGGAAATTTGTCAACGTAAACACGAACACGTTAAGCAAACACTCTGACCTAGCCGTAAACTGCATAGGTATAAAGTAAAACTCGCGCGCTGTTTATCTTTAAAAATTCATGACTCCGTTAATTTTTGAACAATCACAAATCTGAAAAAACTGCATTATTTAGAATTGTTTTCTCTACAAATTTAATTTGAGACATTTTTCAAAATTATTTTTAATTTTCAAGCAAATTGAGGGAAATCGCTTAGGAAGAACTAATGTCTAAATATTTTTCAATATAAAATACGTTAACGGTTCGTTTTAAAAATGAATAAAAATGTCGTCATATGCTATGGTATTATGTGGTTATTTTCTTTCTCGAATTTTCAAAATTTATTGAAAAACAAGTGAGATAATAAATATTTTCTATTGCTATGCTTGATACCATTTTTACAATATGGCGGCTAACGCACAAGGTGGATTTAATATAATAAATAATAATATATAATAATATATAATAATAATAATAATATAATATAGAACATTTCCTGAAAAAACTGCATTATTTAGAATTGTTTTTTCTACAAATTTAATTTGAGACATTTTTCAAAATTATTTTTAATTTTCAAGCAAATTGAGGGAAATCGCTTAAGAAGAACTAATGTCTAAATATTTTTCAATATAAAATACGTTAACGGTTCGTTTTAAAAATGAATAAAAATGTCGTCATATGCTATGGTATTATGTGGTTATTTTCTTTCTCGAATTTTCAAAATTTATTGAAAAACAAGTGAGATAATAAATATTTTCTATTGCTATGCTTGATTACCATTTTTACAATATGGCGGCTAACGCACAAGGTGGATTTAATATAATAAATAATAATATATAATAATAATAATAATATAATATAGAACATTTCCTGAAAATTTCAGAAAATTCGGAATTTTTTCTAGGTTCTTATGGGCTATGCTTATTTCGTTACCCGACTACAGTCAACATCGGTCAGTACGCTTCTGTTTAAGCAATTTTAGTTGAAATTGTTTAAAAAGGTGTTAACTAATGTTGTCTAAAAGTTATTTGTGGCATCGTTTAATTTTCTTTCTCTTCTTATTTGGTACTTATTACCATATTCTTGAATACTTTGAATTCCCGGATAACCTGAATTTTTTTTTAAAGTAACGTGAAAATATTGCGTAATTTCACGATTTATACATATAAAAAAGAATCTTAGCACTTAGGAAGAAAACAGTTGAGTTTTCGAAACGTCTGCGAAATATCATTATTTTATCTTTATTTTATTTATATTCTGCTACTGTAAACCAACATTTAACTGTTCCTTTGACGTAAAGTCAGAGGCGTAAGGCGTAAGTAAAGGTTATTTAAAAAAAAAGCCAGATATTTTCTAGATTATCAAGGACTTCAAAATATTCAAGAATGTGGTAATAAATTCCAAATAAGGAAAGAAAGAAACAGGTGTTAATTAATCAAGCTATAATATTATCTTTTAGGAATCAGGAACCAAACCAAATCTGGCCATTGCGTATGAAGATGCCTCAAAAAATGTAAACATTATATCGAATGTAGTCATTATTCCATCAGCTACAGTACCTAAAGAAGAAAAAAATGCAATTGAAAATGCAACAGAAATTAGAAAAAATTACGGCGAAGCTAGTATATTGTTTAACTTTGATAATGGAACAAATTCATCGCAGGTCGTTTCAGAGACAAGTCATGGTAGCTGTAATACTAGTAAAAAAGATCCCTACAATTTTCCTTCAGACACTGAAGACGAGGTAAATATATATTCTTATTCAGGAAATGCAATGGGTTTAATTATTTAAATAATAGTGGAAATACTTTTTAAAAACTTTTATTTTTTTTAGGATTCAGAACCCAAACCGGATATTTTCATTCCAGTGTTTTTACCCACAGTTCTTCGGGAAATTTCGGCTTATCAAATAAAAGGAGAGGCTACAATCGAAACTGATCAACAGGAACAATCAAAAGAATTTGCCGAAACTAGGTCACCGGAGATAATTGCAGGAACAAGTTATGAAAGCAGCAATGATGATAGTATTAATGACCCTAACTATTTTCCTTCGGAAACCGAAGACGAGGTAAATATGTGCTTATTCAAAAAAAGCAATATTTTTGAAAAATATTTATTTTTTTAGGATTCTGAAACTAAATCGGATATAAGTAATGATAATAGGAGCAGCAATCCTAACTATTTTCCTTTGGAGGCGGAAGACAAGGTAAATAAGATATTTTTGATGAAGGAGTGGGATTAAGTAATTTATTGCTAATAGTGCGGCAGCATAGGATATTTCAACATATTGTGCACTTTTTGATAAAAGCACCAAATATGGCACAGAGGTAGACCGATGTAATATGAACAATTTTGGATGTGGAGCCATCGGCCAACTGCCCCCTGGCGGCCATTTTCCAAAGTTGCTGCCAGTGGACACATGAAAGACAACAGAAGTTAGATTTGCTGCTGAAGGTATTAGTGAATGTTTATTGAATGTTTTGAATGAGAGATAGTTTGTAGGTTATATACAGGGTGAGTCAATAGTGCGTATTTCTTCTATATCTCCTGTCTCCTTAGAGATAGAGACATGGTTCAAAATTTTAATTAAATTGTGAGAAAAAGTACATTTTTTTTTAACTATTATCAATTATACAGGGCGATCCGTTAAAGTGGTAGATGAAAGAATATACAGTGTGTCTCACTTTTCACCACAACGCCCCAATATCTAGGCCATTTGTTGATCGATTTAGATCAAATTTGGTATACTTCTTTTCTTTCAGATTGTGTTTAAAAAGTTATTAATAAAAAATTTTTTCAAAATTAAATACGCCTACTATGATCAAAAGAAATTGGCAAAAATTAGGAATTTATATTAGCGATTGAGATAGGGATTCTTATTCAGCATGACCTAAAACGCCTGTATACCAAATTTCGTTAAAAAATATTCATTCCTTCACAAAAAAAAAAGTAATAAAAACCTAAGATTTCAATAATAATCACCCTACTATTCCAGTTATTTATTGTCGGATATTTACATAACTTGGTAGTTGGGTGATATAATGACGCTAATTAAGCATTAGGACACTTTTTTTAGAAAATATCAAATAACTCAACTTTTATTAATAAATAACTGGAATAGTAGGGTGATTATTTTTGAAATCTTAGATTTTTATTACTTTTTTTTTGTGTATACAGGCGTTTTAGGTCATGCTGAACAAGAATCTGTAAAAACAAGAATCTGTAAAAACAAAAACCCTATCTCAATCGCTAATATAAATTCATAATTTTTGCCAATATCTTTTGATCATAGTAGGCGTATTTAATTTTGAAAACATTTTTTATTAATAACTTTTAAACACAATCTGAAAGAAAAGAAGTATACCAAATTTGATCTAAATCGATCAACAAATGGCCTAGATATTGGGGTGTAGTGGTGAAAAGTGAGACACACTGTATATTTTTTAAATGGAATGACCCATTTTTTTTATTATATTTGAATACCACTATGATGGCCTATTCAGCTCTAAAATATTTTTAAAATTTGTTGGATGGTTAATGAAATAAAAAATATTTTTATGGAAAACTGACGTTTGTAGGTATCAATTTGAAAATTGATTTTGGACTTATTTTTGGAGAGTAATTTTTTTCTTTGACATGGTGGTAGTGTATGCCATACTTTAACTATTAGCTGATGTAGAAAAATTGTGTAATATTTCCTTTGAAATTATTTCATAGAAACAAAGACATTTAACGTCATTTAATTTTAGATATTTTCAATATTGTTGCAAACCTCCTAGTTTTCACTAAAAAATGAATTTTACGAAGCAGGAATTAATTGGTATGATGTATACCCTTGGTGAAAGTGACAGAAATTGTTTTTTGGCCACCAGAATTTACGCTCAAAAGTATCCTCACAGAACCCATCCACAAGAAGCATCTTCCAAAAGTTAAAAAAACGGATTTGAAGAAACAGGTGAGATATCCTATAAAAAAGTCGTTATCTTCATTTGTAGTACTTTTTCTACGATGGACTTTTTTATAAGAAATGTCACCTATTTCTTCAAATCTGTTTTTAAACTTTTGGAAGATGCTTCTTGTGGATGGGTTCTGTGAGAATACTTTTGAGCGTAAGTTCTGGAGGCCAAAAAACAATTTCTGTCATTAATTCATGTTTCGTAAAATTCATTTTTTAGTGAAAACTAAAGAAAATTGAAAGTAACTGAAATTAAATGTCTTCGTTTCTATGAAATAATTTCAAAGGTAGGTACGTTGACTTTTCTGAATAAAACATACCTATTTACACCTAAACAACTACATCTAGAAAATTATTCATTTTAGGTATAGGACATATCATATCAAAATTGCAGAGAAATTAAAATTACACAATTTTTTACAAAAATATATAGGCGTTCCATTTGAAAGAGTAGAATTTTGGTAGTTTGAATATTTATAAGTAAGCAGTGAGCTTATGAACACCTTGTATGAAAGAAATATTTTTTACATCAGCTAATAGTTAATGGCATACACTACTACCATGTCAAAGAAAAAAAATTACTCTCCAAAAATAAGTCCAAAACCAATTTTCAAAATGATACCTGCAAACATCAACTTTCCGTAAAAATATTTTTTATTTCATTAACCATCCAACAAATTTTAAAAATATTTTACCGCTGAATAGGCCATCATAGTGGTATTCAAACATAATAAAAAAATTGGCTAATTCCATTTTAAAAAATATATGTATATTCTTTCATCTACCACTTTACGGATCGCCCTGTATAATTGATAATAATTTAAAAAAATGTACTTTTTCTCACAATTTAATTAAAATTTTGAACCATGCCTCTATCTCTAACGAGACAGGGGATACAAAAGAAATACGCACTATTGACTCACCCTGTACAGGGTGTCCCAAATTGCTTGATTTTGGCTGGTTTTCCTATTTCTAGACCAGGTAGAGAAAAACTGACATATGAGTCTAGAGGTCGATATTTGTAAAACGCCGATTGGTGAAAACCACATTTCGATATCTCTAGCCGTTTCCAAGATATCGGCAAAAATTGACATTTTACAGATTCCGAAAAACTGTCAACTTTTTTATTTGTGGATATTTTTCAAACAGTAAAAACTTTCTACAGGCACTTTTTGACGTAGAATAAGGTGCATTTGTCAAAAAAAATATATCGCTTTTCGATTGTTTGATATCAAAGCTAACTTTGTGGAAACCATAGTTGGATTTGACTTTAGAAAATAGGAAAAAAATATAAGCTTTCTAAAAATATATATGCCAAGATATGTCTAGTCATCCTTGCTGCCAATATAACACATTTCTCTTTAAAAATTACATTTTTTAACATTAAAAAAAGTTTTTCGGAATCTGTAAAATGTCAATTTTTGCCGATATCTCGGAAACGGCTAGAGATATCGAAATGTGGTTTTCACCAATCGACGTTTCACAAAAATCGAGCTCTAGACTCATATGTCAGTTTTTCTCTACCTGGTCTGGAAATAGGAAAACCAGCCAAAATCAAGCAATTTGGGACACCCTGTATATAACTTACGAACTATCTCTCATTCAAAACATTCAATAAACATTCACTAAAACCTTCAGCAGCAAATTTTATCTAACTTCTGTTGTCTTTCGGGTGTCCACTGGCAGCCATTTTGGAAAATGGCCGCCACGACCGCCAGGGGGCAGTTGGCCGATGGCTCCACATCCAAAATTGTTCATATTACATCGGTCTACCTCTGTGCCAAATTTGGTGCTTTTATCAAAAAGTGCACAATAGGTTAGCTAATCCGCTGTACTATAATTAGAATAATACTTCAAAATGTTCTTTTTCAGCATTCAGAACCGAAATCAAATATTGACGTTCCCATAATTTCGCAAAATTTTGATACTCAAATGGAAGTTGCGGTTGATCAACAGAATAATTTAGAAAAACTAGTTGAAAGCGAGGTGAGATTTTTGAAATTAAAATGTGTTTCGTTTTAAGTTTAAAGTCCGATTCATCTTCAGTCTTCGTTATAAATTTCACTTTTTTAAATATTATTTTTTATTCATGACTATAAAGCTTTTGGTCTTGTTTTATTTAACTACTTAAATAAAAAACTCCGTGACCGATTTTTTTCAAAACCATTGATGTAACATATTGTTTTATGTTACTCGATATAACGGCAACAGAATACTATTTTTTTTTCAAATTTATTTTTATTACAGGTGCACGTTGAACAGATAAAAAGAAAAAATTATAAAGATAAGAAGGATTTCTGTTTATTTTGCGATAAAGATGTATTCCACTTTGCTAGGCATTTATTTACTTGGCATTCAGCTGAACTTGATACCCAACGAATTTTGTCATTCCCTTCAAATTCACGGCAAAGAAGAGAAGCTTTATCTTTTTTAAGAAAGCAAGGAAACTTTGTTCAAAACAGAACCAACACCCAACTCCGACCAGTCAAAAGAGTTCCTAGTACTAGTACTAGCGGAAAATCGACGGACGATTATCTTCCTTGTGCACATTGCCTTGGATTTTATAAAAAACGGTTTCTGTTTAGGCATACAAAGCGTTGCCCTAAAAATTCCGATTCAGGCAAAAATAAGCGACAAACCTCACAAAGTGATGGTCATACCACACTGTTGTTGGGTAGTTTAATAAAGCACGATACGCTACTGAAAAAAGTACTGTGGCCGCGGATGAGAGCTGATGAAATTAACATGATTGTTAAAAAAGATTTCCTTATATGCAACTATGGGTACTCTTACTTAAAAGGTCGGAGGAGCAAGGGAAATTTAGACGTAGTAAGGCAAGATATGAGACGGTTAGCGAAGCTGCTGCGATTGGCCCGAATGAAAAATGAATCAATTAAGGACCTAATTGATTTACTCCGTCCACGTCATTTCAAGCTCATCATTGATCAAGTTAATGAAATAGCTTGTTATAATCATGAGACAGATACATATCATTCTCCAACTTTGGCCATGAACTTTGGAACACTTTTAAAAAAATGCTGTGACCTAGCTTTTATTCATCTGGTACAAATTCCGAATACCAACGAACAAAGAAAAGAAGCAAATATTTTGAAAACCCTTATAGAATCACAGTGGTCTAACGAAATATCGGCACAAGCTGCATCGAATTTAAATGAGAAGACATGGAATAAAAATGAACTGGTACCCCTTACTGCAGATTTGAAAAAATTAAATGACTTTTTAGAAAAAATGGCCCAAGAAAGTTATGATAAGTTGCAAGAAAACATAAACGACCAATCAGCTTACAACAGCTTAAAAGAAGTACTTTATTGTCAAATAATTCTGTTGAACAGGAGGAGACCGGCGGAAGTTGCACAAGTCAAAATTCAAACGTACAACTCTATTGATTTAGATGTAAATAAACAGGGGGAATTTCAAAGCTGCCTAACAGAAACTGAAAAAATACTTTTAAAATCATACAGTCGTTTTGTAATTAGAGGCAAAAGAGGCCGAGGTGTACCTGTCTTGCTCTCCCCTGATATGAGGAAGAATTTTGATTTTTTAATTGGAATTCGAGACAAGTTTACTACAAATAACGATTATGTTTTTCACACTGCTGGGACAAATTTTCTTGATGGCACGAAGACTTTACAGAAATACGTAAAAAAATGTGGTATACAAAACGTTCAAAGTATTACTGCAACAAATTTAAGGAAACACCTTGCCACTGTAACACAGTTACTTAATTTTTCAAAAAAAGATTTAGAACAGTTGTCTAATTTTATGGGGCACACTTTGAATACTCATTGTAATTTTTATAGATTGCCGGATAGCTTGTACCAAACGGCAAAAGTATCCAAACTTCTACTTCTAATGTCGCATGGGGGAGCAGAGCAATTTAAGGGGATGCACCTTGATGACATTAATATCGACTTAGATTTGATAAACGACAAAACGACGATGGAACAGCTTGCCCAAGAGTATGATGAATCTGAGAGCCAAAATCCGACGGAAAATGAGCCAGTTCAAATTGAAGAGAACCGTTTAAATAAAGAACATAAAATAAATAAAAGGGTTGTACAAAAACAAAAAATCTCTTGGAGTAGCAATGAGAAAAAGATCATTGCATCGTATTTTGCAGAGAACATTAAAAACAAACGGGCTCCTAAGAGGCATGAAGTTGATAAACTTGTCGAGACTTATCCCGATATTTTTGGAGGTAAACCATGGACGTCAATTAAGGCTGTTGTATACAACATTTATACTGGAAAATTAAAAATTGTGCGTTAATTTCTTGTATGCCTTAATATTTTTGTATTTAAATATTCTCTTCACTTCTCTATCACTTAAATTTTGTGTTTGCTATCTTATGTTATTACTATTTTCTATTTTAGTGGAATAAGTATTGTTTTTTGTAATTTTAGCAAAGTAAGTAGGTCGCTGTCACATATTCCATATACAGTATGTCCACAGTTAGAGTGTATAAGATGGTAAACTTTTATTTCTCATTTTACGTGGAAAACTGATTCTTCATATAAAGTTTTGATTTTGTTAAAAAATATGATTGCCATGGAGTAAGTTAACATATCATGTAGGTACAGGGTGTTCAGAAAATAAAAAATCTGAAAATTATTTAAGAGTAAACTATGTTCAATTATAACGGTATGAAAAGTTGCTTAGAATTAAAATTTGTCAGAATTCCAATTTGTGGATAAATATGCCTAATTCGACTTTTTAAAAAATTTTACGGAAGTATCAAGTGGCATAAAAATTAAAAACTGTATAACTGAGGAGTTGGCTTGTGGTTGACAGTGACATTTATTTATCCTCGATTTGTCATTTTACTGACCATCATTTTCTACTTCATTATTAATACTAATATATAATAACTATTGTGAAAAGTCGAATTAGGCAGATTTATCCACAAATTGGAATTTGGAATTTTCATATCGTTAAAATTAAAAGTGGTTTACTCTTACATTATTTTCAGATTTTTTTATTACTGAACCGTGTACATGATATATTAACTTACATGGCAATCATAATTTTAACAAAAGCAAAACTATTTATGAAGAATAAGTTTTCCGTGTAAAATGAGAAATAAAAAAGTTTACCCTTTTATCCCTTCTAACTGTGGGGACAGATAATAAATATTAAATTTTTAATGCACATTTTTTTTCTTATCTTTTATATTCAGTAATTTAATAGATTTCTCCCTTGTTTACTAGATTTCTCAATTATTGTGGTATATATAAGATTATTGTCCTCGTTGAATAAATTTCATTGTTTATTGTTATTATTGACTATTTGTCTTCATAAATTTGTAGGTCAATAAAGCTTAAATCTATATATACATAAATATTTATTCTACCTGATATCCTCTAAAATCAACCCAATAAGAATACGTATTAATTTAGTTCATTAACTAATATTAACTATACCTACTTTCAATTTTTAATATTTCAAACACAGTAAAATTTAACATTACTAATAATAAATATTAATTTATTTTTTTAAGAAAAGCAAGCATTTTTAACAAAAAGTCATTGCAAGAGAAAAGAATACACAAAACTAGAGATTGTGGTTTTAAATATTGTGATAAAAAATTTTATAATAAAATTCCAAGGTGGGTAGTGTACAATAAAAATTGCCAAAGGTGAAGTATAAACAGTTAATAAAACAGTTTTTAAATTTTAATATTAAGAGTTAATATAATATTAAGAATTCTAAATTAATGGATAATGTAAGTTAAATATACAGTGTGATCCATTTGAAATAGGAGCACCTCTGGAAGATCCATGTTTTTCAACCGATTCGCATTTTTTTTTATACATAGAGCATTCTACTTCGGCACAAATTTTCATAAATTAATTTTCATTTTTAAGGCATTCTCTGATTATTTTTCGATGTCGAAAATCTTCACCACTGGATTATCAAAATTTCATTGAAATATTATTTAATAATAAAAAAGTTATAAGAAAATGAATTTTCAAAAACGTACAACGAATTAGTCCGAAAAATGACTCCCAATAACGTATGGTTACCATGACAACCAAAAATTTTCAAATAATTGTTAATTCTAAAAGCCACTAAATAAGAGAGAAAAACAATTCATTTATTTAAGTACCATAAAACATTTTTAAAAACCAAACAAAATGAAACGAAACAGTAAACTAAACAATTTAACGAATTAAGTAACTCAGGTACAGGGTTTTCCCTTATAATTAGCCACCCCCCCTACAGAATTTATTTGATGGAATACAGAAAAATTTTATATACAAAACTTGCAGTATTTTTTCTAAATTTTAATAATCTGTCACTAAAACAAACAAGTGACAATCGCAAAATAGCAAAACTCTATAAACTTAGGGGTTTTGATGGAACACCCTATATATTATATTTTCGAAATCCTTATAATTTCCTGACTACAAAAATTGTACTACAGTGCCAAAAAGTCTGCACCATATGGGAAATTATTTTGTTGTTGACTTTCAGAAAAATTTTATACTTGATAAAAGTTTGTGCATGGTCTCAAACGAGTAAGTGTCTACTAAAGTTTGTGTTAGTCCGGACGCTTAGGTCGGAAAATCAAATTATTTAAATTTTCAAGAATAAACTACTCTTAATTTTAAAGATATCGAAAAATGTTATTTGAAAAAGTTGTTTATAATGCAAAGTTACATCTAAATGTTAAATTTAGTTGCTTAATTCGAAAAATGAAATTTTCCACCGTTTTAACGCATAAATTATGAACTATATTTTTAAACATTTTTCTTTTCCCAGAAATACTGTCAAAATAATAATTTTAACTTAAGCCATGTATTACAGTACACTTTGATGAACTCTTAGCCATACTTTTTTGGCCAAATAAATATTTTGTAAAAAAAATGCTGCATTTCTTGGTGCAAAGTTGTTCTAGTTTGTTCCAGTATTGATTTTTTTGAACAGAACTTTTCGAAAAAACTTCATTCAACTCTCAAAAATCAAAAACATTTCCCTAAAATAAATACAGGTCAAAGAAATTTCCATATACCAAAAAAATGGCAAATTCTGCAAATAAATATTTTTTAATTAATACACTGATAAATATTTTTGATTTTTTAACATTGTCACAGTTGAATAAAGTTTTTCGAAAAGATCTGTCCAAAAATTTTCAAAAATCTCAATACTGGAACAAACTAGAACAACTTTGCACCAAGAAATGCAGCATTTTTACAAAAATGTATTTGGCCAAAAAAGTTTGGCTAAGAGTTCATCAAAGTAGACTGTAATACATACCGGTCATAGAACTGTATCGGCCAACTAGTATAACACAGAAATCACCGGGAGGACATGATTGTAAAAAACTGGGATTTTAAAATAATTTCCTTTTTATGTGTAGGTACAGGGTGATTCTTTTGTCAGGTGAAATGCGTTTTTCTCGTAAACGGCTAAAGGAAACTATTTTCTGTAAAAAGTATTATATTCTTACCGACTGTTACTAACAACTAGGATATAAATATAACATAAATGTGCAGGGCGCTAGGCGTCGCGACGCTACAAATTTTTTTTCCAGCAACATACCACTTTTATTACACCATTGAAAGGGTCTTTTGATTTCGAGTTTTTTTTCTATATTCTATTTTTCTCGATATTTATTCGTTAAAAAGTTACGATATAATATTTGCTCCCTGAAACGGGTTTTTCGCTCTCTTTAAGAGGCTGTAGCTCCCTTAGGAAGCATATTTGGACATATGTTTGTATGAACTTTTATTCTTATTTTTACATGTAGAATTAGCTCCAGAACTTCTGGACAATAATTTAGAAACACCCTGTATGGGTGATATACCTATTATTATGGATGATATATCCATGTTATTAAATTGCTATCAAGAAATTCTGGAGCTAATTCTACATGCGAAAATAAGAATAAAAGTTCATACAAACATATGTCCAAATGTGCTTCCTAAGGGAGCTATAGCCCATTAAAGAGAGCGAAAAACCCGTTTCAGGGGGCAAATATTACGTCATAACTTTTTAACGAATAAATATCGAGAAAAAACACTCGAAATCAAAAGACCCTTCCAATGGTGTAATAAAAGTGGTATGTTGCTGGAAAAAAAAATTTGGTAACGTCGCGACGCCTAGCGCCCAGCACATTTGTGTTATATTTCTATCCTAGTTTTTAGTAACAGTCGGTAAGAATATAATACTTTTTACAAAAAATAGTTTCCATTAACCGTTTACGATAAAAACGCATTTCCCCTGATAAAAGAATCACCCTGTACTCTTATGTCGTGAAAAAAGAAATATAAACGTTTTTGTAATTCATTCTTCTTAGAAACAATGTTTCAAAAAATGACTCAGCGGTCGAAAGTGCAATAAAAGTTGTGACAAACATGGTCAAAAATGGGGTGAATTACTCAAATCTCTTAAATGAAGAATTACCATCCATAATAACTTCATGACTCATGAGTGCAAATACGTTAATATTATGAATACAGTGTTGCTAAATTTAATGGTTCAGCTTTATACGAAATATAATTGAACTTGTATACAGAATTCAAAGCAGCGCCACACAGACATGCGGGCAAAGCTCGAACCCAAAAACATATCTTTCTATCAAACCTGAACCATTGTATGATAAACAATACTGTTTTCCCGCGCTTTTTTCCCTCGCATTTTTTTCATCAAAGTAAATGGCATATAAAATAGTTAGTCCTAACTTTCCAAAGAAATGTACAATCTATAAATAAATCAACTCGATAATTTTTTATTAGGCAAAACGAACCTGAACCACATATATGGTTCAGGTCGGTCAGGGTGGTTCAGGATTGTGCATAAAAATTTGTATTTCTGGCTCAGGTTAGTACTATTACTGAGTATATATATATATATATATATATATATATATATATATATATATATATATATATATGTATATATGATTGATATCTCGAAATTTGTCCCTGTACGTATGGTGTTAAATAATTATATTTTAGGTTTTGTAGATATCTGGCAGAGGTTTAGCTGAGCGACTGGTTTGATACCCACCTATTACTAAACCACGTACACCACATACAATCTATTTAATTAAAAATCCCTGCGTGCTGTTGTCAAATGCCCTGCGGAGATCCGACACTGTACATTACCCAGAGATAGAGAATACTTACTTTCTTGATGTTTTTTTTTACACCTATCTTTATTTTTTCAGGGCTAACTTGAATTTCTGGAGTTCTGGGAAAATCTACGATGTTTTATGTATGGATTTGTTTATTCTTGTCTAATTTGTTGTTTTTATTTTATAATTTTATATTTTGTAAGTAGTTAATTTAAGTTAAGTTAGATTATTTTTAAGTTAGGTTAGGTTTTTCAAGTATTTTTTTCTAGAATTTAATGTTTAAGATTAGTAGATTCGAATTTTATTCTTAGTTATTTATAAAAAACACCTCTGAGTGGTTAATTTGACGTTATGAACTTTAATTGAATGAATGTCACTTCTAAATACAGTATTTATTGTTTATAAATACAAGTGACTTATATTCTATCCTGACATAACTTATTCTATTCTAAAATTAACAATTTCTTACTTCTATACTTAAATTAATAAAGTTCGGTAAGTAACCGGACAACCAATTGGTCCTACCGCATGAATATGAATTGAAAGTGGGTATTGAACCAGATTCCGCCTTTAAACGGCTGTTAATTCCCGAACGTAATATGGGTAATGGTTTGTTGTCCACGTTGAATTAATTTTTCTTTTATAAAGACTACTTTTTGACTCTTTCTAATGCCTGATTTGAGTCCAGGTAGGTACACAATTCTATTATTAAAATACCTGACTGTTTCGTAAGTTTGTATCCCTGGCTCTGGTTTGGATTTATCGCCTGTTAGATAAGTTTGGTTTTCCACACAGTTTTCTTATGTTCCTATTGAATATTTTCTTTATTTTACTTCTATTTTAGGGTCGATGGATGACGCGTGAAGTTCGTTTTTGGATAATTTTTCTAACTTCTTTCAAATTCTTCCCCTGTTGCTAAGAAACTTTTTTCAAACGTGAGCAAATTCCATGGCATGGTGGATCAAATTTGACATCAACTGGTAAGTATTTTTCATTTTTAGGACTTAATATCCTTTTAAATGCATTTCTTTAGTTATAATTAGGTTCTTTATTTTATTTCCCATCCGTGGGTGTGCCAATTTTTATATTTACGTTGCAATAGTTTGTTCGCTTTCCGAAAAACACTGCGTTACGTAGCACAATTTGATATTTCCACTTATCACTGATACTTATTACTAATTTACATTATATACTGCCTTTTAGCTGTATTTATGGTTTTACATTCTTATTTTAAATTAAATTTAAATTTATTTCTTTAAATTTTAGTATACTTAATGTGACTCTCAGTTCAATAATCGCTTTCTTAATCAAATTTTTAATTTTACTTTTATATTTCTCAACTTAATCTTTTAATTTGTTAATTATAATTTGTACTATGTTTTAGTGAGTTATATTTAATTTTAGTATTAATATTTTTAACAGTTTTTCATGTTTTAGTGTCCTGTTTACGAACATGGGTGGTTTACTTGGATCTTATGTAAGTGATGAAATATGGTGTAACATTCTCCAGTGTTTAATGGCCTTTATACAGTTCAATTTAAAATTTATAATTCTCTTGTAAGTATCCTCTATTTCTGTTGCGTTTGAGGGAAGTTATTTTATAAAATAAATCTATTTTACGTTTTTCTCATTTTAATAATTTTAATTTATTTTAAACATGGTTAAAATACATGACATTTCCCCATTTGGGAAAAATTGCACAAAAGCTCAGGAAAGCTGTTTGCTATTTTTGACAAAACAATGTATTTTTCACATCTTTTCATTTGTTTTTTTTAAATTTGCACGGGTATAGTAGATTTACATGAAATTTCCCTCGGATGTAGTCAGAGTTTATATCTTTAATTTCATATACATTATTATTTACTATGTTACAGATTGCATACGGACCCTCGTAAGGCAGTTGCAACTTAGCACATAAATTTTTTTCGCTATTTGGTACTCGCATACGTTTTAAATTACTAAGTCCCCTAACTTGAATTTTATTTTGTTTTTAATCTTTTTATTTTGTTCACGTTTATACTTTTCTGTACGTTTTTTAACGAATTCCCTAACCTGTTGATGCATATTTTCTATATTCGTCAAATCGCCGACCTCCCATGGTCTATTTGGTATTATATTGTGCATCAATAGTACTGGACACGTGTTAGTTGTTGTATTTGGGGTGTTGTTAACATAAAATTCGATTTTGCTTAGGTACTTATCCCACATAGTATGATTTGAATAAGTGTATAATCGTAATAATTTAATGATTTCTTGATTATATCGTTCTACTGGGTTTGCGCATGGTCGTCTAATTGAAGTAAATATTAACTTTATCCCATTTTCTTCACAAAAGTCCCTAAATCGATCATTATTGAAATATGTCGCGTTATCTGTTAATATTTTAATTGGTTTTTCTATTTCCTGATAATACTCATTTATTTTCATGATTATAGTGTTAGTGTTACATTTTTTACAGGGATATAGTTTAATAAATTTTGAATAAACATCATACATCACTAATATGTGTTTGTAAGCGTTATTCTGAGTAGGTATTTGATTAGAAATAAAGTCGATTGATATTAATTGTAACGGTTTTTGAACTTGAATGCTCTCAACTGAATTTAGATTAATATGGTTCTTATATTTTCCAAGACAACATAATTTACAAGTAGTTATTACATTTTTAACTATTGATATATCGTTTTTTGCATAAAAATTCTCCCGAAATATCATCCAGGTTCTTCTTATACCTAAATGACCAAACCTTATATGTAGGTCGTTATTGATTTCGATAGCTAATTTTGCATCTATGAGATACAGCTCTTTTTCGTGGATTATTTTAATGATTATGTCATTGTGTATTTGAAATGCTTTCATGTCCCTTGGAGTCAATTTTTCTTTTGATTTTAATAATTTTGACTGACTGTTCTTTACCTCTCTTATGGAGTATATCCCGTCCTCGTGAGTTAAATGATTTATCGCGAGTAAATACGTTCCGGTTGTCTCGACAGTAATTGTTGATCCTTCCTTGATAATGCATCAGCCGTTAAGTTATCTGAGCCTTTCCGATATTCTATAGTAAAATTGTACTCTTGTAAGAGAAGTGACCAGCGATATATTCTGTTATTCGCGAATCTGTGACTCATTAAATATTTTAACGGGATATGATCTGTCTCGATAATAAATTCATTTAATGTTAAGTAGAACCGAAGCCTAGTTACGCTAAAACATACAGCTAGCATCTCCTTTTCCGACACTGTATATTTTATTTCATAATTTTTCAAAACTCGAGATACGAAACAGATTGGAACTTCGATCCCGTTTTGGATCTGTAATAATTCTCCCGCTATTGCATACGAAGAAGCATCAGTTCTCAAAATAAATTTTTTCGAATAGTCCGGGTTGTATATCATTAAATTTTTGCTAAATCCGGTCTTTAATTCTTGGAATGCTTTAATTTTCTCTGAATCCCATTTCCACTTTGTTCCCTTTTTAAGTAATGCTATTAAAGGTATTTGTTTTTCTGACAAATTTGGAATAAACCGCTTATAATAATTTAGGATCCCCAAAAATCCCCTTAATGTTCTCAGATTAGTCGGTCTTGGGTAATTTGTGATTTCTTTTAACCTGCCTTTGTTGACTGAAATCCCTTCCTCATTAATCAAATAACCTAAATATTCTACGGATTTTTGGAAAAATTGACACTTTTGGATATTAAGTTTTAGTTCTGCTGTGTCCAATGTCCGTAATATAGTCTCTAAGTGTTTTTCGTGAGCCTGTTCATCCTCTGAGTATATTAAAATGTCGTCTATGTAATGTATGCAGAATTGGTCGTATGGGTTTAATATTTTTTGTAACACTCGTATCAGAGCTGCTGCACTTGACTGCAAACCGAAGGGACAAACCTTAAACTGAAATATGTTGCCTTCAATGCTAAACCCTGTAAACTTCCTCGACTCTTCGCCTAATGGTATTAGCCAAAATGAATTTTTAAGGTCCAGTTTCGTATAGACATTATTTGATTTTAATCTACCTATGATTGTTTCTATATTAGTTGGCTTATCGTATATAGGTTTTGTAATTTCATTAATTTTTCTCGCATCAAGACATAATCGTATGTTGTCATCTTTTTCCTTTGTAATTACAATGGGATTGATATAATTTGTTACTGATTTTTCTATAATTCCTTCATTTAACATGTTAGTTATTTCTTCCTTTACTCGATCTCTTAATTTATACGGTATGGGGTAGGTTTTAGAGTTAAATGGGGCATTTTTGTTTACATCTAGGTGATGTTCGTATACATTCGTTACCCTAGCTTTCAAGTTAAACAATTCATTATGTTCTTTTAGCAATTATTTTACAACTTGTTTGTATATATCAGGGCAAATAATCTTTTCCAGCTGAGCATTCAAATTTTGATAATTATCAGCTATAATATCCCTAAGACATTGATAATGTACGAGATAATTTTATGACAATCGAAAGCACGTTGCTTGGTAATAGCCCGACGCCGAAGGCGGAGGGCTATTACCAAGCAACTTGCTTGAGGTTGTCATAAAATTATGAGGCATTTGTCAATGTCTGAGGGATATTCGGTCAGAAAATTTTTTGAAAAAATAAAATCAAAATGTCGCAACAGACCAAAACAATTATTTATTTATTAAAAGTTTATAGATTGAGAATTGGCATTGCCAAAACGTGACATTTTGACATTTATTTGGCAGTCGTCAAAGTTGAATAATTTTGTTGTCATAGTGATTGAAAATGTCCCTGGATGGTAATTATCAGTGTAATCTTAAAATGATTGGGTGATTTGTGTCACATGACAAGAAATAACGGAATTTAATTAGTTGTTAGAACTGTCAAAAAATTTTCATTATAATTTTCCATCACATCTTTTGTGCCTGGTTTATTAATAATTTTTTCTATTCTATTTATTATTTTCATTTCATTTTCTTCATCATTTTGGTCAATGAGCTACATATTCGTTTAATTTGAACTCAATATTTAATACCTCATTTAGCTCGTCTATCCTTTTCCCATTCGCAGTTGTTAGTTTTATTTTATTAGTTTTTATTATTTTATCAAGGAATTTATTTTTATTTTTTGAAATAATATCTTTATTGATTATACTAATCTCGGCTCCCGTATCGATTAATGCTTGAAAAATTATGTTTTCACAATTTAAATTTATCATAGGTAGTTCACAATCATTGTCTTTTTCATAGCTATTGTTTTCAAATTTTATAAATTCTTTAGGGTGTTGATATGTCGAGTAGGTTTTTGTCTCCTTTGGCTTGCATCCTAGTAAAAATTTTGACTGTTAGTCGGGGTTGGTTCTATGTCTACTTGTATTGTATTTAAGTTTGCTTCTTTTGATGTTTCATTAGTTGTCTTTTTCTGTTCTTGTCTGTTTTCTTGTTCTCTCTTTCCTTCGTATTTTGACCAATTTCCATTCCAATTCTGGTTATTTCCATCATATCGATTGTTATTTCTTCCATTGTTTTTCCAATTTCAATGACTCTTATTTTCCCAGTTTTTCTGATATTTATAGCCATTATCATGCTTGTTCTCCCCATTTTGTATATCATTTTGATCGTCTTTATTTTCCCATCTCTTTTTGTATGTTTTTCCATCATCAATGCCCCTAACGTAGTCTGTAAGTTTGTCGATAGTGTCAATACCTTGAATTAGTATAACATCTCTTATATTGTCGGCGAAGTGTCTTGCTAAATACCTGACAACTTCCTTTTCTAGCATTGGAGGTTCAAAGTATTTGATAACACAATATTTTTTTGTTATTTAGTTTTCCATTGTGCAATCAAAATCGTCCCTAAACCGTCCGTTAAATACGTTTTCCCTTATTTTTGATTGGTAGCTTTCCCCCCAATATTTTCTTAAGAAAATCTCTTCAAATTGATCTAATGTTTCGAATCTATCTTCAATAATGGTAAACCATGTTTCGGCCTCACCTTTAAGACAATTTTTTATATAAATTTTTAGCTCAATATGATCCGGTAAAATATTGAGTATTTGTTTTAACTGTTTCATAAAAATTTTTGGGTGACTTCTTTTGTCTCCGTAAAAACTACAAGAATTATCTACCTGTAAATATGGATTTCCCATATATTGCAAGTTTTGAGGTACGCTAATTTTTTTAATTTCGCCTCGTATATTTTTTGTTTCCGCGTCGAGTTTGGTGTTTAAAATTGTTAAATCTTTAGAATGATTTTCATCAATTTGTTTTATTACAATTTCAATATCATTAAATTGTTTAGATATAACTGAATTTTCTAAATTTATTTTTGTTTGTAAGTCATCTAAATTATTATAATATAATATTATCTACTCTTTTCTTTGTTAACGAAATTTCTAATTCATTCTTTTTTAATTCTTGATTTTGTTTGGCAAGTTCACTCGTTAAAAAGTCAATTTTGTTAGTCAATTTTTCGTTTCCTATATTAATTTGCTCAAATTGTTTGTTAAATTCACTTTTATTTTGTTCAAATTGTTTGTTAATTTCACTTTTATTTCGTTCAAATTGTTTGTTAAAATTTTCATTTAATTCAACTTTATTTTTTTCAAGTTCTTTGTTAATATTTTCATATAAATTTGCATTAGTTTGACCTATTAATGTTGTAATTTGTTGCATAAAAGTGCTTATGTCACAAGTCGTACTTGAGCTCTCTGAGCTTGATGCAATATCCCCTATTCCATCTTGACTTTGATCTACTTGATCCATCGTATTTTTACCTGATCTTAGATCCATTTTTTTTTTTTTATTTTTTATTTATTTTTTTTTTTGTAATTAAAAATTTTGTAAAAATTTTGGACAGTTTTGTCTTTGTTTTAGGTCCCCAACACATATTGCCCCACGTTGGGCGCCATATAATTGTAATGTAGTGTTTGATTGATATCTCGAAATTTGTCCCTGTACGTATGGTATTAAATAATTATATTTTAGGTTTTGTAGATATCTGGCAGAGGTTTAGCTGAGCGACCGGTTTGATACCCACCTATTACTAAACTTACCACGTACACCACATACAATCTATTTAATTAAAAATCCCTGCGTGCCGTTGTCAAATGCCCTGCGGAGATCCGACACTGTACATTACCCAGAGATAGAGAATACTTACTTTCTTGATGTTTTTTTTTTACACCTATCTTTATTTTTCAGGGCTAACTTGAATTTCTGGAGTTTTGGGAAAATCTATGATGTTTTATGTATGGATTTGTTTATTATTGTCTAATTTGTTGTTTTTATTTTATAATTTTATATTTTGTAAGTAGTTAATTTAAGTTAAGTTAGATTATTTTTAAGTTAGGTTAGGTTTTTCAAGTATTTTTTTCTAGAATTTAATGTTTAAGATAAGTAGATTTGAATTTTATTCTTAGTTATTTATAAAAAACACCTCTGAGTGGTTAATTTGACGTTATGAACTTTAATTGAATAAATGTCACTACTAAATACAGTATTTATTGTTTATAAATACAAGTGACTTATTATTCTATCCTGAGATAACTTATTCTATTCTAAAATTAACAATTTCTTACTTCTATACTAAATTAATAAAGTTCGGTAAGTAACCGGACAACCAATCGGTCCTACCGCATGAATATGAATTGAAAGTGGGTATTGAATCAGATTCCGCCTTTAAACGGCTGTTAATTCACGAACGTAATATGGGTAATGGTTTGTTGTCCACGTTGAATTAATTTTTCTTTTATAAAGACTACTTTTTGACTCTTTCTAATGCCTGATTTGAGTCCAGGTAGGTACACAATTCTATTATTAAAATACCTGACTGTTTCGTAAGTTTGTATCCCTGGCTCTGGTTTGGATTTATCGCCTGTTAGATAAGTTTGGTTTTCCACACAGTTTTCTTATGTTCTATTGAATATTTTCTTTATTTTATTTCTATTTTAGGGTCGATGGATGACGCGTGAAGTTCGTTTTTGGATAATTTTTCTGACTTCTTTCAAATTCTTCCCCTGTTGCTAAGAAACTTTTTTCAAACGTGAGCAAATTCCATGGCATGGTGGATCAAATTTGACATCAACTGGTAAGTATTTTTCATTTTTAGGACTTAATATCCTTTTAAATGCATTTCTTTAGTTATAATTAGGTTCTTTCTTTTATTTACCATCCGTGGGTGTGCCAATTTTTATATTTACGTTACAATAGTTTGTTCGCTTTCCGAAAAACACTGCGTTACGTAGCACAATTTGATATTTCCACTTATCATTGATACTTATTAACTAATTTACCTACGATCGCTAACGTAAATAGCTGAAAACGCACTCTCCGCCACCTATGTAAATTGAACCTTACACATCGTAAACAAATCGCACGCTCAGCCGCTGAGGTGCAATGCAATGTGACCAACTTTACACAACACTTGTAGTTCATATTTCTGACACCAGGCTAAAATTATTAAAAATGGCAGGTGCAAAACTTAATTTTCTAACGCTGTCAAAACTGACATAAGCAACAAATAATACAAAATTGTGTTTTAATTTCAATAAATACGATCGTAGGTAAAGTATAGTACATAATTCGAGTTGTAAAGCAATTACGCACTCATGGAATTGCCGCACTCCGCCGCTACGCGGCGTCGTGCGCAATTTTTCCATTCGTGCGTAATATGCTATTTACAACTCTCATTACGTAATATACTATTACATTATATACTACCTTTTAGCTGTATTTATGGTTTTACATTCTTATTTTAAATTAAATTTAAGTTTATTTCCTTAAATTTTAGTATATCTAATGTGACTCTCAGTTCAATAATCGCTTTCTTAATCAAATTTTTAATTTTACTTTTATATTTCTCAACTTAATTGTCTTTTAGTTTGTTAATTATAATTTGTACTATGTTTTAGTGAGTTTTATTTAATTTTAGTATTAATATTTTTTAACAGTTTTTCATGTTTTAGTGTCCTGTTTACGAACATGGGTGGTTTACTTGGATCTTATGTAAGTGATGAAATATGGTGTAACATTCTCCAGTGTTTAATGGCCTTTATACAGTTCAATTTAAAATTTATAATTCTCTTGTAAGTAGCCTCTATTTCTGTTGCGTTTGAGGGAATTTATTTTATAAAATAAATCTATTGTACGTTTTTCAGACTTATTGGTCATCATCAGCACGGTATACCTAAGTTGAAAGGATAGGCACAACTTAGGAAAAATGATAGCGACAAAGAGGAAACCACCAATGCTATCATTTTTCCTAAGTTGTGCCTATCCTTTCAACGAGAAAAAAGTCAACAATTAAGTCAGAATGCCAAGCCACCTCGAAAGTGTGAAAACATATATTTCTCATGTTTATCCTTGAATATCTCGACCGATTTTGATCTAAACTCAAGGGAGTTATTGCTTTGAAATCAGTTCAAAAAATATACAGGGTATTCCATTTAAAAAAATCAACTTCTTTTTCACCACTTTGTATGTATTGGCGCTAGGTAATTTTGAATATTATATTTGAAAAACTCGGTAAATGTCTGATAAGGCTAAATTTTAAAATTTTAAAATATCTTCACTAATAAGGAAGTAGAGGTGGAGGCAAAATTAGAGTTGACACCCTGTACAGATCGCTATACACGCCTAAAGTTTTACAATCGAATTTATCCCAGATGGTTTGCGCGTGTTGGTAATCGTTCTCGTTAATGTTTGTATCGTTAAGTTTATTATAAAAGTTAGTCTTGTCTAGTAATTTGGTCTCATCAAGTTCAATTTTGTCTATGTAGTCATATGGAAATACACCCTTCATTTTTAAGAAAATGAATTTTTCGTCGCTTAAATTTTGAAATTCTCGTTTAAGATTTGCGAAATTTTCATCGTTTAGGGTGGAAGCAAGCTCCTCTAATGAACAACCCATGAACCTGAACGAATCAATCAATCTAAATTTTAAGTTAGATTCAACATCGTGAATAACTGATGTATTTTTCCTTATTTTCCGGTAATAAAGTAACCTGATATCTCTCGGCGAGCTCTCTAATTGCAAAATGGGTATCATAGTGTAGCGTATTCTCCTACATGTTAATGATAACTATAGCTAATTGTTAACCATGGAGATAAGAAAACAATTCATTTATTTTTGATACAACATAATTTTTTGTAAAACATTTTTAAATATATTTTAATTAATTTCAAAATAAATTATTTATTGAATAATTTTTATTTATGGAACTTCCTCCATAAATTGGTGACCCCGACGTTGAACATTTACGTGACCCCGATTTTGAACGTCTTCGTGTTCCTTCGTGTATTACCTTTTCATCCTTGAATTTCTGATCCCAGAACTATGCGTCGTCCTGCTATTTGGAAACGATTTTAGTTACATCCCATATTTGATCCACGCCCAGCAAAAGAACATCCCCACCATATATCGACCGCCATATTTCCACAAAATCACCAATCGGAAACTTTTGTTAGCAGCAGTCAATCCAGCCTATTTCCATTTCTCCAGATCAAAATTTATATACTCATTTACGCGATATGATTTTAATACGTCTTTCTTCTAGCGAAGAAAAACGACTAGATGATCCGTTAACAGGCTCTCAGATTGGAGATCGTAAACCATCTGATTTTTATAGATACATGTTAAGCATTGTCGGAGGTTCTCATATGGTAAGCCAGGACTTACTCGTTAAACTTTGGAAGAGACGTTTGCCAAAAACAATTTTCGTTGCCATTACTGCTTCCGGTAAATCTGATATAAACATTTACGCGATATGATTTTAATACGTCTTTCTTCTAGCGAAGAAAAACGACTAGATGATCCGTTAACAGGCTCTCAGATTGGAGAGCCGATAAAATTTGGGGATCTTGCCAGAACCCAAACATATCACAATGAAATCAACAATTAGATATTCCTTCTAGTTCTTCACAAAATCTTTCTACTACATCAGCAATAACAAATTTAATAATCGAATTTGGTAGTTTTACAACAAATATTCAAACTACATTAACACAAATAATTCAAAAACAACTGTCACTAGAAGCTCAAGTTCTTCTCTTCAAACTACTTCTTTTACGGGCCCATCAACTTCTACTAACGATTATTGTCACAACTGTCGAAACCGATCCCGTTCTGGCACTCGTTCAACAGACCATTCTCCTAATCGTACATTTTTTGATCGAACTAATAACACAATTTGTTATTATTATCAGTTATATAAGGATCGGGCTAATAAATGTGGAGGTACTTGGTGTATTTTTTACAAAAACCACTGGCAAACTCCAAAATTGACAAATTCTGTCAATTCAAAAAACTAATAAGTTCTAGTGTATTACTATCGAACTTTCCTGTTATTTTATCTCTTACCTCAATTTTTTCTATATATTCAACTAATTTCAATTTACAATTACTAAAAGACGCTCAATCTAATGATTCTGAACTTTCATATTTACTTTCGACACAATCGGACGCAAACAATAAAGTTAAATATTCTTTACAGAAAATTAATATTTCTGATTCGAATGAAGCACTTTGGTGTGATGTTTCCCTTTCCAAATGTTGACCTTTTGTGCCAAAATCTTTACGGCGTGCAGTTTTCGATGTTTTTCATAATTTGACACATACTGGTATCCGTTCTACCAAGAAACTTCTAAGAGCTAACTATTTCTGGCCTAAAATGAACACAGATTGCACCTTGTGGGTCAAAACTTGTTTAAATTGTCAAACTTCTAAAATGAAAACCCAAATTTGTAATTTTGAAGTTCCCAGGGGCCGTTTTGAGCATATCCATATAGATGTAGTTGGTCCTTTGCCATCCTCGCGAGGTTTTAATTACATTCTTACTGTTGTTAAACGTTTTACTCGTTGGCCAGAAGCTTATCCTTTGTCTGACACTTCTGCCGAAACTGTAGCTAAAACCTTATTTCAAAATTATATCTGTCGTTTTGGCATTCCGTTACATGTCACTACTAACCTAGGTGTCCAATTTGAAACAAATCTATTGAATTTTTTCAAAATTTTTAGGTTTTCATAGAATTCACTCGACATCATATCATCCACAGAGCAATGGTATGGTTGAGAGATTTCATCGTACCCTAAAAAGCGCTTTAATTGCTAGAGCTAACTCCGTTCATTGGTTTGATGAACTACCAATTATTTTATTAGGATTAAGAGCAATACCGAAAGATGATTTACTATGTTCATCTGCGGAGCTTTTTACGGACAACCTTTACGTCTACCTGGTGAATATTTCATTAAGTCTCATATTGATCCTCAATTACCTTCATTTATTACTGATTTACAACTTTATTTTGATAATTTACAGTTTACAAATCCAAAACGAAGTCAGTTTCAGAATACTTTTGTCAGTCCTGATATTGTCACTTGTGACTATGTTTTCCTTAGGAATGATAGGCTTAAGCCAACTTTTACGCCTTGGTATGAGGGGCCCTTTAAGGTGGTTAGTCGGACCAGTAAAATTATCACAATTCTTAAACGTGGAAAAAATGTTACTGTTTCTTGAGACAGGGTTAAACCTGCATATTTATTAAATGACGTAGTTTATCTCCCTGTTAGATCTAGTTCCAAAAAAGTACGTTTTGATATTGATACTTTGATGGATTGATTTTATTTTCTTGGAGGAGGAGCATATGTAGCGTATTCTCCTACATGTTAATGATAACTATAGCTAATTGTTAACCATGGAGATAAGAAAACAATTCATTTATTTTTAATTCAACATAATTTTATGTAAAACATTTTTAAATATATTTTAATTAATTTCAAAATAAATTATTTATTATAATTATTATAATAATTTTTATTTATGGAACTTCCTCCATAAATAGCCTCCCAGGTTGTGAAACACCACTGGAATCACAAAGGCATTTTTATAATTTAAATTGCATCGCTCTAACGCTTCAGGCCTTTGTCTTCAGCTCATAAGATTACTCCCCAGAGTGTAGATGCGAGATACGAGGGCTCTGCTGATGGACATGCGCCATCCAACTAACAACAGTATTCATGGGTTCCACATTTTCAATTTTGAAGAGACAAAGCTGACGTAACCACTACTGTACCCCAACCCATGATGATGTAATTCCAAGTAATTTATTTGTTTCTTCAGGTCATAACTTAAAGAATCGTATGGTATGAGAGGTTTTAGTAAATAATGAGCATGCTGGTCGCCACTAACAAACGAGAGTTAACAGTCTTATCAACAAGTTACCTATTGAACTGCATTTACCCTGTTATCAGTATTGTGAACAAGATACAAAGTTACGTAAACGATTAGGTATGGGTGTTGTAGGTGGTTGTAATAATAAAAAGAAAATTTCATTCCGTAAAGCTATCCTAACATATTTAACTAATTTACTGAAAGAGCATGCAAGTCATGACGTAAAAAAGAATATAGCAATGAGCTTTAAGGCTGCGCGAATGGCCATCAAGCAGGTGGAAGGAAGAAAATCAATGTCCCTCACATTATATCGCTACCAAAGACCGTTTTCAGGAGGTTTGGCTGCCATTAGAAAAACTATTCTAGATGCTAATAATTCACAGAACGCATTGGAGAAAGCTCAAAGACATAATAGAACCATGGAGGATGTAGCTTTAGGAAAAAAGTTTCCGGACTATACATGAAACCCTATAAAAATGGATACGGTTTATATTTGAAAAAGCAACAAATAAACTGACCACTCTGTGTTCTAAAGAAACATAATTTTCTTTAGAATACTTAAGAAAAAATGTTAAGTTTTATATTTAGATGTGTTCTAGTTTACCTAAATAAATATTATGTATTTTATATGTTATTAATGATTTTTTATTTCCTACCTTTACACCGATATCAGCATTCGGGTAATCTTCAAACATAGGTGATACATGAATGTTTTTATTTTAAATAAAAGATGAACTTGCTGTATAAAAATATTTATTATTTCTTATAATATACAATATAGATATCTATACATAATTACACTTATTTAATTAATAAATATAGTATTATTAGCTTACATCAGGATTTTCAATTAAATTTGCTTGACAAAAATCCTCATGATTCGTTGTTAATCTTCTGCCCATATAATATTAGCTTTCAGATATCAACTTCTGGCATTAGTTCCGGAGGAATCGCAAGACTGGTATTATCACGATCTGAATGTTTAACTTTGTTAATTTCCATATCAACATATTTCTGCAAATCCATTTTAATTTTCTCAATCAAAGCCTTATTTTGTTTATCACTTTTTTCAAATCTCGTAATAACAACCTTTTTTATTTCTGCAATAATTAATCTAACTGTATCGTTAATTGCTTTTTGGGTGTTTTCATGATATGTTTGTAGTCGTTTGTTTACATAATTTCATGTTACCCCATCTTGTTCACCTACAGGTTCCCCTAAATTTTTAAGCGTTTATCTTGGATGTCATAGTCCTTTTCTGGGGTGAGGACGTAGAGGTATTAATTTGTTCATATTACTTCTTTTCCTACAGCCAAATTTGCTAATTGTGTTGTTTTCCCTAGACATTTCTGATTCTATCTGATAATAATACAGGGTGTTTCATGAGGAACTGTACATAGTCCAATGGTAGATAGGGCCCATCGAGGTTAGTAACAAACCACTATTTAAAATCATTTTAGCCAAGTATTTAGGGTTGTACAGGGTGATTTATGAATTTTTACCAAAATTTGCTTTCGTTGCCTTTTAGAAACTAATTGTCAGATTCAATTTATTTTCGGTACACATTAAGTACTATCAAATACCAACAGTTCGCCATAATTACAAAACCAAAATTCTAGGTCCGTATTAGGAATAATTTCATTGTATCTGTGCCCCCTAAAAAGTTCACTCTGTATATATTTTTTTAAAATCTTATTACTGTAGTTTGAAAGTACATAAACTACCAACAAAAGTGGATTACTTCGTTTTCTTGTCACACTTACAACAGATACAAAATAAACACATTAAATTTAAACATTATCTTGTTAAAATTCACACTTTCAGTAATTCAATGTTATTTGTCAAAGTTTCTATCAGTTTAAGTTTCTAAGTAATTATAACTATTATAAGTTAAAAATAGTATGAAATACCAACAGTTAGTCGCAATCAGACAAGACTCCAGGACCGTATTTGGAAAAATCATCATCTCGTCGATTTCTCCTAAAATTTTCACCCTGTATATCTTATTCTTAACTTTACTTGCTATAATTTAAAAGTACATAAAGTATCAACAAGTAGTGTAGTGTGCTCCGTTTTCTTATTACACTTTCAACAGGTTTTAAACCAACCAACAAAATTTATCTCGATAAAATTGACATATTCAATAAATTGGTTTCAGTTAAAGCAGCTATTCTATCTGTAAATAATACTCATTGAATTTTAAAACAATTTAATAGTAACAGAACAGAATAAGCAAAATAAAAAACTCAACATGAATACAAAACAACATAACAAAACAAAATAATACATATTAACATAATAAAAAGTAAAAATCTATAACTTATTTTCAAAATGTAAACCCCCCTCTTCACGGCATTTTTTTTGTCTAACTACTAAATGTCCCACAGATTTTCGTATAACGTCCGGGTAGTTTCTTATTACGTTACAATACTGTTCAATTCGGTCTATTAATTGCTGCTCTCAAGTTGGACTAATGACATTAGTAACGTAGAAACAAAAGTTATACCTCATCAACAATAAAATTATACCTGTCAAACTATTGCCAAAGCCGACTACTCCTTTTGTTAACAGTGTCAGTAGATAAAAAGTCTATTATATTCCTACTGTAGAAAGAATTGACAAACTTTCGCAGAAATCCTGCACAAATGTCTTTAGCTGCACACTAAATAAAATAAGTTCATTTCTTAAAACTAGAACTGAACATGAAAATATTCTACATTACAAATTAGAACGGAATGTACTAGATTACCCTTTAATTACTACACAACTTATGTGTCGGTAGTTGGACGTTCATAATTATTATTGAAAAGTGTGGATCACACTACACTACTTGTTGATACTTTATGTACTTTTAAATTATAGCAAGTAAAGTTAAGAATAAGATATACAGGGTGAAAATTTTAGGAGGAATCGACGAGATGATGATTTTTCCTAATACGGTCCTGGAGTCTTGTTGATTGCGACTAACTGTTGGTATTTCATACTATTTTTAACTAATAATAGTTATAATTACTTAGAAACTTAAACTGATAGGAACTTTGACAACTAACATTGAATTACTGAAAGTTTGAATTTTAACAAGATAATGTTTAAATTTAATGTGTTTATTTTGTATCTGTTGTAAGTGTGACAAGAAAACGAAGTATTCCACTTTTGTTGGTAGTTTATGTACTTTCAAACTTCAGTAATAAGATTAAAAAAAAACATATACAGGGTGCACTTTTTAGGGGGCACAGATAAAATAAAATTTTTCCTAATAGGGACCTGGAATTTTGGTTTTGTAATTATGGCGAACTGTTGGTATTTGATCGTACTTAATGTGTACCGAAAATAAATTGAATCGGACAATTAGTTTCTAAAAGGCAATGACAGCAAATTTTGGTAAAAATTCATAAATCACCCTGTAAATACTTGGCTAAAATGATTTTAAATAGTGGTTTGTTACTAACCTTGATGGGCCCTATCTACCATTGGACTATGTACAGTTCCTCATGAAACACCCTGTATATTCTAATTAAGCGTAATGTACATTTTTTACTTGTAACTAAACTTTCACTCAATAAAGTTCATTATAAAATTTTTTATTTAAGATTTATATGCTTCAACGACTAACAATTCCAGGAAAAAAATTCTGAACACGTCCTCATCATATATTCGATTTTAATAATTTTTTAAATAACTTTTTAGGATTGTAAGAGGGATGTTTGTGATATAAAATTCATGTTTTTCCATATCCTAAAAATTGTATGTTATTTAACGTAGATTAGAGTAATTTAAGTAGTGAGAAATTAGCATCGGATATCTTTTTTTCTACAATAATTAATTATTTCTAAAGAATATGTATAAATAATCGTATAAGCTAGTACTATTCCTCGCTAGGTGGCGTCTTAATACCTATAGAATAGCAGACACTATTCATCTCTAGGTGGTGCTGAGAACAGAACCCTACTATGTGGGGTTGAAAATACGGTGTACCTCAAGGATGTAATTTCAGTCTCCTTTGTTCTAACCTACATCTGATATATCATAATATGTGACGTCATAGTAATCACATAATACTCTAAGTCCATTTGCTTTGTTCATAACAAATAACATTTAAAGAGCGCTCTTTAAAAATTTATTAAATCACACTTTAAATTATTTCATCAAAACCCTCCAGGACCAGACAAAATTTTCATTACAATTTTCTATTTGCACATTCGACCTGCACCTTCTCTTAAATTTTCTTATTATTTTCCATGTACCTAATTAACTTTCAAAAATCAAAGTTATATTATTTTTTTGGGAAAACCGTTCAATTTTCGACACATACTGCATAAGACTTTTTTGTTCCTTTTAGGTCAATGTATCACCTGTTAAAATAATGGTACTCATACTTAATACACCTTGTATATATATATAGAATTTAATGTATAATTTAATATATTAATAATATACCTTTACAATTCCTATAACAATGTGTTCAAGCCCTGGTCGATCTGAATAATAGTGCAGTACTAGGGCACCATCTTCTTGTCTTTCAGTACATCGAAATGAAGGTGCTTTCATTCCTGGATATAAAGTGCCCAAATGATCATGCAAAGCATCTAAATTCTGAAATAAGAGAAATGGCTGTTGAAGCTTGATTAGCAAACAAACATCTTAACTATTTACTCATACATTAATGAAAAACTAAAAATGTTCTTTCTACAACCAAAGGTATCCTTTGTCGCATTATGTATATGTGCAGAGCCGTAACGCACTAAAGTGGTAGTTACTTAGCTCTCGAACCAGAAGAAACTAGTTTATATTACAAAATATAATTTATCTACGCTCGTTATATAATGACAGAATATGACACTTATTTCAATATTGTCTAAAAGTTATTTGTGGCATCTTTCAGTTTTTTCTTTCTGTTCTTATTTGGAATTTACTGCCACACTTCTGAACATTACCCAGACAATCTAAATAATACATATCAATCTAAATAATATCTGGATGTTTTACAAAATAATCTTTACGCCTGTGACTTTATGTCAAAGGAACAGTTATAGCATGGTATAAGGAGAATGGTATGCCCGCGCGCAGGTACGCGTGACGTCACTCAGTTTAAAAAGCGGCAGGGGTGACGTCACAATTAACCTCAAAAATATGTATTTTCTAAAATTTTCGAATATAATGTCAATTTTATCAAAATTTCTGCTTAGTTCCTGTACTATTAACTAAAATCTTGTTCAGTGCATTATTAATAAAGTTTAATTTGGCTAATCTAATAAAATAAGATGCTCTCTGTTAAGCCCCCCCTAAACATACCTTCAAGTTTGTTTGATTTGTCTGCAGATACAAAATGCACATACAAAACTATTATCAAACTAGACATACGTACAAGTATTACAAACATAGTTTATTATACTTATCTGTACAAACAAGAATTACCCCTACATTAATACAGTAATTTGTATATGTGATATGTTTGCACCATCAAGTTTTATTAAAAACATTTTCACTGCAACAAGCTTGAATTGATTTGTATGAACCAACATGATACAAAACTACACGTAACGATATTTCAACATTCATGTATGAGTTAGAAAATTTGTACAAGCGACAAATCAAGTGTAGTTCCGATATTTGATTGTACAATCTAATTATTCAAACATAATTGCAAGAATCTGCAGAGTTTGATTTTGTTTGCGTAAAACAAATTGAAGCATGTAGGGCTGCAACCGACTAGCGGCCTGTGTTGACAACATGCCCATTTCTTTGTACATATAATAATAATAATAATAATAATAATAATAATAATATTAATAAATTGGGGGTGCAAAATTCGGACCGGCAACCTCCTCGCGGTGCACCCCGGACAGGGAGGGGTAACCCTCTCTGACAAATGTCGGCCGTGGGTCCTCAGGGCTAACCATCCTGGGGACTCATCTCCTCTGGTTTTCGACCAAAACGGAGGACAGGCCCCTCACAATCGACCCCATTCGGATGGGGGTCAAAGACAGATGGGAGGGGCCATACCGGACGGTCTTAACGATGACGACTTTGCAAACGTACATGGACGCTTTAGGTGGACGGAGGGATTAAGGGATGACCTGCTGACCTGCTACGAGAGCAGCGAACCTGGGCGCAGGGGATACATGGCGCGATTACACCGGTTGTGGTGCGATATGCACCCGGAGTATCGCGCCTTCTCTCAACAACATCTGAGAGATCAAGTATCCTTCCTGCGCAGAACAGGTTACGTAAGGGCACCTCGTCAGCGTGAGGAAGTGCCTGCCGCACTTCCACCGCGGCAAATACCAGCTGACGAGGAACATCCTCCTGAGTACACCGATATCGCTTTAAGGACGAGGGTTAACTTTAACACCAGGGTTAACCCAAAGCCACAAGACCTGGCACGAATGGATTCGTTGATTAGTGAGGAGCTTCCAGAAGATGCCAACATCTGGCAGATCAACAGCGCGGTGTACGCTGCCGCCAAGCAACTCGTTCCACAACAGCGCCTGGCAAGCGCAGTTGATAGGGTCGGGAAAGCTAAGCGGCGCGTACAGAAGATCGAAGCTAAAATTCGATCAGCAAGGCAACACGCTTCTCGAATCCAGAGTGTGGTGAATTATATAGTCGCAGGTAGACCATTTACACCGAAGGTCCGGCGAGTGGCAGCCGGACTGAGACGCCAACACCACACTCTAAATCGCACAGTGCTGCAGACCATCAAGCAGCACTGTCTAGATAGGATTCGAGCGCTTATGGCTATTAAGAAAACTTTGGTCAGGCGAATGCGGAGTTTGGAACAAAACAAATTATTTCAAACAAACCCGTCTCGCCTGTTCCAAGAGCCACAGCGTGTTGTCGAAAATCCGCCAACTGTTGATAATGTCGAAGCCTTCTGGAAAGGAATCTACGAAGTCGCGAGTCCATTCGATAATGACACTCCAGCTATAGCACACTTCGAGGCTCTCTGTCGTAGAGTCTTAGAAGAGCCAGACGAAGTGTGCCCGGCAATCAGTACGGAAGAGGTTCAACAAGCACTTGTTGGAACCAAGAACTTCGCTGCCCCGGGTCCAGATGGTATAAACAACTGGTGGTGGAAGAAGTTTCCTTCCACCCACCGCCATCTGGCCCGAGTTTTCAACTCATGGTTGAACGAGGGGCAGCAAATTCCGGACTGGTTTGTCGAGGGGCGAACTGTGCTAATCCCCAAAAAGGGGGATCTGTCTGACCCAAAAAATTATAGGCCGATTACCTGCCTCAACTCCTGCTACAAGTTATTTACTCGTATCTTGTATACCAGGATGTTGAGGTCTGTTGATCCGGTCTACCAACAGATAAACGAACAGCGTGGTGCCAAGAAGGGCCTGGCAGGTTGCAAGGAAAACCTGCTGATAGACCGCTGTATTACACAGGATTCTGTGCAGTACAAGCGGAATCTGTCAATGGCCTGGATTGATTATCGCAAGGCATTTGATACAACATCCCACGAGCTTTTGTTACACTTGCTCGGATGTCTTGCGGTACCAGCACCACTAGTGAGATGCATTGAACAACTGTTGCCGCTTTGGAGAACTCGCTTCACCATAACATCCGGTGCCGAGCGAGTTTCGACAGAGTTGGTGACATTTAAGAGAGGAGTGTTTCAGGGTGACTCTTTGAGTCCGCTCCTCTTCTGCATCTCACTGCTGCCGCTATCTGTTGGACTCCGCCAAACCCGCGGGTATCAGTGTGGGCCACCCAGCAACCGGAGGCATAAGGTCACCCATCTATTTTATATGGATGACCTTAAACTCTATACCTCCGGAGAGCGAGAACTTCAAAATGCTCTCAGGGTGGTCGAGGAATACACGCGGGCAATTGGAATGGAGTTTGGGTTGGACAAATGCGCAGTCGTCCACCTCAAGAGAGGACGATGCGGGGATTTCCACGAAGATGCGCAGCTCGCAGACGGAAGCATCCTACGACATTTGGATGCCGGAGAGACCTACACATACCTGGGTGTGGAACAACGTCACATCCAGGATGTGAACCAAATAAAGGATTCTCTCCGTGGCAAGTACAGACACCGACTCCGAAAGATTTGGTCTTCTGAACTTTCGGGGAAGAACAAGGTGTCTGCCACTAATATGCTTGCCGTTCCGATTCTGCTCTACTCCTTTGGAGTAGTTAAATGGCGAGTAGATGAGCTGCGCCAATTGGACAGGGATACCCGCAAAATGATGAATATCCATAGGAGTATTCATCCTAGATCGTCCGTTCCTCGTGTGTACCTCCCACGTCAACGGGGGGGCCGAGGACTCTTGAGTCTGGAGTGTATGCATGGCAGAGTAGCACTAAGTATGGCATGTAATATCCTAAGGAGCTCGGATCCGCTCCTACGGTTAGTGAGAGATCATGAAACCGTGGGAGTTGGCGCTTTATTGTTTAAGGCAGCACAGAGGGCCGCAGATGAACTCGGTCTCGTGTTCGACTACAGGCGAGGAGGCAGGCGAGGTGCTGATGCAGAATCAGTTACTGAGCTTCCGCCGAATCGTCTGACAGCCCAAATTAAGGCTGCCGAACAGAGGAATCTGTTCAGGCAGCACGTCGATAAGCCCCTGCACGGTGTTTTCTTTAACAACATAGAAGCACTGGGTTTATCGACAGAGCTGACCTTCGCATTCTTAAGGTCAGCGGGGTTGAAGTCGGAGACCGAGGGATTCATTGTGGCCTGCCAAGATGGTGTTATTAATACATTGGTCTATCGGAGTCGCGTGATGGGTGTAGAGGTTCCTGATATCAACTGCAGGACCTGCCGTCAGGCGCCGGAGTCGCTAATGCATCTATTATCTGCATGTCCGATTTATGCGACTTCGGCCTACATCCAACGACATAACGCGGCTTTACGAGTGCTATACTACCATCTTCGGCACTCGTACAAGATAGACCAAACACCAGTGCTGCCTTATATCCCCGGAGATATCGAGTCCGTTGTCGAGAACGAGAAATGCCGGATTTACTGGAACTACTCGTTCCCGACCGTCAGGCGAATTCAAGCCAATAAGCCTGACATAGTCCTCCTCGACCATCAGACCAAGGTGATGTATGTCATCGAGTTCTCAGCACCTGCTGAGACAAACATCGCCTTGAAGGAGGAGGAGAAACGGACTAAATACAGAGATCTCCGGTACGAGCTCCAAGTGCTATACCCAGGCTACTCTGTCAAGATGGTCGTCCTGATAATCGGTGTACTCGGAGGTATGAAGCCCACGCTGCTCTCCGCATTAAAGACCATGCCTGCCTGCCAAACATCGGCAGAATGGTTGGCTGGTCAATTGCAGAAAGCGGTCATCCTGGGATCCCTCCGTCTACTTAGGGCACACGAGTCTGGAATCTACAGTGACTAACCCTGCGGGATGTGGGGAGTTGCTGTAGATTATTCGCTGGCGCTCTCTCTGTGTGGTGTCGGAGGCCTCAGGGAGATTGTCCAGCATTAGGTTCGGGAAACCGAAAAAAAAAAAAAAAAAAAAAAAAAAAAAAAAAAAAAAAAAAAAAATAATAAATTGCAAAATTCGGACCGGCAACCTCCTCGCGGTGCACCCCGGACAGGGAGGGGTAACCCTCTCTGACAAATGTCGGCCGTGGGTCCTCAGGGCTAACCATCCTGGGGACTCATCTCCTCTGGTTCTCGACCAAAACGGAGGACAGGCCCCTCACAATTCCCGCACTTCCACCGCGGCAAATACCAGCTGACGAGGAACATCCTCCTGAGTACACCGATATCGCTTTAAGGACGAGGGTTAACCTTAACACCAGGGTTAACCCAAAGCCACAAGACCTGGCACGAATGGATTCGTTGATTAGTGAGGAGCTTCCAGAAGATGCCAACATCTGGCAGATCAACAGCGCGGTGTACGCTGCCGCCAAGCAACTCGTTCCACAACAGCGCCTGGCAAGCGCAGTTGATAGGGTCGGGAAAGCTAAGCGGCGCGTACAGAAGATCGAAGCTAAAATTCGATCAGCAAGGCAACACGCTTCTCGAATCCAGAGTGTGGTGGATTATATAGTCGCAGGTAGACCATTTACACCGAAGGTCCGGCGAGTGGCAGCTGGACTGAGACGCCAACACCACACTCTAAATCGCACAGTGCTGCAGACCATCAAGCAGCACTGTCTAGATAGGATTCGAGCGCTTATGGCTATTAAGAAAACTTTGGTCAGGCGAATGCGGAGTTTGGAACAAAACAAATTGTTTCAAACAAACCCGTCTCGCCTTTTCCAAGAGCCACAGCGTGTTGTCGAAAATCCGCCAAATGTTGATAATGTCGAAGCCTTCTGGAAAGGAATCTACGAAGTCGCGAGTCCATTCGATAATGACACTCCAGCTATAGCACACTTCGAGGCTCTCTGTCGTAGAGTCTTAGAAGAGCCTGACGAAGTGTGCCCGGCAATCAGTACGGAAGAGGTTCAACAAGCACTTGTTGGAACCAAGAACTTCGCTGCCCCGGGTCCAGATGGTATAAACAACTGGTGGTGGAAGAAGTTTCCTTCCACCCACCGCCATCTGGCCCGAGTTTTCAACTCATGGTTGAACGAGGGGCAGCAAATTCCGGACTGGTTTGTCGAGGGGCGAACTGTGCTAATCCCCAAAAAGGGGGATCTGTCTGACCCAAAAAATTATAGGCCGATTACCTGCCTCAACTCCTGCTACAAGTTATTTACTCGTATCTTGTATACCAGGATGTTGAGGTCTGTTGATCCGGTCTACCAACAGATAAACGAACAGCGTGGTGCCAAGAAGGGCCTGGCAGGTTGCAAGGAAAACCTGCTGATAGACCGCTGTATTACACAGGATTCTGTGCAGTACAAGCGGAATCTGTCAATGGCCTGGATTGATTATCGCAAGGCATTTGATACAACATCCCACGAGCTTTTGTTACACTTGCTCGGATGTCTTGCGGTACCAGCACCACTAGTGAGATGCATTGAACAACTGTTGCCGCTTTGGAGAACTCGCTTCACCATAACATCCGGTGCCGAGCGAGTTTCGACAGAGTTGGTGACATTTAAGAGAGGAGTGTTTCAGGGTGACTCTTTGAGTCCGCTCCTCTTCTGCATCTCACTGCTGCCGCTATCTGTTGGACTCCGCCAAACCCGCGGGTATCAGTGTGGGCCACCCAGCAACCGGAGGCATAAGGTCACCCATCTATTTTATATGGATGACCTTAAACTCTATACCTCCGGAGAGCGAGAACTTCAAAATGCTCTCAGGGTGGTCGAGGAATACACGCGGGCAATTGGAATGGAGTTTGGGTTGGACAAATGCGCAGTCGTCCACCTCAAGAGAGGACGATGCGGGGATTTCCACGAAGATGCGCAGCTCGCAGACGGAAGCATCCTACGACATTTGGATGCCGGAGAGACCTACACATACCTGGGTGTGGAACAACGTCACATCCAGGATGTGAACCAAATAAAGGATTCTCTCCGTGGCAAGTACAGACACCGACTCCGAAAGATTTGGTCTTCTGAACTTTCGGGGAAGAACAAGGTGTCTGCCACTAATATGCTTGCCGTTCCGATTCTGCTCTACTCCTTTGGAGTAGTTAAATGGCGAGTAGATGAGCTGCGCCAATTGGACAGGGATACCCGCAAAATGATGAATATCCATAGGAGTATTCATCCTAGATCGTCCGTTCCTCGTGTGTACCTCCCACGTCAACGGGGGGGCGAGGACTCTTGAGTCTGGAGTGTATGCATGGCAGAGTAGCACTAAGTATGGCATGTAATATCCTAAGGAGCTCGGATCCGCTCCTACGGTTAGTGAGAGATCATGAAACCGTGGGAGTTGGCGCTTTATTGTTTAAGGCAGCACAGAGGGCCGCAGATGAACTCGGTCTCGTGTTCGACTACAGGCGAGGAGGCAGGCGAGGTGCTGATGCAGAATCAGTTACTGAGCTTCCGCCGAATCGTCTGACAGCCCAAATTAAGGCTGCCGAACAGAGGAATCTGTTCAGGCAGCACGTCGATAAGCCCCTGCACGGTGTTTTCTTTAACAACATAGAAGCACTGGGTTTATCGACAGAGCTGACCTTCGCATTCTTAAGGTCAGCGGGGTTGAAGTCGGAGACCGAGGGATTCATTGTGGCCTGCCAAGATGGTGTTATTAATACATTGGTCTATCGGAGTCGCGTGATGGGTGTAGAGGTTCCTGATATCAACTGCAGGACCTGCCGTCAGGCGCCGGAGTCGCTCATGCATCTATTATCTGCATGTCCGATTTATGCGACTTCGGCCTACATCCAACGACATAACGCGGCTTTACGAGTGCTATACTACCATCTTCGGCACTCGTACAAGATAGACCAAACACCAGTGCTGCCTTATATCCCCGGAGATATCGAGTCCGTTGTCGAGAACGAGAAATGCCGGATTTACTGGAACTACTCGTTCCCGACCGTCAGGCGAATTCAAGCCAATAAGCCTGACATAGTCCTCCTCGACCATCAGACCAAGGTGATGTATGTCATCGAGTTCTCAGCACCTGCTGAGACAAACATCGCCTTGAAGGAGGAGGAGAAACGGACTAAATACAGAGATCTCCGGTACGAGCTCCAAGTGCTATACCCAGGCTGCTCTGTCAAGATGGTCGTCCTGATAATCGGTGTACTCGGAGGTATGAAGCCCACGCTGCTCTCCGCATTAAAGACCATGCCTGCCTGCCAAACATCGGCAGAATGGTTGGCTGGTCAAATGCAGAAAGCGGTCATCCTGGGATCCCTCCGTCTACTTAGGGCACACGAGTCTGGAATCTACAGTGACTAACCCTGCGGGATGTGGGGAGTTGCTGTAGATTATTCGCTGGCGCTCTCTCTGTGTGGTGTCGGAGGCCACAGGGAGATTGTCCAGCATTAGGTTCGGGAAACCGAAAAAAAAAAAAAAAAAAAAAAAAAAAAAAACAATAATGTCTTTATTCATCACAAAACAATTATTAGAATAAGAAAATGTATTGCATAACAATTTCGAAATAGTGATGAAAGGGCGAAGTTCGGTTGTGTCCCTTGAAGAGTCACACCTCGCTCTTCCACTTAACCCCATTAACTATATAAAATTAAAACAAAAATTTAATAATTCTTATTAATTCTAATATCCAAATTAGAATCACTATATAACATTAACTTAAATACATAAATATTGAATGGCAGAGAGAAAACAAAGGATTATTGAATATTTAATAAATAATAATAAGTTAATTTAACTTTTTTTTTTTTTGTTTGTTGTGGCCAGGGAGAGGAAAATAACACGTAAATATTTATTCTAAATAAGTTTCTATAAAAAGAAGTAGCTTTTTTTTTAATATTATATGAACTCAGGAATATTTATATTCTACTATTTAGAATAATTTAGATTGCAGCAAACACATAAAGTTTAACTTTAAACATTTCAGGACGAGTTATTTTTTTAAGATCGATGGGCACTTTATTGTAATATCTAAAAATGTTATATGAAAACGAGCCTTTATATTGAGTGGTAGAATGTTTTGGGGGTAATATTAGTTTACGTTGCCTAGTGTTTAAATCGTGTACGTCCCCACAATATTCTATTTTCTTATAAAGGTAAGTGGGAATTCCAATATTTACAACTCTCTGATACAAACAACAGCTATGAAGCACTCTTCTTTCTCTCATGGTCAACCAGTTTATTTCTTTAATTTTCGAGGAAACTGAATCAAATTTTCTTAATCCAAATATAAATCTAATACACGTATTTTGAACCCGCTGAATTCGTTTTTCATCTAATTTAGTAATACAAAAATTATAAACTATGTCTGCAAAATCAAAATGACTTAATACAAGTGAATTACATAAAATTATTTTTGATTTTTTGTCTAAAATTTTCCGTGAACTATAAAGCAACTTTAAATTCGAATATGCCTTCCTTATACAGTGAGTTATATGTTCATTAAATCGCAAAGAATAATCTAAATAAACACCTAGATTACGAGTACAATTTACAAAATTTAATTTTTCATCATTGATAAAAATTTCAAGATTATCCAAACAATATGAGCGTTTCAGTTTATTGCCAAAGAGGATTATAATATTCGATTTACTAGGGTTAATCGTTAAACAATGATTTTTTGAGGCCAATATTATAGAATTCAGATCTGCATTAATTCTTTGAGCAGCATCTAGTAGGTTATTAGGATCGAATGATAAATATAATTGACTCTCATCAGCATAACAATGGAACTCACAAAAGTTTATATAAGAATATAAATTTGCGGTAAATATAGTAAATAATGTAGGGCCTAATATGGACCCTTGAGGAACTCCACTGGTAATATTTAATGGTTTAGATAAAATATCTTTTAGCCTGACCCGCTGAAGGCGATTTTCTAGATAACTTCGAATCATAGCAATTGCATCATCACCGAAACCATAATAGTGGAGTATTGCCAAAAGTAGCCGATGATTTATTCTATCAAAGGCTTTAGAATAGTCCAGAAGTATCAATGCTGTCATTTTGTGTTTATCTATAGCCGAGAGAATATCATCAGTCACTTTTAGCACTGCCGTGCAACAACTATGATTGGTTCTATTCAGACATGTTGAAGCGACTGTCACTGTTTGAAAGGTGTAGTTGTGTGACTACTCTGACAAAATTTGTTTGCGTATTTTTTTATGTTGCTGAGCCAGACCTTCAAACAAGATTGCACAAATATTTGAAAGCAACTGATCTATACGGGATTGTTTTAACTTGTAGGCGACGAACTTGTATTTGAAACATGTAAATGTAGTTATCAATAAATCTGATACCTAAACACACAAATTATTTATCAGCATGCTTGCACAAATTGTATGAGTAAGACAAGTTTGCTGTAAAGAACTACTGTGTAGCTCTTATTCATGTATCTGATACTTGTATGCACGTTCATGTATTACAAACTTATAGGTACGTTTAGGGGGGGCTTAAGTTGGAATTCTAACCTAAAATTAGTAGTCTATTTTTTTAATTTTTTCCAACTTAAGCGATCTATCACAATTTATTTTCCTTTTACAACAGTAAAGAAACAGCCCCAGACATATTAACAGTTGGAACTGCATCAGATCTTAAGTTTCTACTGTTTCTGAGGGGAATATAACATCTGGCTGTATTAAAGAAATTTCAAAATCTGTTGATTCTGTTGGGTTGAAATCAATAGAAGAAATACGTGCTATAAACAGACAATAGGCAATGAAAAGGATAAACCGGCGAAATAAAAAATTAACCTGCTATTTTCCAAATTAATTTCATCGTTGATCCATATACTTTCGCGAGCTATTCAGCGCGAAGAAATGTAAAATACTTGATGCCAGTACCTTTTTGTCTTTGTGTAATAATTGTTACACCTAGCCACAGCACAAGCAGGCATGTTACTATTCGTTAACACTATTAAAAATATTAAAATAAAAATTAAACGTGCGAGATTACAACTGACTTTCGACGTTTTTTAAACTGAGTGACGTAATGCGCAGTAGATACACAAATTGGACGGCAACCTGACATACCATTCTCCTTATACTATGAGTTATAGGTTGGTTTTTGACATAAAATATAAATAAACTAAAATAAAAACAATGATGTTTCGCAGACGTTTTGGAAACTTAATTTGTTTCCTTTTTCAATGCTAAAAATCTTTCTTTTGTGTAATTGGTGAAATTACATAATATTATTGTTTATATCATAACCATAGGTACTTACTACGCTCACAGAAAAGTTGATCAGATTAGATATTCAAGTTGCTAAGTTCTTCTTAGCATCGGTAACCCATATTGTACAACAATCTACAGAATAATTTGATACGCATTTGTAAAGCCACAGTCGTAAAAGTTATTTTGTAAATTGTCTGGGTAATGTTCAGAAGTGTGGCAGTAAATAAATCCCAAATAATAACAGAAAAAAAAAACTCATTTCAATATCATAATGACGTTGTTTATAGCACTAGTGCGATATATATTTTATCGCACGCATTTTATATAAAAAAAGCACGCAAACCACCGGTTGCTAAGGAGCTATCAAGAAACAGCTATTGTTATTAACTTAGCTATTACTTTCTTGTAGATACTGTATGGTGTTGAAAATAAATAATATTAATTGATTAGTAGTTTTTTTATGTTTAAAAAAATTAATACATACACCTTCGGTTCGTTCTGTGAAGTTCAGACGCGTGCTATACAGCGTGTCCACCTAGTCCGCGGAAGTCCAATATCTTGGTTATTAAAACAGATAAATACATATTTCTTTTTTGCGATGATGTACCTATACAGAGTGTGCCATTTCTTCTTTGCAGGAAGCAACCTCAATTTTTTAAATGGCAACCTACAGTGTGCCGTACTTAAGAGTGAAACATCCTTATAACTTTTTTCATTTTTATCCGATTTAAACTAAATTTCACTCAAAGATAGAGCACATTAGGATCAACTTATGGCCCAAAAGTCATTTGCCCCTTACTAGTGCAACGCCACCTACGACATCAAAATAAACAGGGAAGATAAAAAAAACCTTATAGGTACTTAGGTATTTTTTTTTTCAAAAATTTTATTAATGAAAGTTGTTTAGAATTGTTCAAAAACAAAATTTATTCAAAATCAAAAAATATTAATGTTTTGTTTAAAAAAGTCCGAAAATATAATTTAAATGGGTTCTTGTATTGTAATATTTTATTTCTTATGAAAAAAAAACTAAATACGAATAATAATAATAATAATAATATAATAATAATAGTAATAATAATCTTTATTTACATACCAGAAATACAATAAGAGGATAATATACTTGATACAAGAATTATGTAAATAGAGAAAGTAACAGAGGAATTCTCTGTAACAACCCATATAGGTCCATTTAAGAACCTGCCCATGGGACTGCTTTCTTCAGCTTGCATGTGGTATAACAATAATAATTTTCAAATACAGCAAGTAAAACTAAAATCATATGTATGTATAGAACACATACACACACACACACACATATGTACCCCGTTCACATATACAATATTACATAAACATAAACATAAAATATGAAAAACTTAAACACGGAAGAAGACGTACTCTTCAACCAATATAAAGGATACAAAATTCATTTAATACATGAACTCAGGGAAAATAAAAAAAGCAATATTAACAAGCTAGGCAGTAGTTAGTTATATGATACGTATTTACTGATCTATGATTTCATGGATTTCAGTTCTATTTATGGTATGGATCCATTCACTTAACTTTTTTTAAATAAAGTAATTGTATTTATATTTTTTAAAGAATCAGGTAGTCTATTTCGCATTCTAGGGCCAATGTACATAAAACTTCTTTGACCTATAGATTCTTGGGCTCTAGGTAGAACTAACTTAGCTGCTGTTCTAATACGAGTACCGTATCTGTGACTAACTTCCTGTATATAATGTTTTTGTGTATACAGGAAAACTATAGTGGTTTTCAAGAAAAGTTATCGTAAGTCAAATAATTTACATTCTGAGAATAACAGGTCAGAGGGGTATCTGAAAGGTTTATTAAAAATAATCTTTTGAAACCTTTTTTGTAAAATATTTAATAAAATATTTAACGGCAATAAATGTGTTTTTCTAATACCACCCCATCCAATAATGCCATACTGTAGTATCGATTCATCAAGGGCGAGGTACAAAATTTTTAACTGAGAGATAGAAAGAAATTTTTTTAAATTTTTAAATCTAAATATTAAGCACCTGTAAGTTTGTTGATCACGGAATGTACATGCACGTCCCATCTCAAGAAGGAATCAATATAGATACCTAGATATGTCACTGAGACAGATAAATCTATCTTTGTTTTGTTATCTATTATTTTCTAACTCACCTACAAAATCACCTTCAAGCACATCAAAATAACTTAGAAAACTATCATATTTTTATTGGAGATATAAACATAGACATCCTACAAAACAACGACTGTAGTATAGAATATATGAATATCTTAAATGAATTTGGCTACATATCTTGTATTAATAATCACACTAGGGAACAAAATAATCAAAAATCCTGTTTAGACCATATTTTTATTAAATCTAAGTAAAATGTCAATGATACAACATTACCAATAGTGTTAAAAACAGATATTACAGATCACTTTACAACAATGTTGCAAATTATATTAAGTTGTAATAAATAAAATGTTACAAATGACAAGAGAAAATTTATAAAAAACATAGACTATGTCAAGTTACAAAATATTATAAAAAATGAGTCTTGGGAAACCATATACGTAGAAAATAATGTCGAATCTGCAACAAACAATTTTATAAATATTATTAAAAATGCATTAAACGATTCAACTTATCTTAAAAATATTAAGAGAAAAAATACCAAATTGACACCTTGGGTTACCAATGGATTAATTAAATCTATACATAAAAAAAATGAAATGTTTCAAAACTTGCAAAAGAACCCAAACAATGAAGATCTAAAATCACAATATAAAAGTTATAAAAATAAACTTACAAATCTATTGCAAAAAACTAAATATGAATATTATAAGAACCGAATAAATAAATACAAAACAGATTCAAGGAACCTTTGGAAAACAGTCAATGAGATAAGCAAAACAAATTACAAGGATAATAATATTAGTTCAATAAAAAACGAAAATGACAAATTAATAACTGATATAAAAGAGATAGCTAATGAATTTAATACAACCTTTACTAACATGGGAGAAAATCTAGCCAAGAAAATAAACAAAAATCCTAATTTCAAAATTGCTAAATATACAACTGAAAATTCTATGATACTTTTACCAACAGATACATCTGAGCTGAGACAACTAATAAATGAACTAAAAAATAAGAAATCTGCAGGTGTAGATAACATAAAACTGAAGTTCTGAAATCGGTCTCAGAGTATATCCTAAAACCATTAGAGTATATTTTTAATAAATGCATATTACTTGGTATATGGCCTGAGGTACTTAAAGAATCTGTAATTATACCCGTATATAAGAAAGGAGACAAGAAAATCTTAACAAACTATAGACCAATTTCATTGATAACCCACTTATCTAAACTATTAGAAAAAATTATAAAGAAAAGATTAACATCATACATTAACAAATATAAATTACTTTCCAACAACCAGTTTGGATTTAGAGAAAATGTGTCCACACAAGATGCAATATTGACATTAACTACTAAGATCTACTCTGCTCTGGATAAAGGTAAGCCATGCTTATGTACATTCTTAGATTTATCGAAGGCATTCGATACAGTTAGCCATGAATTGTTGTTAGATACATTAGAAAACAATGGTATTAGAGGTGTTACAATTAAATTATTTAAAAGCTACTTATCAAACAGGCCACAACGTGTAAAAATAAATGAAGAAGTAAGTGAACCAAAGTGGATAAAATATGGAGTACCACAGGGAACAGTTCTAGGGCCCGTTTTGTTCTCAATCTATATAAATGGATTATTTTCATTACGGAGCAGAGGGAAAATTATAGGATTTGCCGACGATACTGCCATATTCTATAAAGCAAATTCATGGAACGAACTTAAAATCGAAGCCGAAACTGATTTAGCTCTAATAAAGAACTGGTTTGATCATAGATTACTAACAATTAATTTTGAAAAAACGCATTACTTACCATTCAGCTGCAACAAATCAAATGAGCCATCTTTCAAAAGCCTTGATATAAATGTCCTAGGAAAGCACTGCACGATATTACCCGAAGGAAAAATAAAATATTTAGGTGTTTTTATAGATTCGCATTTAAAATGGGATATACATATAAATTATATTATAAAAAAACTGCAAACTATCATATATAAATTCAGGTATTTAAAAAATATTCTAGATTTCAACCAATTAAAAATACTTTATCATTCTCTTGAAAGTCATCTAAATTATTGTATACTTGCATGGGGTGGTGTTGTTAAAACTCATTTAATACCTTTAGAAATCCTCCAAAAAAGATTTCTAAAAATAATGCTATCTAGGGACCCGATGTACCCGTCAGATCTGTTATACATGGAAGCAAGGTTATACGATATTAGACAACTATATTACTATAATATAAATATAAACTACCATCTTGTTAAAAATATAGGAAATTTACCCTCTCACACGTATGGTACTAGGAAAAAAAATATGTATACAATACCGTTCATGACAAAAACTATCGGGCAAAGGTCCCATACCTTTTTAGCTCCAAGGGCGTACAACACTTTACCTAGTGAGATACAAAATAAAAGCAACAAATATTCATTTAAACAAATACTAAAAGATTATATACTTAAACATCCAAGGCGTCTAATTAATGATATCATAGATCTAAAAAATAATTAATTAATTCCTGTGCATGTGTGTGTATGTAGGTATGTAACTACGTGTACAAGTGCATATATTATGTAGATGTGCTAAATAATAAAAAAATATTCTTCTGATAATTTTAATAACTAGCACCTATCATATTAGTGTTTATATTGCTACTTATTATAGTGTTTATATTGCTACTTATTATAAAATGTCATTTGAAGAAATTCTTAAAAATTTTAAATATATAAATGTGTTAGTGTTAGAAAATTTATGTTGTATAAGTCTACTTTTATTTTATTTTATTCTATTATACAATTATACTTAAAATTAAAAATATATTTCCGTGTCATTTACATTGTAATCCAAAACAAGTGTCACTTATTGGTAAATCATATTTATTTGCTTATAACTTGTTCTTTATATTGTTTATTGGTTGTACATATATGTTTTGAGTAAATAAATATTATTATTATTATTATTATTTTTTTATTTTTTTTTTTTCCCGAACGAAGTGCTGGACAGTCTCTCCGTGGCCTCCGACACCACACAGAGAGAGCGCCAGCGAATAATCTACAGCAACTCCCCACATCCCGCAGGGTTAGTCACTGTAGATTCCAGACTCGTGTGCCCTAAGTAGACGAAGGGATCCCAGGATGACCGCTTTCTGCATTTGACCAGCCAACCATTCTGCCGATGTTTGGCAGGCAGGCATGGTCTTCAATGCGGAGAGCAGCGTGGGCTTCATACCTCCGAGTACACCGATTATCAGGACGACCATCTTGACAGAGTAGCCTGGGTATAGCACTTGGAGCTCGTACCGGAGATCTCTGTATTTAGTCCGTTTCTCCTCCTCCTTCAAGGCGATGTTTGTCTCAGCAGGTGCTGAGAACTCGATGACATACATCACCTTGGTCTGATGGTCGAGGAGGACTATGTCAGGCTTATTGGCTTGAATTCGCCTGACGGTCGGGAACGAGTAGTTCCAGTAAATCCGGCATTTCTCGTTCTCGACAACGGACTCGATATCTCCGGGGATATAAGGCAGCACTGGTGTTTGGTCTATCTTGTACGAGTGCCGAAGATGGTAGTATAGCACTCGTAAAGCCGCGTTATGTCGTTGGATGTAGACCGAAGTCGCATAAATCGGACATGCAGATAATAGATGCATGAGCGACTCCGGCGCCTGACGGCAGGTCCTGCAGTTGATATCAGGAACCACTACACCCATCACGCGACTCCGATAGACCAATGTGTTTATAACACCATCTTGGCAGGCCATTATGAATCCCTCGGTCTCCGACTTCAGCCCCGCTGACCTTAAGAATGCGAAGGTCAGCTCTGTCGATAAACCCAGTGCTTCTATGTTGTTATAGAAAACACCGTGCAAGGGTTTATCGACGTGCTGCCTGAACAGATTCCTCTGTTCGGCAGCTTTAATTTGGGCTATCAGACGATCCGGCGGAAGCTCAGTAACTGATTCTGCATCAGTACCTCGCCTGCCTCCTCGCCTGTAGTCGAACATGAGACCGAGTTCATCTGCGGCCCTCTGTGCTGCCTTAAACAATAAAGCGCCAACTCCCACGGTTTCATGATCTCTCACTAACCGTAGGAGCGGATCCGAGCTCCTTAGGATGTTACATGCCATACCCAGTGCTACTCTGCCATGCATACACTCCAGACTCAAGAGTCCTCGGCCCCCCCGTTGACGTGGGAGGTACACACGAGGAACGGACGACCTAGGATGAATACTCCTATGAATATTCATCATCTTGCGGGTATCCCTGTCCAATTGGCGCAGCTCATCTACTCGCCATTTAACTACTCCGAAGGAGTAGAGCAGAATCGGAACGGCAAGCATATTAGTGGCAGACACCTTGTTCTTCCCCGACAGTTCTGATGACCAGATCTTTCGGAGTCGGTGTCTGTACTTGCCACGGAGAGAATCCTTTATTTGGTTCACATCCTGGATGTGGCGTTGTTCCACACCCAGGTATGTGTAGGTCTCTCCGGCATCCAAATGTCGTAGGATGCTTCCGTCTGCGAGCTGCGCATCTTCGTGGAAATCCCCGCATCGTCCTCTCTTGAGGTGGACGACTGAGCATTTGTCCAACCCAAACTCCATTCCAATTGCCCGCGTGTATTCCTCGACCACCCTGAGAGCATTTTGAAGTTCTCGCTCTCCGGAGGTATAGAGTTTAAGGTCATCCATATAAAATAGATGGGTGACCTTATGCCTCCGGTTGCTGGGTGGCCCACACTGATACCCGCGGGTTTGGCGGAGTCCAACAGATAGCGGCAGCAGTGAGATGCAGAAGAGGAGCGGACTCAAAGAGTCACCCTGAAACACTCCTCTCTTAAATGTCACCAACTCTGTCGAAACTCGCTCGGCACCGGATGTTATGGTGAAGCGAGTTCTCCAAAGCGGCAACAGTTGTTCGATGCATCTCACTAGTGGTGCTGGTACCGCAAGACATCCGAGCAAGTGTAACAAAAGCTCGTGGGATGTTGTATCAAATGCCTTGCGATAATCAATCCAGGCCATTGACAGATTCCGCTTGTACTGCACAGAATCCTGTGTAATACAGCGGTCTATCAGCAGGTTTTCCTTGCAACCTGCCAGGCCCTTCTTGGCACCACGCTGTTCGTTTATCTGTTGGTAGACCGGATCAACCGACCTCAACATCCTGGTATACAAGATACGAGTAAATAACTTGTAGCAGGAGTTGAGGCAGGTAATCGGCCTATAATTTTTTGGGTCAGACAGATCCCCCTTTTTGGGGATTAGCACAGTTCGCCCCTCGACAAACCAGTCCGGAATTTGCTGCCCCTCGTTCAACCATGAGTTGAAAACTCGGGCCAGATGGCGGTGGGTGGAAGGAAACTTCTTCCACCACCAGTTGTTTATACCATCTGGACCCGGGGCAGCGAAGTTCTTGGTTCCAACAAGTGCTTGTTGAACCTCTTCCGTACTGATTGCCGGGCACACTTCGTCTGGCTCTTCTAAGACTCTACGACAGAGAGCCTCGAAGTGTGCTATAGCTGGAGTGTCATTATCGAATGGACTCGCGACTTCGTAGATTCCTTTCCAGAAGGCTTCGACATTATCAACAGTTGGCGGATTTTCGACAACACGCTGTGGCTCTTGGAACAGGCGAGACGGGTTTGTTTGAAACAATTTGTTTTGTTCCAAACTCCGCATTCGCCTGACCAAAGTTTTCTTAATAGCCATAAGTGCTCGAATCCTATCTAGACAGTGCTGCTTGATGGTCTGCAGCACTGTGCGATTTAGAGTGTGGTGTTGGCGTCTCAGTCCGGCTGCCACTCGCCGGACCTTCGGTGTAAATGGTCTACCTGCGACTATATAATCCACCACACTCTGGATTCGAGAAGCGTGTTGCCTTGCTGATCGAATTTTTGCTTCGATCTTCTGTATTCGCCGCTTAGCTTTCTCGACCCTATCAACTGCGCTTGCCAGACGCTGTTGTGGGACGAGTTGCTTGGCGGCAGCGTACACCGCGCTGTTGATCTGCCAGATGTTGGCATCTTCTGGAAGCTCCTCACTAATCAACGAGTCCATTCGTGCCAGGTCTTGTGGCTTTGGGTTAACCCTGGTGTTAAGGTTAACCCTCGTCCTTAAAGCGACGTCGGCGTATTCAGGAGGATGTTCCTCGTCAGCTGGTATTTGCCGCGGTGGAAGTGCGGCAGGCACTTCCTCACGCTGACGAGGTGCCCTTACGTAACCTGTTCGGCGCAGGAAGGATACTTGATCTCTCAGATGTTGCTGAGAGAAGGCGCGATACTCCGGATGCATAACGCACCACAACCGGTGTAATCGCGCCATGTACCCCCTGCGCCCAGGTTCGCTGCTCTCGTAACAGGTCAGCAGGTCATCCCTTAATCCCTCCGTCCACCTAAAGCGTCCATGTACGTTTGCAAAGTCATCGTTAAGACGGTCCGGTATGGCCCCTCCCATCTGTCTTTGACCCCCATCCGAATGGGGTCGATTGTGAGGCGCCTGTCCTCCGTTTGGGTCGAGAACCAGAGGAGATGAGTCCCCAGGATGGTTAGCCCTGAGGACCCACGGCCGACATTTGTCAGAGAGGGTTACCCCTCCCTGTCCGGGGTGCACCGCGAGGAGGTTGCCGGTCCGAATTTTGCACCCCTTATTATTATTATTATTATTATTATTATTATTATTATTATTATTATTATTATTAGACTGTCATCATCGGGTAAGTATTTCTGGTAAATTGTAAAGGGCACAATTTTTGTTTTCGCTGTATTTAGGGTTAATATATTTAATTGAAAAAAGTCGAAAATTCTTTTCAGGTCATACCTTGCTATAGAAAAGACGTCATCCCAAGTATTTGCTAGGTACACCACAGCGGTGTCGTCTGCAAAAGATAGTACTGTTCCAGAAGAGTTTAAATTAAGTAATTGGTTAATATATATTAAGAACAATACCAGACCTAGGACAGTCCCTTGAGGAACTCCGCATGTCACCACTTCTTCATAGCTCAGGAAACCTTCAACTTCTACACGTTGTTTTCTATCCAGAAGATAACTCTCAATTATTTTATAGGCATTTCCCCTTATACCTAGGCGTTCCAGTTTATCCAGCAAAAGCCCGTGACTTACCGTATCAAAGGCCTTTGCTAGATCCACAGAAACGCCTATGCATGCTATTTTATTATACACAGCTTCATATATCAAGGATGTAAGTTTGGCAATTGCATCTTGAGTGGATTTCTGTTGCTGGAACCCAAATTGCATTTCACTTAAAATCTTGTTTTTTTCTAGGTACCTATTTCAACAGTTTAATTTTTAAAACTTTTTCGAAAACTTTGGCTAAGGCCGATGTGAGGGATATTGGTCGATAATTGGTAAGTTTGTGTTTATCCCCGCCTTTGAACAATGGTTTTACAGTTGCACATTTTAATTTAGATGGGAAGATACCGTCTTTTATTGTTAGATTTAGGAGATAACTGATTGATTCTGAAATATAGCAACATGATAATTTTAGAATTTCATTAGTGATTCCATTTGGTCCTGGAGCTTTTTATCCTATGTTGAAAAATTATTTTTTTAGTTTCCTCTGGATCAGTTGGTTCTAAGAATATTGACTGACTTAATCTTTTATCTTCGATGTCCATATGAACATTATTCCTATCTATTTCAGAGGTCAATTTTGTTCCTATGGTAGAAAAGTAGTTATTATATTTATTTGCTAATTGTTTGTGGTCAGTTATCTCAGCACCATTTTCTAAAATTAATTTATGAGTAGTGGATTTCTCTCTTTTGTCCGTGTTTGTATATTCCTTAACTACATTCCACAGTGTCTTTGAGCAATTCCTATTTTTCTCTATTTTATTCTTAAAATATTTATACTTTTTTTTTTTATAAGTGTATTTAATTTGTTTTTATATGTCATATAGACTCTTTTTAGTTCGTCATTCATGGGATTTCTAATATGATTCTGAAATAATTTGTCTCTTTTTTTAATCGACACCACCAACCCATTTGTTACCCATAGTTTTTTCTTTCGCACGTGACGGATTTTGATAACTTGTGTTGCCTGTTTCATACAAAACTTTATTTTCCTTATCAATACATCGCAACCTTTTTCTACATCCAAACTCTCATATACCTCCAGCCAAGTTTCTTCACGTAATATTTGCAAAAACTTTTTCTCATTAATTTTATTAAAATATTCTTTTTTTACTGGAGTTGTTTTAGGTTGATCAATATTAGTGACTTGGTGGTTATATTGGACTACTTGCGAATAGTGATCTGTAATATTAGTCTTAATTACTGCGGCTATGAAATTTTCATAACATTTGATTCTACTTTTCACAAAAATATGATAAATACATGTTTTTGATTCTGGGCTTGTTACTTTATTAATTAAAGGAATAAAACCCTTCTCTGACAATATATTTAAGTACTCCTACTCCTGACTGATTTCCGCCTCTAACGCCAATATGTCAATATTAATGTCTCCCAGAAAGAAAGTAGTTATAACTATTTAGAAATTCATCTAAATTTATATTAAAATCATAATCATTAGTTGACGGTGACCTATATAAAGCAATAACATTTATTTTTTGATTTTTCCTATTTTTTAAAGAGGCCGATATCCCATATGTAGATCCAATTTTTACAGAATTATATTCAAAGTCAATATTTTCTTTTATGTAAAATAAGATACCATCATTTTGATTTAATCTCTCTTCAGTGAAAATACATTTGTATCCTTCTATCTGATATAGATTTATATCTGTAATTTTCCAGGTTTCAGTGAGTATTATACAGGGTGTCCCTAAACTACGTTCGGAAAATTCGGGAGGTGATTGCATGCGCGAAAATATGAAGAAATGTTCCTATGGACATGGGTCCGCAAATGGCTCCTAAGGGAGCTACGGCCCCCTGAAGTTGGCACCCCAATGTATGCCTCTATTTTTGAGTTTTAATTAAAATTCAACAGAAGAAGCACCATCAACAAATAACTACTGTTTTGAATTATTAATAATAAAATTGACAGAAGTCTATCAGATTTTGACAGGTGCCCACTAGATTTTAATTAATTACCTATCTTCAAAATCTACCTGCACGTAAGTTAAACACCGTTTTACATAATCCCATTTTTCTCGAAAACGGTGCGTCCCACGGCTCTCCAACAATGAGATCTTTCTTACGTAAAATTGTTCAGGAAATTCATTTCCGATATCAAAAATGCAAGAAAATGACAAACAAAAAAATTGGTGGGAAAAATATAGGAGCCCCCCTCCAGTTTAGTACGCCTCTGGTTAATATTTTCTATTGTTGATAATGCAGATTCATAACCCTTACTAAGGGTAGATAGCATGTCAAATTTTATGTCAGTAGCTCAAAGAGTTCCTGAGATATTTAAAAAAAAAAACATATTTGGGGCGCCAACTTCAGGGGGCCGTAGCTCCCTTAGGAGCCATTTGAGGACCCATGTCCATAGGAACATTTCTTCATATTTTCGCGCATGCAATCACCTCCCGAATTTTCCGAACGTAGTTTAGGGACACCCTGTATAGGAGAAAAAATCAGAGAATTGCGAAATATACACCTGAAACTCGTCAAAATGTTTTTTTAACACTTCTAATATTGCTGTGAAATATGGAGAAGGATGTATTTAAATTTTTTTTATTAAAGATTGTATTAAAATCCTCCAAATCGAGAATTTCATGCGTATTTATTAGTTCATTTTCCTTATATAAGGATCCATTTTAGTTTGTTAATATTTATTTATCTACTCTCCCATATACCTACATTAGTATAATTAATCAAATTTTTTATTTCTGAAGTTATATGTGTCTATAAATTGCACAAAAAGTGATAAAGTTTAAAATTCTAAAAACTCTTTCAGATAAACAGATAAACGTAAAAACCAAGTAATAGTATAAATCTTAAACCTACACAGTGTACAAGTAAACAAATTAGACTAAAGTCTGTCTGATGAGAGATTGCAGTGGTGGAAGTGACGACAAAATCGCGCGCTTTGATCTTATTGGTTACAGAGTCAGGTAGGTTTACAATGGCGTTTACGAATACGAGTTGACAAGTCATTGAAGTTTGCGTGTATCGACTGTCAAACTTGTAACTATTAAGTAATAAATGTGTATTATCCTAAATTTAACATTACAAATTATCAGTTACAAATAATATAAAAGGTATTGTAGTATTCCCTTCAACTTTTAGCAAATAGATGAGTAATAAATTCAATAGTAGCCCCTCAATGGCGCAGCACGTAGAAGTTGAGACTCAAACTGCGGCAGTTAAAATAATTTGAATTTCATTGCCACGCTTTATAAAATATTTTGACCTTAGTAAACCGCTCTCTGCCCAAGCCACGCCCACCACTGCAATCTCTCATCAGACAGAGTATAAATGAAAATTAACTACTAATATTATATATGTATAATAAGCTAATAATAATATGTATAGATTTGATTCGGTACGGTTCAGCATGTAAAACTCGATTAAAAGAGATAGATCGGATTCAGTTTAAAGCTCTACGTATAGCATTGGGTGCAATGAAATCTACCCCAACTGAGGCATTATTAGTTGAATCATTGGAATCTCCCTTATGGGTCAGAAGACTATATTATCAAGTAAATTTTTACTTTTACAAGTGAGCAGAAATAACCATTTATATCAACTCATATATGACGTACCTATTTAAAATTTAACATCAAATTATTTCTCAAATAAAAATACCCCAACTTAGCGAAAGCCTTTGAAATATGCAATGAATTGAAACTCTGTACGAACCTTGTCAAACACGAATCAGTATTAGATCTTACTTCTGAAAATATATTAATGGGACCAAAATGTATTTTTCCATCTTATAATGCCATTCCACAACTTGATTTTATAACTACAGTAAGTCAGTTTCCCAATTTCACCAAAGTATACACTGATGGTTCAAAAACAAAAGATCACGTTTCTTGTGGGTATTACATACCTATACATAACATAAAAATTCACAGTCCTTCGCAAAGATGCAACCGGAGGAGACATTGGAAATGACGAAGTAGAACGCAAATCTTGTGAAATTTTGGATCTGATACAAATGAAAATTTGTTGCAAAGTAGTAAATAGTTATTTCATTAACACAATACATTTTCAAAAAGTAAAATCGTATTATCAGTATTTTTATTTGGAAATTAAAATAAAAAGTTATTTTATTAATAAAAACACCCAGAAAAACATTTTCAAAATTAAAACTAAAATGGTATTCAAATTCTTTTCACTAACAAACATTTTTAACATTAAAACTAAAATAATTTAAAATAATTTCGTGATGATGAAAAGTGATTCCTAACAATTACAAATACCGATATCGATTAATCGCAAACTATTAAACGCAGCTAGTACACACAAAGTGTGCAAGCTAAACAAGAACATAGGGAATTCGTTGAAACTTGATATATACGTTTAAAAATACATATAGGTATTTCAAGAAACTGAAGAGTCCCGAACCGTAAGGGGTGTGTCGGAGCCGCCTACTTGAAAGACCGTGGGATGAACTGGCAGGTTCTCACATGCATAATAAAAATTGTCAATTGAACCATGAGAAATTTTCAAAAAATAAGAATGATTATATTTTCATTTATAGAGAAATAATTTTTTATTTTTTTATTAAATTATTTTTATTTTACGTTTGTTTCCTTTATTTTCTGCTTATTTATCTGTGAGTGTATTCTGCAAAATGAAAAAGTACATAATCATTGAATAAGTGCCGATTTTCGAGTAGTCTAAAATTTTATATTATTGGAATGAAACACACTTTGTATCTACAGAAGATCGGAGTCGATAGCATCTAAATCTTCTGCGTCGTTTAGATCCTCGATCATTTTATCCATGTATGAATTTAGACATTGTAACTACTCCCTGACAATTTCCATAAATTTGTGAGCATCTTAAACCTGCTTTTCTGTTGCGGTTGCAGGAGATAAGCTGCAATATTGATTCTGCTGTTGGCACAAAAAGTGTTGTCACAGGTGATAATGAGCCGTTAATTTTCTTCTATCCACTCTTGTGGATTTTTTTCATTGCCAAGCCATTTCGGATTTCGTTTATATCATTTGACAAAAACTTTTATTGAGGGAGGGTTACGATTACTGAATTTTGCCTAAATTTGGTTTTCACGTAGTTAACATACGTCGCACAAATGTCTTTATAAGTTTTATTTGTCTGCCTCATAACTGGATGCAATAAAAATCCACCTTCACATTACATAAATAATAAGTATAGAGTTACAAAGACTTCGCAATTTTCTTGCTTATTTTATGAATTTCGGTGCATTTTGACTATACTGTAATCCTGTGACATATCATTGGATATGAGAGGAGATTGAGAGATGAGTCGAACATACATATTATTTTGCTTCATTTCAAATCACCCCTGTCTTTGTAAATTCCGAAAAACCACAAAATTTTAAGTTAGTTAGTTTTCGGCTATGCATATTTCGACGAGAAAAAATGAAATAGGCTGTTCGACATGCTTCTCAATGTTAAGTTGTGTTGGAGATTGTTGGGCATGACTTTTATAACGAAGCAATAATCTCCCATGAAACACTTTTTTGTTTACTTTTGCTTAATCTGTCTCATGTTAAAGTAATGGCATTCAAACCTCTAACACTCGGTAATACGTATAAATCAGATATCGACAAACTGGCAGAGCAACTCCGGTCCTAAATCCACCCTTATGTTTTTTCAAATTGCAAGGCTTTGAAAAAATTAAAAAAATTGCAAAAACACGAAAACTTCTAACACTATTTCCAAACGAATTTCCGAGAGACTGTTCTGGTAAGAAATCCAAGATAGAGGATTGAACCTAATAGAACTACATCGTGAATTGAACGGTCACGCTCTGATTTTAGGCTCAGGAGGAGCGAACGAAAAAGTTTAATTTTGACGTCTATTGTTCTGAAACCGCTAAAATCTCACGCGTTACGTCATTCTGTCTAAGTCATGCTTCATAATATGCAACATGAAACTGATTTTCGACGTCCTACTAGGAAACCAAAAACATTTGTTTAATGCTGCTCTTGAAACGTACAGTTTCTTACTTGGATACAATACTCGAAACCCTTTGTTTTGTTCACCCAAGTTGTTTATATGGCAACGTGTGGGAAAAAGTAGTGAGTGAAAATACTTTCGAACACTCTTGTGTCACTTCGCCCACTCTACTGTCACTTTCGCCTACCCTACTGTCCAATTACCAATTGTCAAACTACAATAAAATTCGGACGAAGTTTTTGCATTTCATTTAAATACCTTGTTTTAGATTTTTCCAGCAATATACGAAACGTAGCAGCATTAGCTTCTTTTAGAATGTCTGCTGGCGCAGCAATATCATCATTTACTTCCACTATTTCACAATTTTATAAAAAATGTTCACCACGCGTCAGGTCAATAATTTTCTTGACAACTACAAATGTTTATATTTACACGAACCATAGCAACGCAACCTGCCATCTACGTTGATTTGCACTTAATACAGAACCATAAACTAAAGTGGCTTTTACAAAATTTAATAATTCTTTAACATTTTAATGGTAGGATTAAACAAAATGCTATACAGCACTAGTGAAGAAACGAATTCTTCACTTGTATTGTGATATACTTTTCCAATATTAAAACTTTTGTATTTATATGGTCTCTTCGATTTACCACCGTCAGACGGGAACCTTTCATGATCGAATTTGCATGTCATTTCCCTTACTAAGAGCAAAGTTTAAATATTCATTTTTTTATAAAAATAAACTGTAGGTACACAAAATATATCTACCTCACATAAACAAGAATAATCTGTTAGTTTCCAACTATCTCTTCTCTTTTTGATAAACCTTTATTTTCTCCTTGCTGGGACACTGGGGAAGCGTTTCATTAAAAAGCCCTTTTTTGCAGAGTTACTGCAATTTGCTGCTGTACAACCATGCATTTCGTCTTTAACTTTTCCAAATTTCAAAGCAATAAAATTCTTTTGCATGGTATTTCTCATAAATGCATTAGGTACGATAAGTAACAAAAATGACTAGTTTTCAATTAGATTTAAATTGAATATAATAGGGCATTTTACGGTTTTTCGGAAAGTGTGTTAAATAGTTTATATGATTAGTAATGATCCACCCGCGTTTTTGTTTTTTTTTTAAATGTAATTGCTGAATAATTTAAAACGGCATTTTTAATTTAAATTTTTAAATTTCGCGCGAAAACGCTAACCGCCATGATTTGTTTGGGCGTGACGTCACTACGATAGCCAACACACGCATACAGATACGCTTTATATGGTATTATAACATTGATTAAGGAATGAACAAGATACGCAACTTCAATGGTAAAGTGCGAGGCCAATTTTGGCGGCGAGATCTCGGTAAGTTGCGGGCATTCCTGTGATTTACGTAGTATGCTTTTGACAAACCTTTTTTATATCATTAATAATCTAGTGGTAATAATAATTTAATGTCCAGATTAATTTTATTTTAAAATTATTAACGTAGTATTTTCTCTCTGCCAGTTATTTCTCAACGTTTGTTTGACTTTTAACCGTCACATAATTTTAAACTAAATTCAATCTGAATATTCAATTTTTGTTTTCACTAGATTATAAATTATATAAAACCATACAAGATACAGGTTTAACAAAAGCATACTACGTGAATCACAGGAATGCTCGCAACTTACCCGGAATCTCGCTGCCAAAATTAGCCTCGCACTTTACATTGGAGTCGCGTATCTTATTCATTCCTTAATCAATGATTATAATTAGTTTTCTCTTTTAATTGTCTAATACTGATTTATAATCGCTATCATTGGTGTGTACTGTGTGTAGTGCTGAATTGCAAAAGTACAAGTATAAAAACATTAGAAAAGTTATTTTAATTTAATATAGTCCTTATAAATGCCGCATGATATTACAATGAGAAATAATAATTTGGTAACAGCGGAGGGGAAAATCATCCCTCTAGTGGTCAGTTGCTACTAACTGTTTAGGACATACAATGTCTCTGTGACAGATAGCGACTTTACTAAAGTACCAAAGAGCAGGCGACCTCTTTGGTACTTTAGTAAAGTCGCTATCTGTCACAGAGACATTGTATGTCCTAAACAGTTAGTAGCAACTGACCACTAGAGGGATGATTTTCCCCTCCGCTGTTATTAATTGCTTGTCTGTCATAGACACTAACTTGGTTTGCCTTTATTATTCGTCTTTTCAACGACCTATGGCACATTGATGAGAACATAAAAAGTTCGAAACCGGTCTGTGTTTGGCGTTGAAGAGACGAAACTTGGCTACCAATTTGGATTAGTAGATATAATTCAGCGCAACCGAGGCTTTTGTCCGTTGAATATCTGTTTCCTCAAATCCTATTTATTAATAATTTGGTTTAAACTTGTAAGAAGAGAACCAAAATTATTATCGAAAAGAAGTGTAAGTACTGTATTTTTGTAAAGATCAGTTTGATGTAAGTACAGTGCACTTATATCCTATATCTTGTATCAACTAATAGAAATAAAGAAAAACGAAAAGTAATTATTGTCATAAAATGTCAGTGTACGTAAATTAGAGGTTATATGTTACAGTTTGTAAATAATGTTCCAAAAAAGCTGTAAATCAATGAAAAAGAAGTACATTTTATGTATGTTAAAGTTGAAAAACAGTATGGAGGATAATACTGAATATAAAATAAATAAAAATAAAGGTTAAAAGAATCCGAATAAAACCAAATTGCAAAACATCCAAATTCAATTGATTGTCAAACTGATATTATACGTTTAAGTTAACCTTTTATAATAGTCAAATTCTTTTCGGCTGCCCATCTTTACCTAAGTGCAGTTGTTTAGGGCAGTTGGAGGTGGTAAAATACGTCATTTTGACGTCACAAATAGTACCAAATTCAAAGTATTCTATTCATCTGCCCGAGTGCCCGATGCCCTTAATTTCAAGATTAATATTTTTGGTTTTGTTTTGTTTTTAATGAAATTTATAACCTATAACGTACACTGTACTATAATTTCATATGTTAACTTATTGTTATCATTAAATTGCCAAGCATAGAAGTTGACCTAAGCATACCCAACTACAGAGGTGGTTAAGCTTCGGAAGGTAGGGGAGGTAACCTTACGTCACTAGGGCAGTCAAAAGAATGCAAAAATTGGTGCCCTGGGCACCGGGGCAGCTGAAAAGAATATGACTATTCTGTGCGTTTCGTTTATTAAAGTTTATTATCATAGTGACGCCACATACGAAACCATCATTCTTGATGATTCTTTCATTAATAAGTATTATATGTATATCAAATTACATATATCTTTATTTCATTTTCTTATTCTATTTTCAGCTACCTGATATTTTAAATAGTGATAAAAAGTTGTTGTATTTCACTGGAGTTGACCTTGATGTCATAAAGTACTGTGAACAATGTTAAAAATATTAGAAAATATAATAATCAGCAAATTGAAATTTTGTTTGTCTATGCTTTCAGAGCTTTTGATATCACAATCTGAACTTCTCTTCAGGATGGCAAGACTTAGAACTCCTTTACACTTAGATTCCTTGAATGGCATTCCGGAATGTGATTCCAGAAGCGCGATGAAACTTTCCATACATTTAAATAGAGTCTGCTCACGCAGAGATTCCGTAGAATGCATTTATCTCGTATACATATTTTTATTTCATGAGGTGGAGAATTTAATGTAGATGTTTGCAAACACAGGGCAAATATTTGTTGCTTGATGACATCTTCAACCTGGCAGAGAATGATATGACCAGCTTTAAATACGGCTTCGCCTTCTTTCATACTGACAATTATTGTTCGGGTGGAGGCTGTCCTCCCACCAAATTTTCCAATGTATCTACCAATCGCAAACACCGAGTTATTAAGTTCGATTTCGTTACATTCTGCTCTTCATTTCCCTCCACTAATCTAGAGAGGCGACTATGAACATGAAGTAACCGTGAATAAATGCGAGAATGTTCATTTTTTCTATTTGATTCATCAAAATTGTCTATATCATTCGCGAGTTGATCCAGTTTATTACCACAAATTTCTATCTCCCCATTAATATTCGTATCAAGAAGTAAAAATGAAGATGAAAACCCAGAACTCTCACATCTGAATACTCCTCGTAGCTTCTCAGCTACCGTACCTTTGGAAGATAAGCCCCTGATATTTAATTCATACGACGGTTCGTCTCCCAATAACCGATTTATGTCCATCTTATTCTAATTAATAATTCAATCACAATTGTACTAAAATTTCCAATATACACAGTAGTACAATAAATTTTAAAACCACCAACCCAATCTAATTCAGTGGCTCAGTTAGACTCCGGTTTGATTAGTCTCTACTCGACTCAATTATGATCTACAGTACGTAACATATACACCAGAGGCGAAAAGAAAACAATTAAATATCCCCCCCTTCATAAAAATGTGCCTTAGCACTCAAACGTCGGCAAAAAATCTTACCTAAAATGCAACAATTATTTACTAGACCTATTAACATGTACTACCTCCAATATCTGTAAAAGAATGTATTCCTATTATAAGTTATCGCTCACTGTTGCTTATCACAACCAACCAAGTAATTGCATGTATTCAAATCAAATTCAATCAAATAAAATGTGTGCGAAAATTCGCCACAATATTGGATTGAACTTAATTAAGTTAAAATTTTGAAGTACAGTGCTCACCCTGTATCTAAAAATTTATATTTTGCCTCCAAAATGTAAGAAAATCAACCCCAAGCACCATCAAGTAGCTTGGGCGCCATTGTAAGGGGGCGGCTTACCTAAATAGGCCACGTGCGCTAGGCAGGTTGCAATCCCCACCTAAATATCGGGTCTCAGGTCTTAACCCTGTACAACCCCAAAACAAAATTTTAATGTTTTACGTGCAGTGTCTCCGAGCGCACTTTAAATTGAAGGGAGACCTCACACGGCCAACTAGTCAGGTCCGTGGGGTGGGTTTTCCTAAAAAATGGGGTGATTTGGAGGCAATAAAATAATGCAATGAATCACAACTACGAGCACAATTTAATAGTTTACGGGTACATAAAATGATTGAAACATATATAGATGCACATGTATTTGTGCAGGATCTTTTAAGGCTTAATAAATAGACCGTTAGTGTGATTGTTATCGTACCCAGGAGAAGCAGTAGAAGTAGATTTAAGTAAAAGATCCCAATTAGACATAAGCACACAAGCTAAGGCTTGAATGGTGTATGTGGAACATCTGTTCCATGTACACCATTTTTTTATCAAAAATATGTCAAATTTCAAGTCAGTTCCTAAACCCAAAATTCCTTATTTTTGCCTGATATGCACGATTCCGTGCATATCAGGATTTCTTATAAAATTTTTAAGACGATTTTCAGTACACTTTCCAAAATTCCCTTTATCTTTTTCGGCCATTATCCCATGTTTGAACGAACGCATCCAGGCACGATGCAGCATGTAGAGACGACCAAGGACATGCATTGTCCTCAGCCAGTACCGATTCCTCAAAGGACGGACTGCGCCACAACAATGATCATAGCGCAGATGATCATTGTCATAAGCCGGTGTGACAGATCACAGGAATACTCCACAAAGGCGCGAGAGTGAATCTACCGTAGATCGGTAGCTCTTGATCAGATCTATCACAGACTGATCCACCTTCGTGGTCGCACTGATCTACGGACCCATAGGTTCACTCTACCCTCGCGTTCTGGAATTCTTAGTGAGTCCGTGACCTACGGCTTCCAAGGATGGTTGAGCTGTCCTCGACTACCCGTTGGTCATCGTCTCTACCGGGATCGTGTCTGATAGCACAATTTTGAAATTTTAGGAACTGACTTAAAAAGTGAAATTGCGGAATTTTGCGATGCCACGTGGCGACGTGAAGTGGTCTCGGGTCTTTTCCATATCTATAATGGGAGACCTCCCAATGATCTCGCAAAATAGAAATACGGTATTTTTGATTAAATCAAGCCAGGATAAGCCTCAGTGCGGTACGCACGGGTACCGGGGCACTTCCCCATTATTACCAGGTGACCGCCTTGTGAGATAGCATTCGAAGAGATTTCCTTTTTCTGAAATATCCACAGACGTCTAACGGCATATACCCCTTTTGGAGAATATTACCTTAAATTTTTAGTCTATGATTCTAACAGTAAATCTATAAAACCCACTCACTAAATTGCCAGTCACGTCCATGTAATAATTCTCTTTCGGCCATCGATCACTCGTCTTTAAGCGAGGCCGTCGCGGTCGCTGACCCCTTGTGGGGGTATCGTGGTTATGGTGGCAGACCTTGCTGGGTGAGGCTCTATATGTACTATGATGATTGTTTAATATATACCCTTATTTATTATCCATGTCTTCTTATTAGTCTAGTATCTGTCTTGACCCCATAGCTTACGACCCTCGCAATTGCGTCGGTTTGACCATTCGGCTGAGCCAAAGAAGAGTGGACGAGCAAGACCTGTCTGGGCAGGTGTCAGAAGTGAATTGTGTATTGTGCAAAGTGTTTAGCTAGTGTTGTATCTTTAGTTCAGGACGTTGCGAAGCCTGTATACGAGGAAGCATTCATTGTCGACAGTTGCCGTTAATCTATCGATTTCGAGACTTCGATATATTAAGGGTTTGCCACGACCTGCGTTGAATTCAACGGCCAAGAGTTAAATCAGATGTGGTGACAGCGGTTGGTTGACTTAATACGAATATCGGTCGTTCCCTCCCACTATCACTGGCTATAACGAATGGTTAACTAACGTTGACACAGCCTTAGCAAATTAGTTTAGTTATTAAACGTTGATATGATCACACGCCTGGTTTCACAGGTGTTATTTAGTTTATAGACATTTTACATTGCCCTAAGTAATTTAAATCTTAACTCAATTAATATTCCCCTAAGTTTCCCTAAAATTCTTAATTATTAAATCCCTAATAAGCTTAATATCTACATAAATACCACACATTACTATTCTGGTTTGATTCCTTATCTTAACCAGCTTCGCACCAAGGGGTTCCAATCCAGGTAACGATGTTGAACTATCCCAGCTGACGGGTAAAAGTGGATGCCAGAAATCCCAGGAGGCACAGCAACCCTAACAGCAACACAGGAGCCCCAGAGTAACAATAATAACAGGAACAGGAACGATAACATAGAAGTAACGCAGTAGCAAGATCGTAGGAATGCTGTAGCAGCGTCGTCACAGCCTCGTAACAGCGTCGTCGCAGCGCCGTAACAGAGTCTAGCAGCCCTACAAATAATTATTACTCTAGTAACTTCCTGCCTTGCCTAATTTGCAATGTGACATAATAGATGTCGAACATACCTTAGGTTTCGGGTGGGCTGAAAGTGTCTGACGTTGTCGTCGTCAGTGGCTTGATTATGTTTCGAATATGGAAAGAATACCTAGGAATAAGAAAACGAGGGTCAATTTCAGCTTTAGGCCCCAAGAAGACACCAAAAAGAAACCAGCTTATGTACTCACCGCTTTGAACATGTGAAAATATCCGGATTAACCGTCGAATTTACAGGATGCTTCTCCAAAAACTAATTTCGATTATCTCGAATGATTTGCAACCAATCCCCCAAAGGGCAATTACTTCACAAAATTGCTAAATTTTACAAACCACGAGTAGCACGTGTTCACGGTTTTCCAAGCCAAGCCAAAAAGAATGGATTCCAGGAATTCTGGGAACTGCGTTGGTTTCGCCTCACGAATTCATTCTGCCGTCCGCTCAGAGTTACCCAAGAGTACCTCCAGAGAAAATCGGTACTGTTTTATTTTAACCAACGATATGAATCTCACAGAAAACGTGATTTACATAACCCTGACACACAAACCCAACTAAAACCACTAACATCACGACATGTGCTCCCCTGTCAACCCTTCACGGTTTGGCAGTCGCAACGAATAGAGTTCCTGCACATCGAACCAGCGAACGTACCGCGGTCGAGATACACTACCAACATGAAACATGACAGGTAACCCGTTTGTTTACTTCAGCTACAAGCAAACCTAAAGTGCATAATAAGTACTGTTCCTGTGGCCAAAGTGAGGTAAGTCTACATAGTTATTGCTAGTACAGTTGAGCATTATGTTCGTACGTATTTTGCATGCCCTTAAGCTCGTTGACAGATGAAATTATTTAATAAATATCCTATATTGCAGTATTCCAGACGATGTCTAGTGGTGTTACCAGCCAAAAGGGGAATATAATTACCCAGTACAAGACAATTACCACCCTGATATCGCAGAAACACCGCAGAGGAAGTCTTGACCAACGAAAATATCCAGGAACGACTGGAAATAAATGCCCTTTTTTACCACTATCGAACTTTTATTATCCTAATCAGGTGAGCCCTCTATTTTGCAAGACGATCTTTCAATACTTATAGTTGAACCTATTTTTGTAGATAAGAGCTACGGACTGAAGAGTGATACCTTTATTTTCCCAAGATTGGGAGCAGCTTGACAATGATTTCGACCCTGGCTATTTATTTACAATATACCTTTTCTTTATGTATCGTTATACAATAAACTAAGAATAGACCTTTCCGCTTAGTTTATTTGCTAGTAAATTTACCACTGAACCGTTAACCTACGAAGCCCCACGAAAAAATATCTTAGTGTGGAATGAAATTTTAACAACACCCTAAAGAAAATTACCCCGGAATTTTCTCCAGAATGAACTAAACAATTAGCGTTAGAGACTAGGCTAACTCCCTATCCTATCCTAATCCTATGAGGCTAAAACGCATCATAATAGCCCGCCTCCGGCTATTATTGCGCTATCACAACAAAAACTGGACTTAAAAGGCATGTGTAGGCGGTCCTACAACTACCCATATAGCCAAGATGATGACGGAGGGATTTCTCCCTAAGTCGGCCACGACGATGACCCTTCCGAACGGCAGCTGGCAAGAGACCACAGCAGAACATCAGACCGGCACACACAACAGTGTTAACCAGGCCTCGACCTGGCTAACCAAACCGGTGACCTGCGGTGTGTTTGGTCCAATCCGACGCTCCAGGCACCCTCCGTCAGCTTCACATTGAAGTGAGCCGCCGCCCCTGGTCCACCCAGAGTCCCTCTTTGTCGACGAATAGTGGCCGTACAGAGGACTTCTACCTCCCGCAGGTGAATGCCGCGGTGACAGTATTCACAGACCCCTGTCACAAGGCTAAATCCCACGAAAAACGAAAGGTCCAGAAAACGACGAAACTAAAAAAAAAATACCAAAAACAAATATCCGCCCTAACAATTACCCCAAAGTTCGAATAGCAAGACACTGATTCCTAAACTATGCAATCAAACTACCAATAACGGAATCGCCTCACAACCCTAAACGGCTACGCCATCCCGAGGATCTAGCTTTAGATCCTTGATATGCCATTCGCCTCTACTCTTACCATCCGAGTCTTGTAGCTCATAACGAAAAGACGATAACTTTTTGATTATCCTAAAAGGACCTACAAACTTAGGAGCAAGTTTTGCGGTAAACTGGTTCGCCGCATTAGAGAGAACGTGATTTCTCCGCCATACCTTGTCGCATATCGGTCTTCTTCGCAAATCATAACGTGGTTTGGCGCGTTCGTACGCACGGTCTAGTCGCCTCCTTACGTCTTTGAATAGAGCTTCGAAAGCTTCTGCTCGATTCGGCGACGCCGGCTGATCTGCGCGAAGAGGATGGTCATGAATCTTACCGGAGATAATATGCTCTCTGCCAAAAGTGATGAAAAATGGAGTAGCTCCCGTAGCTTCATGTTTTTGTGTACGAATTGCACAACCGACTTTAGGTAATAGTTTACACCATTGCTTTTGATTATCCGACACGTACGCGGTCAACATAGTTTTGAGGACGCTGTGCATCCGTTCAACTGGGTTCGCTTGCGCATGGTATAACGGATTGAACGAAAACAGTTTACTCCTAAATTGTAAGCCATTATCGCATATAATGTACTCTGGTACACCGAATATGAGGAATACATTCTCCTCAATCAATCTCGTAACACTCGCAGCAATGGCGCTACGCAAAGGGAATAACAACGGGAACTTACTGAAATAATCTAACACGGTCAAGATATGAGTATAACCTTGGACAGATCGCGGTAGCGGACCCACGAGATCGCAACTTATCACCTGAAACGGTTTCGTGACCGGGGCTCGCTGACCCATAAGACCAGCTGACGCTCGTCTCTCAGTTTGCAGGCAACACACACCTGACAGTTGCTACATTAAAACTGCCTGTGATTAATTAATAACTGAATTGCTGTAATTAATGATGTTATAAGCAAGAGACTCTGTGCTGGTTAGCCTCTTCGAGTGAATGTTGCAAGAGTGTTATTTAAAGTGCCCCTTCCGGTTACGACTATATCCTGAGATATATTCCAATTTAAATAAATAAATAAATAAATAAATATTCGACTTTATTGTGTAATGATAAAATATACCTACATCAGAGTTTTTTTTTTATAATTATTATCAAGAAGGCTACCGAAACGTGGCGAAGTCTAGCTTAGTAGCTTAACCACATAATGGTAGCTACAAATAAACAATAAATGGTATCACAAGTAAATACATACCACTAAATAAAACAAAGAAATACCTTTGTGACAATAATAACTATAATTAAACTTATATATTATGTAAAATAAGATTATTGCTTGCTAGAAATAATTGCAAATATTAAGAAATTCTATTTATATTTAATGCTCGTTTTGATTGCTTAAGAAATAATTTATGAAATGCCACAAATAACATTTAAACAATGTGTACAATAGTGTCAAATTAAAATATTAAAAAAAAACTAGATATACAGGGTGTTTCATGAGGAACTGTACATAGTTCAATGGTAGATAGGACCCATCAAGGTTAGTAACAAACCACTATTTAAAATCATTTTAGCCAAGTATTTAGGATTGTACAGGGTGATTTATGAATTTTTACCAAAATTTGCTTTCGTTGCCTTTTAGAAACTAATTGTGTAATGTAATTTATTTTCTGTACACATTAAGTACGATCAAATACCAACAGTTCGCCATAATTACAAAACCAAAATTCCAGGTCCGTATTAGGAACAATTTCATTTTATCTGTGCCCCCTAAAAAGTTCACCCTGTATATATTTTTTTTAAATCTTATTACTGTAGTTTGAAAGTACATAAACTACCAACAAAAGTGGAATACTTCGTTTTCTTGTCACACGTACAACAGATACAAAATAAACACATTAAATTTAAACATTATCTTGTTAAAATTCAAACTTTCAGTAATTCAATGTTAGTTGTCAAAGTCCCTATCAGTTTAAGATTCTAAGTAATTATAACTATTATTAGTTAAAAATAGTATGAAATACCAACAGTTAATCGCAATCAACAAGACTCCAGGACCGTATTAGGAAAAATTATCATCTCGTCGATTCCTCCCAAAATTTTCACCCTGTATATCTTATTCTTAACTTTACTTGCTACAACTTAAAAGTACATAAAGTATCAACAAGTACTGTAGTATAATCCTCACTTTTCAATAATAATTATGAACGTCCAACTACCGACATATAAGTTGTGTAGTAATTAAAGGGTAATCTAGTACATTCTGTTCTAATTTGTAATGTAGAATATTTTCATGTTCAGTTCTAGTTTTAAGAAATGAACTTATTTTATTTAGTGTGCAGCTAAAGACATCTGTGCAGGATTTCTGCGAAAGTTTGTCAATTCTTTCTACAGTAGGAATATAATAGACTTTTTATTTACTGACACTGTTAAACAAAAGGAGTAGTCGGCTTTGGCAATAGTTTGACAGGTATAATTGTTGATGAGGTATAACTTTTGTTTCTACGTTACTAATGCCATTCCATTAGTCCAACTTGAGAGCAGCGATTAATAGACCGAATTGAACAGTATTGTAACGTAATAAGAAACTACCCGGACGTTATACGAAAATCTGTGGGACATTTAGTAGTTAGATAAATAAAATCCCGTGAAGTGGGTGGTTTACATTTTGAAAATAAGTTTTAGATTTTTACTTTTTATTATGTTAATATGTATTATTTTTGTTTTGTAATGTTGTTTTGTATTCATGTTGCGTTTTTTATTTTGCTTGTTCTGTTACTATTAAACTCTGTTTTAAAATTCAATGAGTATTATTTACAGACAGAATAGCTGCTCTAACTGAAACCAATTTATTGAAAATGTCAATTTTATCGAGATAAATTTTGTTGGTTGGTTTAAAACCTGTTGAAAGTGCAATAAGAAAACGGATCACACTACACTACTTGTTGATACTTTATGTACTTTTAAATTATAGCAAGTAAAGTTAAGAATAAGATATACAGGGTGAAAATTTTAGGAGGAATCGACGAGATGATGATTTTTCCTAATACGGTCCTGGAGTCTTGTCTGATTGCGACTAACTGTTGGTATTTCATACTATTTTTAACTAATAATAGTTATAATTACTTAGAAACATAAACTGATAGGAACTTTGACAAATAACATTGAATTACTGAAAGTTTGAATTTTAACAAGATAATATGTTTAAATTTAATGTGTTTATTTTGTATCTGTTGTAAGTGTGACAAGAAAACGAAGTATTCCACTTTTGTTGGTAGTTTATGTACTTTCAAACTACAGTAATAAGATTTTAAAAATATATATACAGGGTGAAGTTTTTAGGGGACACAGATAAAATGAAATTTTTCCTAATACGGACCTGGAATTTTGGTTTTGTAAGTATGGCGAACTGTTGGTATTTGATAGTACTTAATGTGTACCGAAAATAAATTGAATCGGACAATTAGTTTCTAAAAGGCAACGAAAGCAAGTTTTGGTAAAAATTCATAAATCACCCTGTACAATCCTAAATACTTGGCTAAAATGTTTTTAAATAGTGGTTTGTTACTAACCTTGATGGGCCCTATCTACCATTGGACTACGTACAGTTCCTCATGAAACACCCTGTATAATTATCCACATTCGCAGGTCAATACTTGATGTAAATATGCAAAAGCAAAAGAAAAGAATGAATATAACAATAACTAATCCGCGAGGAATAGAAGGTACAACTTAGCTGTCCCACAAATTGGTATTGGTACTTTTCCTCTGGTCCGAGAGTGGAGGGAAGAGTGATCCAAATGGCCGACCAATGTCCTACGTCGCATCCACGCGTGTTCATCCAGCGAACACCAAATCCGATCCACAGTCCAAGATGAGGAAAGAACAGCCACGCACCAATTGAAGGAGGAACCGAAGAAAAATCACAGGGACAGAAGTAACAGAAAAAGCTCACAAAGAAAACCCTAGAAAGGAGAAACTTGTTGTAGATACCTATATACTTATAAAATAAATATAGTATGAAATTCGACGCATGAAACATTTTATTTTACGGCCCTGTATGTTATATTTGATTAATGTGAATACACACATACCTGTAGATGTAAGGCGGGCTTGTATAGAGATTTTCGAGACCTTCGCCTCTTGTGCAGTATGAGTTGAAATTTTTAATCCCACTACCAAAGTGGATATAGAGTATACGGCCGCTTGAAACCATAAACCATAAAGCCGATACTCAAAGTATTGCCTACATATTTTCTGAATCCCAACACAGGAAAATAATAATTGTTTGAAAAATATTCTGGCAAATCTCACTCGTACTACCGCCTGCTAGGTCACAAAAGGAAAAAAAAAACAAGCAGAAGTAGTTTAAGAAAAAAAGAATGCCAAAAAAAACCCTTTTTTTGTACGTTTCTGGTACTAACATTTGCGCGAGTCACAAGCGGAGTTACTATCAAATATCCTTAAACTTACCTGTAGTACAACCCTTAACATCCCCAAATTTCACCGAATCAATGTTATTAACAATTAACTTGTTCTAATCGCGCAATTAACAATTGAAATTCAAATGCGGACATGCGCATTGGCACCGAGTACTAACTCGCACACGGAAATCGATGGCTTGCAATATCCACATTTTCGCGATCAATCGCATTGTCGTAACCTACTCGGTATACTAAGAAACTTTACTATATTTAAAATGTAATATCAGAGAAACAAACCTAAACTATATTAACAGATAATATGAAACTTTTTAGTAATTATGATATAAAAAGGAATAATTAATCGCACTGAAATGCGTTAATAATAAAGAAAATAATATACTCTACAAGTGTTGACGTCACTTGCGGAGATAACCAGTCGTCGTCAGCCTTGCGGTATCTGTGACGCGTCGTGTAAACGCGAATACAGCATTACAGCTTTTTATTATGTGGTATCGTCTTTACCGGCAGTGGCAATCACAGCATTCACAGCTGACATTCACATGGCTACGTTTGAAAATGAAAAGGACAATAATAATTGGAAATTTACTATAGCTATGAATGGAAATGATTTGACTAAAATTATGATAAAAAGACAAATAGCTAAATGAATAGCAGGTAGGTTGATAGATTATTTTGCCAATGTTCTTTATCCCTAGTGAATTTTTGGTCCTGTATAGGTTAAAAAAAAACGTTTTTGATTTCAGTGATTGTTTTAGATAGGGTAAAATCTACCTGTAACAATTTCCCTCTCACTCCCAGGGGATTAACCTGTTAATTCCCTTTTGTAAATTAAGTACATATCTGGAACATGACGAAATCTAAACGAGATACAAAACCCCAAAAGAAAATTAGAACATACCAACAACAAATCATAACGAAGATGATATAACTTTATCCATACGATGTCATAGCAGGCACCAAGCCAAATAAATGCAATACAAGCCTAGCGATAAAATATATATCGGAACTCACTAACCCAGTGCAAGACTGACTTTCCATTCAAAGGAAACTGAGTATTTCCCCGATGTTAATATCAGCTCTGTCATAATATCCCTAATGACTAATATACCAATTACATATAACCACAGAGAAGGACAATACACTATGTGCGGTGCCGAACTTATTTTTAATCAGAGTCTTCGCTGTGATCACTGATATCAGGTGGGTGTGCTTTCAAGTCTTTTACATGCCATGTACCTCTACTCTTATCTTTATGATCAACTAATTCGTAGGTAACTGGAGATAATTTACGAGCAACGATGAATGGTCCTACATACTTTGAAGCTAACTTGGCCGTGCATTGATTTGCCGCATTAGATAAGACATAGTTCCTTCTATAGACTTTGTCACCTACAGTGTACGATACAGGGCGTCTTCTCAAGTCGTACCGGTTCTTCGAGCGAACATGTGCAACGTCGAGACGCTTACGAATATCGTTAAATATTTTTTTGAACTCTGCGGCGGAGGGTGCAACAATACTCTCAGAGTTATTACCAGATAAGTTAGGTCGGTCATAGGCGTCCCCTGAACCAATATGCTCACGACCAAAATTGACAAAAAATGGTGTACAGCTTATCACCTCGTGTACTGCCGTGCGAATGGCACAGCCTACCTTCGGCAATATTCTATCCCAATCCCTGTGATTATTTTCGACGTAACAAGATAACATTGTTTTAAGCACCTGGTTCACGCGTTCAACGGGGTTAGCTTGGGCGTGGTAGTATGGTGTGAATTTGATAATGATTTTATAGTTTCCACATAATTTTTTAAATAAACTTGATTGGAATTGTGACCCGTTATCGCATAAGATGTATTGAGGGCATCCGAAAACCAGAATAATTTGTTCTTCTACTATGCGCGACACTGCTGCTGCCGTAGCAGCTCTAAGCGGGAAAAAGAGAGAGAACTTACTAAACGTATCGGTGACTACAAATATATATTTATATCCTTGAGATGAGCGTGGTAATGGTCCAAAAAGATCTATACTAATCATTTGCCACGGTTTTTTAACTTCGGGATGTTTATCCATTAGGCCCGGAGGAGCTTGTAAAGAAGATTTATGTTTTAGGCATACCGAACATTTTCTGATGTACCGTGCTACGTCAGCCCTCATTTTTGGCCAGTAATAGCTTGCTTTAAGGCGCTTAAATGTTTTAAAAATTCCCGCATGACATGCAGCCATTGAGTCATGATGATTATAGATTATGGAGGTACGTTGAGGTTTAGGAATGACCTCTTTCCAAGAATCATTGTCATCACCGAGTTTAGGATAGGAGCGTTTGACGTATTTAAAAAGTTTATTATCAGTGACACGCCACTGCGGATACTTAAGAGGGTTGTGACGGATTTTTGTAACCATACTGGTATACCATTTATCGGTTGTATTCGAGGTGGCGACCGTGTTGACTTCGGGTACAGAACGGGATAATAAGTCTGGTACGACATGATCTTTGCCTTTTCGATGTACTATTTCAAAATCAAACTGTTGAAGCCTGACAGCCCAACAAGCTAGACGACCAGTCGGCTCACGAAGATTATGTAGCCAAATAAGGCTATGATAGTCCGTAATTACGGTGAATTTAGCACCCTCTAAATATGACCTTAGTCGTTCTAACGCGACCAATACAGCCAAAAGTTCTCTTTCGACAGTACTGTAGTTCCTTTCCTGACGAGTCAACGATCTACTTATGTAGCAAATAACATGTTCGCCATCGTCATGTTCTTGTGTCAAAGCGGCACCAATACCGAAATTACTAGCATCGGTTTGCACAATAAATGGGCGATTAAAGTCGGGGCATGTCAGAATTGGCGCTGACACCAGTGCCGTTTTAATTTGTTGTAGCGCATGTTCACAGTCCTCAGACCAGAACCACTTCTTATTTTTACAAAGAAGGGCAGTCATGGGTGCAACTGTCGTAGAAAAAGAAGGGACGAATCTCCGATACCAGGAGGCAATCCCAAGTATGCGACGTACTTCTGTCGTGTTTTTAGGCGGTGGAATATTCAAAATGGCCTTGACTTTATCAGGGTCAACATGTAGGCCCTGCTGATCGACTACATAGTCGAGATATCGCAACTCTGATCTGCAAAAAAAAAATTTTTCTTTTGAGATGGTAAGATTCGCTTTTCTGACACGTACGAAAATTTCACGCAAAATATCTAAATGTTTTTCAAATGTTTCAGTAACCACAATTACGTTATCAAGGTACACGAATACGTATGACTCGAGCTCGGCGCCTAGGACTCTGTCAATGAGCCGTTGAAAGGTGGCCGGCGAGTTACACAGACCAAAAGGCATTCTTTTGAACTGGTAAAGCCCACGTCCCGGAATAGTAAATGCTGTGTATTCACGTGAGTCTTTGGCAACCGGTACTTGCCAGTAGGCAGATTTGATGTCAAGAGAACTGAGGTATTTTGCATTCCGCAACCTGTCTAATATTGAGGCCATATAGGGTAAAGGATACGCATCTTTTTTAGTAACCCGGTTGAGACGTCTATAGTCGACACAGAATCTGTATTGACCATCTTTCTTGGGCACCAACAATACCGGACTTGACCAAGCGGACTGGGAAGATTCGATTATGTCGTCGTCCAACATTTCCTTTACGGCCTTATCAATATGCTGTTGGATGATAGGTGATACACGGTAAGCACGTTGTCGGATTGGTTCAGCTTCTGTCACAATCTTATGTTCCACCAGAGTGGTACAACCAATTTTATTACCTTGCAAGTGAAATTGATGTGTAACTAGTGAATCTAACCGTTGCTTTTGATCAGGTGTTAATATTGTATGTGGTATGACTGAAGATACCGCCTGTATATGAGAAGTTGCAGGGTTGTTAAATGACCAACAATCACGCTTTAAATCGGGGACAATACCCATTAAAAGCCAACAATCGATCCCTAATATAATCGAATGTGGTAACGCCGGAATTACTAAAGCCTGAATTGTTTGTATATTGTTTTCTAACATAATAGGCACACTTACAGTTCCCACAATTTCACAAATACTATTATTGGCTACCGTACACGTTTTAATTTTTGAAGAGGCCAATTGAAAATTTAAATTTTTCAGCAGCTCCCAACCATACTGACCTATGATGGTATTATTTGCACACGAATCAAGCAACGACTTAATTTTTATGCCGAATATTTCAATTTCTAGGTAAGGACGGTTGTCACCCTCACAGTGAGCCATAATGTAAGATAGGACTGGTTGAATTCTACGAGACGCGAGTTGACTAGCATGGATTTTGGAAACGGTCGGTTGTGTGTTAGTGGCTCAGTTGGCCGTTTCCCGAACACGAGGGGCAAGTACGAATCGTAACCGCTTGTCTACCGCAGCGGAAGCAATGCTTACGAGGAGGCTGGGTGCCGCTTGACGAATATGACCTTGCTTACCACAGTTCCAGCATTTGACGGTATTCGCAACTGCATTTACTGATGCCGCCGCAATAGGAGGTGGTTCAGAAACTACCTCAGCGTTTATGTCAGGTGAATCTACAACCGTTATTCGCGATCTATTTAAATGTCGATACTCAAGTCCCGGTTCAACCGAATTCCTAGGGTTAGTAGGAGGTGCATGGTACTCTTGTGCACTGACGTTCGCTTCCTCAATTTCACGACCTATACTAAGTAGAGATTGTAAAGTATTAACACCTTTACCGGCCATCGACAGTTGAAAATGCAGTAACATTTTACTCTTGATAAAGTTTACACGAGAGATATCGGATGGCTTACTTATAAGTTTACAAAATAAATTCTCCATATGGGCTACATATATAACTACCGATTCTAAAGCCCCTTGAGTGCGATGCTTAAGAATATCTCGAATGCGTTCTTCATAATTTGTTGGCAAAAAGCTAGACCTAAAAATGTCTCGAAATTCGTCATAGTTTTGGATGCTGACACGAGCAAAGCGATACCAAACCGCAGCATCTCCTTCCAACAGTTCCGATATAGAATTAAAAAGTTGTGTCTTAGACACGTTACGAGAGACGCGCATTTCTTCTAAACGTTCCAAGAAGTCAGTTACGCTCGAAGTTCCATCGAACCTGAGCTTCCATCGTGAAACATCAACAAATTTTCCTGACTGCGTATATGAAAAATGAGGCAACTCACATGACGTAGAGTTTAAAACTTGTGGTGGTGGCTCAAATTGTTCACTAAATTGAACTCGTCGCGGTTGGGAATTGACGTTGACCTGAGAATCATTAGACCCAGTAGTATAGTAGTGAGAGAATGAATTCACTTTGACCTTGATCCCCATGTTATTTCTTATGGGACTACGCCCCATTTTCACATAGGTATTTTTTGGAACCGCCCTCCAATGTTATTCTTATGGGACTACGAATAGGGATCCTGATGAGAGTGGGGGAGCTATGAGGGTGGATGTAAGCCAATAGATGTGAGGTGACGTCATCGAGATGGGAGAATTGATGCTCTGCACATGCGCTTCAAGGATGGAGGGGGGGCCTCAAGACAGATGGAAAGACCACTGGGGTGATCCTAGATCCTAGATCCTAGAATCGATGGGCGGAATAGTGTCAGATTTTAGCTAATGGATTGGAGATCTTGGATCTATGTGATAGGTCCTAGTATCTGGGGCGTGGGAGATATGGACCAATGGATTGGAGATCTTAGATCTATATGATAGGTCCTAGAATCGGTGGAGTGGGGGATATGAGCCAATGGCTGTTCGTTAAGATTTTAGCTATGAGATATGGGGGTGGAGCTATGAGATAATGGTTATGAGATAGGCGGTCCTAAAACCTAGTATCTAGAATCGATGAACGAGGTAGGGATAGATTTATGTCAAAGGATATTAGCATAGACCTTAGATCTACGTAATAGAATCTAGTATCGGGGGAGTGTTAGATTTGAGCCAATGACTGTTCATTAAGATTTTAGTTATGAGATATTGGGGTGGAGCTATGGAGTAATGGCTGCGTAAGAGGCGGTCCTAGAGATTTTTGCTTTAAGAAAGAGAAGGATGAGGCTATGCTAGGTAAGTGAGATGAAGCTTGCGGCTGATGCTAGTGATAGAAGCGGGGGTTTATAAGGTTTAATTATGCGGAAGAGATTTCGAAAGTAATACATCAATAAAATCACAGACGGCTGGAGGTGTAATTGTAGGTATATTTTTAAAATATATATGAAAGAAAATACACGTTTTAGATGGATTTTAATGCTATAGGGATTTAGGGGTAATAAATCTTATAAAATCAAAGAAATCTGCAGCAATTACATGTACATGTAGTATAGTTAGATGCTAATTATAAGGGGTAATAGATGATTGTTTTATCAATCAATCAATAGCTGATTCTAATATATTATTATTTTAAGTATTAATTAAATTAATAAAATAGGTATATGATTACTTATCAATCAGCGGTAGGTTTTAATATAATTTTAAACATTCATTTGTAAGGGAATAGATCTTTCTTGATATATTAAATGCACTCAAATATAATTCTAATTCATAATTCATGAAATAATCATAATGTAGGTACGATATTCCATTATAGGCAAGCTAAGACAGGCTCAAGAATTAAAATGATGTCATATAAAATATCTGAGAATTCAATCACAACGACACATAATACGGCGGTGACTGCCATAATAATTTTAGGTCTAGTACATATGCAAATAATTGAATACCTCAATTATTAAACAAGAAAATATGATTACTTTAATTACTAAACAATAAAACGGGAATAAAGAATCAGCTGTATACAATAGGTGACTATTCATCAGAAAATAAGCACACAGATTAGTGCTGATGTGGCACATTTCTCGAATATTTACGTACACAGGGTTTTACCACGACCTATATACATGAATGCAATCTAATTTTTGTTCACATAGGTATATAGTGATTAATATCTTTTTAGTAAATACTGAGCGGGTTAATATAATTTCTAGTTAAGATTTATGGAGTACGAAACATTTAAAGCTAAGATGATGATTAATATATAGACTTTAACGTTGTTTTTAAGTTTAAACTGCAGTATTTTAAGACGAAATATGTAGTACCTATTTTAGGAAAAAAATAACACCCATTTCAAGAATTATTATATATTATTTTATTGAATAATGGCTTGCATTATTTATAATTATATGGAGTGGTCCTAAAGTCTGAAGCCATCAAATAATTTCCAAAACAATTTTTCAATTGTATTTCACGGATTAGATATCGAGGACAAGTATAAACTATTTATTTAAATAAAGTCTGCATCCGTATTATCTTTTCAAAGGAATTTGCTTCAAGAATCAAGTATTATTCATACATTTTTATCAAGTATCAGTTTTTAGACAAGCAAGAAGACATGCAAGCATAAGAATTGATGGAAATATTACATATGAAAGTGTTATACAAGTACAATTCTCGAAGATTTGAATAGAAATAATGTATCGAAAGCTATAAGTCTAGATTCTCAGAGTTTTAATGCATAAAAAATACTATATACGAATCGTTATATGAGGGTAATTAATGTACACATAATTTATTTTAGCATACTAGACAGGTGTTTTGAACATACTTTATTTGCAAAAACTAGCTGATATGAAGATTAGTCTAAATAATAATACATACTCCTCCTAGACTATTGAATCAAGGTGATGTATCTCATAGAGTTATCACTGCATGCTGAAAACAGAAATTGTCTTGAAAGGTTATGGAAAACGAATTAAATACTATAATTCTCGAACACGTGCTTCAAGTACTATACCTCTGGTTATTCAGTCAAGATATGATGGCCATAATAATCAAGGTACTCTGATGAATTCTACACTGCTCTACGCATTGAAGACTGTTCTAATCAATCAAACATCAGCAGAACGGATTGTAATACATAAAATAATCAGCCTGAGGAGTCCTTCCCTGTTAGCTTAGAGATACACGATTCTGGCATCCACAACCACTAACCCGGTGCGATCATAGATTATTCACTGACGTTGCGTAAGACTTCTGACACCATGCAGTCAAGCATTAGGAAACCAGAGAAAAAAACAATTAATTAAATAAGGCACATTTTCAAAGGAAATCTTCCTTATTTTTAAAAAACATTAACCCCTGTTACATAAATTCAGGAAAGTACCAGCAGTATGCTAGATTCTTCACATAGAAACTAGGAGTCATCCATTAAATATGTAACCATCTATAATAGCAAGCTACAACTGAACATATTGCGCAATCTTTCGAAATCTAACTAACCACATCTACATTAATTTTAGATCTCTTAATAAAGTAAAAATTTGGCGTTTAATATTTGTGTCTCAGTTTACATGCATTTAAATAGAAATAGTTGACTACCCCAGGAGTATATACCAAATTAGCATTGGTTTAAATACAAAAAACGAACAATCCTGCAGATTTAGGAGGCCTTTCTTTGTGACGTCATACAATTAATTTCGTAACGAGTGATAAAAGCTAATAAGACACGTTAGAATGATTTCGGCTGTATTTATATTATGTTTCGAAATTAATTGTATGACGTCACACTACAAGAAAGGCCTCCTAAATCTGCAGGATTGTTCGTTTTTTGTATTTAAACCAATGCTAATTTGGTTTATACTCCTGGGGTGGTCAACTATTTCTATTTAAATGCATGTAAACTGAGACACAAATATTGAACGCCAAATTTTTACTTTATTAAGAGATCTAAAATTAATGTAGATGTGGTTAGTTAGATTTCGAAAGATTGCGCAATATGTTCAGTTGTAGCTTGCTATTATAGATGGTTACATATTTAATGGATGACTCCTAGTTTCTATGTGAAGAATCTAGCATACTGCTGGTACTTTCCTGAATTTATGTAACAGGGGTTAATGTTTTTTAAAAATAAGGAAGATTTCCTTTGAAAATATGCCTTATTTAATTAATTGTTTTTTTCTCTGGTTTCCTAATGCTTGACTGCATGGTGTCAGAAGTCTTACGGAACGTCAGTGTATAATCTATGATCGCACCGGGTTAGTGGTTGTGGATGCCAGAATCGTGTATCTCTAAGCTAACAGGGAAGGACTCCTCAGGCTGATTATTTTATGTATTACAATCCGTTCTGCTGATGTTTGATTGATTAGAACAGTCTTCCTGGCGTCCTGGCGGTGTCCAGGAAAACCCTAGGTAGCTAACAGTTGAAGACACGGTTTTTTGCCAGTAGGTCTTGAGATGATTATTATGTCAGTATGACTTGAACAATTTCTCAAACGGGTTAATTAGAAATTTAACAGAAATGATACTCGGAACTTCTGATAGGTATTATAACAGATTTATTCAATATGCAATTCGGACGTTTAATACAATGTGTTATGACGAAACAGAATAACATAAAATAAAAACTAAGTAAAGCCTCGGTTGACTACACAGTCGGCTATATACAAAAATGTGACTATGATTTTTCAGCTGGTAAAGAAAATATATTAAAATTTCGGACAACGCGGGCTCGCAGTGCGAGAGAATCGAAATATATGCACGCTATTGAATTGATCGGCCGGCGATGACGGGAAGCAAGTTATAGACACCCAAATTAACGGAGTGCGATGAACAAGGCACAGAGATTCTTTGACTTTTATTCCAGATTTGAAAACTACTTAATACACGCGGGTTTCTACGGCCTCAAATACAGAGTTTTGTTACCCAGGAATTATATTTCCTTACCGAAAAATAAAGATTTAAACCATACAATGGGACCATAAAACTACCAGACTGATTAACGAATTATTTTGCCAGTGTATGATAAATCCACGTTTTGGAAATACACTCGTTGATGGCTGTACCCAACTACCAGACTGATTATCGGAAGGTACAACCGACGAATGTGTGATATAACATTAAATACAACTAAACGGAAACTTTAAACCGAACTCTGATTTGATTAAATAGATTTACAATGCGGCGATATTTACTCAATACAAACTGCAGTGAATCTCGGTGATTATTCAAGCTACGGAGCAGCGGTTGAACTGCTAGTGTCCTTACCAAGATGGCTTACAAAAAAAAATTGAGAAAAATACGTTTCTGGTCGGACTTTGCTTTCGAATGCGTAGGTATCGATAATTCGATTGATATGGATTTTACCGTTCCCGGTGAATTTATTATCTTTTTCGCTGACGTAAGCGGTCGGCGCGCTCATACAATATGTGGAACTCGGACAGGTGGCTTGAATGAAGAACTCGGTTTACTAAGTCCGAGCGGGTTATGCAATTTATCTTATTCAACCGGGCTAACGGAAAACGGAAATGCATTGCTGATAATTTTTAAACTATTTTCCAAAAAGAATCGGCTTGAAACGGACACGGAATAATATTTTAGCAAATTTTCGTAACTAATGATTTTTACTTCCGGCTTGAACATTATTTTTGAACAATTAACGGATTTTAGCTATACAGGGGACTATCGAAAATTAATCAATTAATTTACCAGCTGATTTTACAATAAATTGATACCTTAACTATAACTTAAATGATAACAGAGTTACAGGGTGTACCTGTTATCGTACCCAGGAGAAGCAGTAGAAGTAGTTTTAAGCAAAAGATCCTAATTAGATATAAGCACACAAGCTAAGGCTTGAATGGTGTATGTGGAACATCTGTTCCATGTACACCATTTTTTTATCAAAAATATGTCGAATTTCAATTCAGTTCCTAAACCCAAAATTCCTTCTTTTTTCCTGATATGCACGATTCCGTGCATATCAGGATTTTTTATAAAATTTTTAAGACGATTTTCAGTACAGTTTCCAAAATTCCATTTATCTTTTTCGGCCATTATCCCATGTTTGAACGAACGCATCCAGGCACGATGCAGCATGTACAGACGACCAAGGACATGCATTGTCCTCAGCCAGTACCGATTCCTCGAAGGACGGACTGCGCCACAACAATGATCATAGTGCAGATGATCATTGTCATAAGCCGGTCTAACGGATCACAGGAATACTCCACAAAGGCGCGAGAGTGAATCTACCGTAGATCGGTAGCTCTCGATCAGATCTATCATAGACTGACCCACCTTCGTGGTCGCACTGATCTACGGAAGAATAGGTTCACTCTACCCTCGCGTTCTGGAATTCCTAGTGAGTCCGTGACCTACGGCTTCCAAGGATGGTTGAGCTGGCCTCGCCTACCCATTGGTCATCGTCTCTACCGGGATCGTATCTGCCAGCACCATTTTGAAAATATTAGGAACTGAATAAAAATAGGAAATAGTGGAATTTTACGTTGCCACGTGGCGACATTGAGTGGTCTCGGGTCCTTTCCATATATATAAGGGGAGACCTCCCAATGATCTCGCAAAATGGAAATGCGGTAATTTTGATTAAATCCAGCCAGGATAAGCCTCAGTGCGGTACGCACGGGTACCGGGGCACTTATCCATTATTACCAGGTGACCGCCTTGTGAGATAGCATTCTAAGAGATTTCCCTTTTCTGAAATATCCACAGACGTCTAACGGCATATACCCCTTTTGGAGAATATTACCTTAAATTTTTAGTCTATAATTCTAACAGTAAATCTATAAAACCCACTCACTAAATTGCCAGTCACGTCCATGTAATAATTCTCTTTCGTCAATCGATCACTCGTCTTTAAGCGCGGCCGTCGCAGTCGCTGACCCCTTGTGGGGGTATCGTGGTTATGGTGGCAGACCTTGCTAGGTGAGGCTCTATATGTACTATGATGATTGTTTAATATATATCTTTATTTATTATCTATGTCTTCTTATTGCGTTCTAGTATTAGTCTAGTATTTGTGTTGACCCCATAACTTAAGACCCTCGCAATTGCGTCGGTTTGACCATTCGGCTGAGCCAAAGAAGAGTGAACGAACAAGACCTGTCTGGGCAGGTGTCAGAAGTGAATTGTGTATTGTGCAAAGTGTTTAGCTAGTGTTGTCTTTAGTTCAGGAAGTTGCGAAACCTGTATACGAGGAAGCATTCATTGTCGACAGTTGCCGTTAATCTATCGATTTCGAGACTTCGATATATTAAGGGTTTGCCACAACCTGCGTTGAATTCAACGGCCAAGAGTTAAATCAGATGTTGTGACAGCGGTTGGTTGACTTAATACGAATATCGGTCGTTCCCTCCAACTATCACTGGTTATAACGAATGGTTAACTAACGTTGACACAGCCTTAGCAAATTAGTTTAGTTATTAAACGTTGATATACCCAAGTGACGGAGATAGTGAAATAAAACAGGCAATCCTTGACAGATAAAAATCACTTCGTTACAATATGTGAACAAAAAAGATTGCATCCATGTATATAGGTCGTGGTAAAACCCTGTGTACGTAAATATTCGAGAAATGTGCCACATCAGCACTAATCTGTGTGCTTATTTTCTGATGAATAGTCACCTATTGTATACAGCTGATTCTTTATTCCCGTTTTATTGTTTAGTAATTAAAGTAATCATATTTTCTTGTTTAATAATTGGGGTATTCAATTATTTGCATATGTACTAGACCTAAAATTATTATTGCAGTCGCCGCCGTATTATGTGTCGTTGTGATTGAATTCTCAGATATTTTATATGACATCATTTTAATTCTTGAGCCTGTCTTAGCTTGCCTATAATGGAATATCGTACCTACATATGATTATTTCATGAATTATGAATTAGAACTAGGTTAGGCGGCGTCTGGCTTGCCTAACCTATCTCTGCGAGTCTGACCCTCTATATCAGTAGTTTTATCTCGGGGTTTTTAGTTGAAAGACGGTTTTTAAATTTCGGGAAAAAGTAGAGTCCGACATGGGGTCGCGGGGTCGGGGAGTTGGAAAAAATTCAGGATTTTAGGATTAAAATTTGAGAAAAAAAATGAAAAGTTCAGAGCCCCTGCGGGGCTCTAATTAAGAAATATTGATGTAATGGCCCCTGCGGGGCCGTAGAAATAGTGAGTTCTAGACTAAAACTTTTAAACATTTCGATGACAGCTGTCAAATAAAGGTCAGTGACGTTTTTTTGGTTAAAAAAAATTTTTTGGATTTTTTTTTTGTGGGGGAAGGTGTCTAAAATGGGGGAAAATTTTTTCGAAACTTTTTTAATTTCGACCCCCTTCGGAAAAATTTTTTGGGCGCCCAATTTCAATTTTTTTTTCGATCCCAATTGGAAAAAAAATATGATGCCGTTCTTTAAAAAACATTAAAAAATGGCTCCTGTGGGACCATAGAAATAGTGGGTTCTAGACGGTCCAATATAGCAAAAATAATAATGACCGTACGCATCAAGCAGTTTTGGTAAAAAATTTGCAAAAAAAAATGAGTCCGACATAGAAGTCTTGAATAAAAAAAAAGGTGAGAAGGTTATCGGAAATGAAGCGTATGGCGTATTTTCGTAGGCATTCTCGATTAGTTAAAGGATTCGGGAGTTATAGTTGGATTCGGCCGAAAAGCTTCGGGAAAGATGCAGAGCCCGACAGAGAATTCATAGATAAGGTGGAAATGAGGCGTTTCGCGTATTTTCGTGGGCGTCTTCGATTAGTTAAGGGATTCGAGTAATTTATTTGGATTCGGTGGAAGAGTCTCGGGAAAGATGTAAAGTCCGACAGAGATGCTACTTGAAAAGTAGAGGGTCTACGGAAATGAGGCGTTTCGCGTATTTTCGTAGGCGTGTTCGATTAGTTAAGGGATTCGGGCAATTTAGTTGGATTCGGCCGACGAGTCTAGGAAAAGATGTAGAGTCCGACAGAGATGCTACTTGAAAAGTAAGACGGTCATCGGAAATGAGGCGTTTTGCGTATTTTCGTAGGCGTCTTCGATTAGTTATGGGATTCGGAAAATTAGGTGGATTTGGTGGAAGAGTATCGGGAAAGATGTAGAGTCCGACAGAGATGCTACTTAAAAAATGAGAGGGCTTCAGGAAAGGGGCGTTTCGTGTATTTTCGTAGGAGTCTCCGATTAGTTAAGGGATCCGGATAATTTAGTTGGATTCGGTGGAAGAGCCTCGGGAAAGATCTAGAGTCCGACAGAGATGCTACTTGAAAAGTGAGAGGGTCATCGGAAATGAGGTGTCTCGCGTATTTTTGTAGGCGTCTTCGTATAGTTAAGGGATCCGGATAATTTAGTTGGATTCAGTCTAAGAGTCTCGGGAAAGCTGCAGAGTCCGACAGAGATGCTACTTGAAAAGTGAGAGGGTCTTCAGAAATGAAGGGTGTCGCGTATTTTCGTAGGTGTTTCCGATTAGTTAAGGGATTCGGGCAATTTATTTGGATTCGGTCGAAGAGTCTCGGGAAAGATGTAGAAGATGTCCGACAGAGATGCTACTTGAAGAGTGAGAGGGTTATCAGAAAAGAGGCGTCTCGCATATTTTCGTAGGCGTTTTCGATTAGTTAAGTGATTCGGGCAATTTAGTTGGATTCGGTCGGAGAGTCTCGGGAAAGATGTAGAGACCGACAGAGTTGCTACTTAAAAAGTGAGAGGGCATCAGGAAAGAGACGTCTCGCGTATTTTCGTAGGCATTTTCGATTAGTTATGGGATTCGGGAAATTTAGTTGGATTCGGTCTAAGAGTCTCGGGATAGATGTAGAGTCCGACAGAGATGCTACTTAAAAAGTGAGAGGGCATCAGGAAAGAGGCGAGTCGCGTATTTTCGTAGGCGTCTTCGATTAGTTAAGGGATCCGGATAATTTTGTTGGATTCAGTCTAAGAGTCTCGGGAAAGCTGCAGAGTCCGACAGAGATGCTACTTGAAAAGTGAGAGGATCTTCAGAAATGAGGGGTGTCGCGTATTTTCGTAGGTGTTTCCGATTAGTTAAGGGATTCGGGCAACTTATTTGGATTCGGTCGAAGAGTCTCGGGAAAGATGTAGAGTCCGACAGAGATGCTACTTGAAGAGTGAGAGGGTTATCAGAAAAGAGGAGTCTCGCATATTTTCGTAGGCGTTTTCGATTAGTTAAGTGATTCGGGCAATTTAGTTGGATTCGGTCGGAGTCTCGGGAAAGATGTAGAGTCCGACAGAGGTGCTACTTAAAAAGTGAGAGGGCATCAGGAAAGAGACGTCTCGCGTATTTTCGTAGGCATTTTCGATTAGTTATGGGATCCGGGAAATTTAGTTGGATTCGGTCTAAGAGTCTCGGGAAAACTGCAGAGTCCGACAGAGATGCTACTTGAAAAGTGAGAGGGTCTTCAGAAATGAGGGGTGTCGCGTATTTTCGTAGGTGTTTCCGATTAGTTAAGGGATTCGGGCAATTTATTTGGATTCGGTCGAAGAGTCTCGGGAAGGATGTAGAGTCCGACGGAGATGTTACTTGAAAAGTGAGAGGGTATCAGGTAAGCGGCGTTTCGTTTATTTTCGTAGGAGTCTCCGATTAGTTAAGGGATCCGTGTAATTTAGTTGGATTCGGTCTAAGAGTCTCGGGAAAGCTGCAGAGTCCGACAGAGATGCTACTTGAAAAGTGAGAGGGTCTTCAGAAATGAGGTGTGTCGCGTATTTTCGTAGGCGTATTCGATTAGTTAAGGGATTCGGGCAATTTATTTGGATTCGGTCGAAGAGTCTCGGGAAGGATGGAGAGTCCGACAGAGATGCTACTTGAAAAGTGAGAGGGTATCAGGTAAGCGGCGTTTCGTTTATTTTCGTAGGAGTCTCCGATTAGTTTAGGGATCCGTGTAATTTAGTTGGATTCGGTCTAAGAGTCTCGGGAAATCTGCAGAGTCCGACAGAGATACTACTTGAAAAGTGAGAGGGTCTTCAAAAATGAGGTGTGTCGCGTATTTTCGTAGGCGTATTCGATTAGTTAAGGGATTCGGGCAATTTATTTGGATTCGGTCGAAGAGTCCCGGGAAAGATGTAGAGTCCGATAGAGGTGCTACTTAAAAAGTGAGAGGGCATCAGGAAAGAGACGTCTCGCGTATTTTCGTAGGCGTTTTCGATTAGTTAAGTGATTCGGGCAATTTAGTTGGATTCGGTCGGAGAGTCTCGGGAAAGATGTAGAGTCCGATAGAGGTGCTACTTAAAAAGATGTAGAGTCCGATAGAGGTGCTACTTAAAAAGTGAGAGTGCATCAGGAAAGAGACGTCTCGCGTATTTTAGTAGGCATCTTCGATTAGTTATGGGATTCGGGCAATTTAGATGGATTCGGTGGAAGAATCTCGGGAAAGATGTAGAGTCCGACAGAGATGCTACTTAAAAAGTGAGAGGGCATCAGGAAAGAGGCGTTTCGTTTATTTTCGTAGGAGTCTCCGATTAGTTAAGGGATCCGTGTAATTTAGTTGGAATCGGTTTAAGAGTCTCGGGAAAGCTGCAGAGTCCGACAGAGATGCTACTTGAAAAGTGAGAGGGTCTTCAGAAATGAGGTGCGTCGCGTATTTTCGTAGGCGTATTCGATTAGTTAAGGGATTCGGACAATTTAGTTGGATTCGGTCCAAGAATTTCGGGAAAGATGTAGAGTCCGACAGAGATGCTTCTTAAAAAGTAAGAGGAAATCAGGAAATGAGGCGTTTCGCGGATTTTCGTAGGCATCTTCGATTAGTTATGGGATTTGGGCAATTTAGTTAGATTCGGTGGAAGAGTCTCGGGAAAGATGTAGAGTCGGACAGAGATGACACTTAAAAAGTGAGAGGGCATCAGGAAAGGGGCGTTTCGTGTATTTTCGTGGGAGTCTCCGATTAGTAAAGGGATCCGGGTAATTTAGTTGGATTCGGTCTAAGAGTCCCAGGAAAGGTGTAGAGTCAGACAGGGATGCTATTTGAAAAGTGAGAGGGTCATCCGGAAATGAGGCGTTTGGCGTATTTTCGTAGGCATCTTCGATTAGTTAAGGGATTCGGGTAATTTAGTTGAATTCGGTGGAAGAGTCTGGGGAAAGATGTAGAGTTCAACAGAGATGCTACTTGAATAGTGGGAAGGTCATCAGGCAAGAGGCGTTTCGCGTATTTTCGTATTAGTCTTCCATTAGTGAAGGGATTCGGGTAATTTGGTTGGATTCGGTGGAAGTCTCGGGAAAGATGTAGGGCCCGACAGAGATGCTACTTGAAAAGTGAGATCATCGGAAATGAGGCGTTTTGCGTATTTTTGTAGGCGTTTTCGATTAGTTAAGTGATTTGGGTAAATTAGTTGGATCCGGTCTAAGAGTCTTGGGAAAGAAGTAGAGGTCTATAGAGAAGCCACTTGAAAAGTGATAAGGTAATGAGAAATGAGGCGTTTCGCGTATTTTCGTAGGCATCTTCGATTAGTTAAGGGATTAGGGTAATTTAGTGGGATTCGGTCGAAGAATCTCGGGAAAGATGTAGAGTCCGACAGAGATGCTACTTGAAAAGTGGGAAGGGCATTAGGAATGAGGCGTTTCGCGTATGTTCGTAGTCATCTTGGATTAGTTAAGGGATTCGGGTAATTTAGTTGGATTCGGTGGAAGAGTCTCGGGAGAGATGGGAGAGATATAGAGTTTAACAGAGATGTTACTTGAAAAGTGGGAAGGTAATAGAAATGAGGCGTTTCGCGTATTTTCGTAGGCGTCTTCGATTAGTTAAGTGATTCGGGTAAATTAGTTGGATCCGGTCTAAGAGTCTCGGGAATGAAGTAGAGTCTTACAGAGATGCTGCTTGAAATGTGGGAAGGGCATCAGGAAAGATGCGTTTAGTGTATTTTCGTAGGCGTCTTCGATTAGTTAAGTGATTTGCGTAAATTAGTTGGATCCGGTCTAAGAGTCCCGGGAAAGATGTGGAGTTCAACAGAGATGCTAATTGAAAAGTTTGAAGGGCATCGGGAAAGTGGCGTTTTGCGTATTTTTGTATGCGTCCTCGATTAGTTAAGCGATTCGTATAAATTAGTTGAATTCAGGCGTTTCGCGTATGTTCGTAGTCATCTTGGATTAGTTAAGGGATTCGGGTAATTTAATTGGATTCGGTGGAAGAGTCTCGGGAAAGATGTAACAGAGATGTTACTTGAAAAGTGGGAAGGTAATAGAAATGAGGCGTTTCGCGTATTTTCGTAGGCGTCTTCGATTAGTTAAGTGATTCGGGTAAATTAGTTGGATCCGGTCTAAGAGTCTCGGGAAAGAAGTAGAGTCTTACAGAGATGCTACTTGAAAAGTGGGAAAGGCATTAGGAAAGAGGCGTTTCGCGTATTTTCGTAGGAGTCATCGATTAGTTAAGGGATTTGGGTAATTTAGTTGGATTCGGTGGAAGAGTTTCGGGAAAGATGTAGAATCCAACAGAGATGCCACTTGAAAAGTGATAAGGTCATGAGAAAAGAGACGTTTCGTGTATTTTCGTAGGCATCTTGGATTAGTTAAGGGATTCGGGTAATTTAGTTGGATTCGATGGAAGAGTCTCGGTAAACATGTAAAGTATGAGAGAGATGTTACTTGAAAAGTGGTAAGGTAATGAGAAATGAGGCATTTCGCGTATTTTCGTATTTGTCTTCGATTAGTTAAGGGTAATTTATTTGAATTCGGTGGAAGAGTCTAGGGAAAGATGTAGAGTTCAGCAGAGATGCTACTTGAACAATGGGAAGGTCATCAGGAAAGAGGCGTTGCGTGTATTTTCGTATTAGTCTTCGATTAGTTAAGAGATTCGGGTAATTTAGCTGGATTCGGTGTAAGAGTCTCGAGAAAGATGTAGAGCCCGACAGATATGCTACCTGAAAAGTGAGATCATCAGAAATGAGGCGTTTTGCGTATTTTTGTAGGCGTTTTCGATTAGTTAAGTTATTTGGGTAAATTAGTTGGATCCGGTCTAAGAGTCTCGGGGAAGAAGTATAGGTCTATAGAGAAGCCACTTGAAAAGTGATAAGGTAATGAGAAATGAGGCGTTTCGCGTATTTTCGTAGGCATATTCGATTAGTTAAGGGATTAGGGTAATTTAGTGGGATTCGGTCGAAGAATCTTGGGAAAGATGTAGAGTCCGACAGAGATGCTACTTGAAAAGTGGGAAGGGCATCAGGAAAGAGGCGTTTAGTGTATTTTCGTAGGCGTCTTCGATTAGTTAAGTGATTTGCGTAAATTAGTTGGATCCGGTCTAAGAGTCCCGGGAAAGATGTGGAGTTCAACAGAGATGCTACTTGAAAAGTTTGAAGGGCATCGGGAAAGAGGCGTTTTGCGTATTTTCGTAGGCGTCTTCGATTAGTTAAGCGATTCGTATAAATTAGTTGGATTCAGTCTAAGAGTCTTGGGAAAGAAGTAGAGTCCTACAGAGATGCTACTTGAAAAGTGGGAAGGGCATTAGGAATGAGGCGTTTCGCGTATGTTCGTAGTCATCTTGGATTAGTTAAGGGATTCGGGTAATTTAATTGGATTCGGTGGAAGAGTCTCGGGAGAGATGTAGAGTTTAACAGAGATGTTACTTGAAAAGTGGGAAGGTAATAGAAATGAGGCGTTTCGCGTATTTTCGTAGGCGTCTTCGATTAGTTAAGTGATTCGGGTAAATTAGTTGGATCCGGTCTAAGAGTCTCGGGAAACAGGAGGAGTTCAACAGAGATGCTACTTGTGGGAAGGGCATCGGGAAAGAGGCGTTTTGCGTATTTTCGTGGGCGTCTTCGATTGGTTAAGTGATTCTGATAAATTAGTTGGATTCAGTCTAAGAATCTCGGGAAAGAAGTAGAGTCTTACAGAGATGCTACTTGAAAAGTGGGAAGGGCATTAGGAAAGAGGCATTTCGCGTATTTTCGTAGGAGTCATCGATTAGTTAAGAGATTCGGGTAATTTAGTTGGATTCGGTGGAAGTGTTTCGGGAAAGATGTAGGGTCCAACAGAGATGCCACTTGAAAAGTGATAAGGTCATGAAAAAAGAGACGTTTCGTGTATTTTCGTAGGCATCTTGGATTAGTTAAGGGATTCGGGTAATTTAGTTGAATTCGGTAGAAGAGTCTCGGGAAACATGTAGAGTCGGACAGAGATGCTACCTAAAAAGTGAGAGGGTCATCGGAAATGAGGCGTTTCGTGTATTTTCGTAGGCATCTTCGATTAGTTAAGGGATTCGGGTAATTTAGTTGGATTCGGTAGAGTCCGACAGAGATGCTTCTTGAAAAGTGGGAAGATCATCAAGAAAGAGGCGTTTCGTGTATTTTCGTAGGCGTCTTCGATTAGTTAAGTGAGTTGGGTAAATTAGTTGGATCCGGTCTAAGAGTCTCGGGAAACAAGAAGAGTTCAACAGAGATGCTACTTGAAAAGTGGGAAGGGCATCGGGAAAGAGGCGTTTCGCGTATTTTCGTAGGAGTCATCGATTAGTTAAGGGATTCGGGTAATTTAGTTGGATTCGGTGGAGGAGTTTCGGAAAAGATGTAGGGTCCAACAGAGATGCCACTTGAAAAGTGATAAGGTCATGAAAAAAGAGACGTTTCGTGTATTTTCCCTGGCGTGCCTGTTAAGTTAAGCGATGATTCGGGTTATTTAGTTGAATCCAGTTTAAAGATTTCGGGAAACATGCGTACAGTCCGACAAAATTGTTACATGAAAGGAAATAAGGTTCAGGGAAAAGGGGTCTCTCGTATTTTCATTGCCTTCGCCGTTTCGTTAAACAATTCGTGTTATTTAGTTGTATACGGTTTAAAGTTGTTTTTATCTTTTGCAGATGCCACATTTTGCTTTTGTATTAATCCCACAGACATTGCTCCTGTTTCATAGTAAAAGTGCAGCATGTACCTGTTTTCTTTTCTTGTATTTTTGTTTGCATTAGATTTTTGTTAAAAATATTCTTGTGATTTCATTATTATTAACCAAAAGCATTTTGTGTAAACCCAAATGGTTAATTTCCAATACGTATCATAAGCATCAAATACTATAAAGTGAATCGCTGTTTTCTCAATACTCAATACTACTAATTAGATGCACCACTCTAGCTTATGAGGGCAGAATACAAAAAATGTATGCGACGCTCGGCATGGGTATTTAATAAGGGTGTCCACATGTTAGGTGACGTCACCGACGAATTTTCGGCGTGTCTTGGTAATTTAAAATATTCACCGCTTGGACGCCGGTGGAGATTAAGGAACGAAATTTTCAGGGACCCAAGAGGTAGGATGGATCTAGCTTCCCGAAAGTCCGGTCGAAAAAATCCTCCGGTTAAAGAAGTTAGAGCCTGGGGAAAAGTAGCGTTTTTCTGCAAAATCGACCTTTTTTAAATATTCGTATCTCGGGTAATATCTCAGATGGACGAAAAAGAAAAAAAGGAGTTGTTCATTTGTCCTTCTTCTTAACCGTCGTGCATGTCGCGATCCTCTATATCCAAAGGGAAAGGCTGTGACGCGTTTCTAATGGGTAGGTGTCGGAAGAATCGTCGAAATCCGACAAAATCGCAGCTTTTCAAAAAATCATAACTTTCTTGGGAGGCAAAATCGAGAAAAACGATTTTCGACAGCGATTTTCTAAATTTCATCTAGTTTTCAAAAAAAAATACGCCGCCGGTCCGTCTCAAAGGAGTCGCGAGTTAATAAGCTCGGAAGGGGGACATGTTTTGGAAATTCGAAAAAATTGCGGAAACACGAACAGTTCAAACGTTATTTCCAAACGAAAGATCGCCGGACCGCCGTTCTTGCGCGAAAACCGAGTTAGAGGATGCAACTTAAAACTACATCGCGAATCGCGCGACCCCTCGCCGGTTTTAGACTCAGTAGGAGCGAACGAAAAAGCGCTATTTTGACGTCTATCGTTGAGAAAACGTCGGCCATTTTTTTTCAAATTTCTCGCGTGTCGTATCTCTTTCTAATTTTCCCGGTTTTTACAAACGGACCGACGTGGTGCTATCGAATTGCCAATAACTTTTAGAATACTTCGCGGATCGCCACGAAAGTCAGCAATTCGATAGCCCCGACATGAAAACGTCCATCACGCACGGCGCTGCGCGGCCAAACTGGTTAAAAGAAAAGCCTTTAGCGCCGCAGAATGTGTGAAAAATCGGCGATAAATTAGAGTGAGGAAGGGCTGTCAGATTTTAATATATATGGACTAGGTTAGGCGGCGCCAGACCCTACGGGTCTGGCTTGCCTAACCTATCTCTGCGAGGCTGACCCTATATATCAGTTGTTTTATCTCGGAGTTTCTAGTTGAAAATCCGGGACTTGAGGTTTCGTTGTCAGGGTCTGCTATTTTTTTTGAGGTTTAAATAAACGAACTCCTCACCAACCCCCTAGCGGGGGTTGGTTCGCATGGAGGGTGGGGTGGATTTGGATGAGTCAAAAAAGTTGAAGGAGCGAAAGACTCGTGCCTACGGCACTCGTCTAATCGGTGTATAACAAAAGAAATCAGTTGTTTTATCTCGGGGTTTCTAATTGAAAGTCGGTTGTTTTAATTTCGGGAAAAAGTAGAGTCCGACATGGGGTCGCGGGGTCGGGGAGTTGGGAAAAATTCAGAATTTTAGGATTAAAATTTGAGAAAAAAAAAATTCAGAGCCCCTGCGGGGCTCTATTTAAGAGTAGATTGTAGCCAATAGGATGGATGGGTTGAATTAAGTGATTAAAGAATTGGCCCCGGCGGGATCTTCCCGGATTCCGAAACTGAGAAAAAATTTGACGGCTGTCAAAATGACGTTTTTCGGAAAAAAAAATTTATTTGACGGCTGTCAGTGACGTTTTTCGAAAAAAAACGATTAAAGAATTGGCCCCGGCGGGTACTGCCCGGATTCCGAAACCGTCGAATGAAAAATTTTTTTTTGACGGCTGTCAAAATGACGGTTTTCGAAAAAACTTTTTTTGACGGCTGTCAAAATGATGTTTTTCGAAAAAAAAAAATTTTTTGACGGCTGTCACAGTGACGTTTTTCGAACAAGACGATTAAAGAATTGGCCCCGGCGGGTTCTGCTCGGATTCCGAAACCGTCGAATGAATTAAGTGATTAAGGAATTGGCCCCGGCGGGTTCTGCCCGGATTCCGAAACTGAGAAAAAATTTGACGGCTGTCAAAATGACGTTTTTCGAAAAAATAAATTTTTGACGGCTGTGAAAATGACGTTTTTCAAAAAATAAAAATTATTTTTGACGGCTGTCAAAATGACGTTTTTAGAAAAAAATATAGTGACGTTTTTCGAAAAAAACGAAACCTCTTCAATGCGCATGACGTGAATTTCGCGTCATGCGCGTTAAAACGCAGAGGCGCATGACGCGATTTCGAGTCATCGTAGCATCAGTATCTCAGAAAAAAATCAACCCTTAGCCAGGAGGGTGTTCCAGCAAACATGCGTGAGCAGTGAACGTGAATTGGCCCCGGCGGGTTCTTCCCGGATTCCGAAACCGTCGAATGAATTAAGTGATTAAGGAATTGGCCCCGGCGGGTTCTGCCCGGATTCCGAAACTGAGAAAAAAATTGACGGCTGTCAAAATGACGTTTTCCGAAAAAAAAATTTTTTGAAATAACGTTTTTCAAAAAAAAAATTTTTTTTGACGGCTGTCAAAACGACGTTTTTTCAGAAAAAAATTTTTTTGACGGCTGTCTGTGACGTTTTTCGAAAAAAAAAAACGATTAAAGAATTGGCCCCGGCGGGTTCTGCCCGGATTCCGAAACCGTCGAATGAATTAAGTGATTAAGGAATTGGCCCCGGCGGGTTCTGCCCGGATTCCGAAACCGTCGAATGAATTAAGTGATTAAGTACCGGCGGGTTCTGCCCGGATTCCGAAACTGAGAAAAAATTTGACGGCTGTCAAAATGACGTTTTTCGAAAAAAAAAAAATTTTTTTGACGGCTGTTACAGTGACATTTTTCGAAAAAAAAAACGATTAAAGAATTAGCCCCGGGCGGGTTCTGCCCGGATTCCGACACCGAGAAAAAATTTGACAACTGTGAAAGTGTCGTTTGTCGAAAAAAAAACTTTTTTTGACAGCCGTCAAAGTGACGTTTAAATGTCTAAGTGACGGTCGCCCGGAGACGTCCGCTTCCGATCCCCCGTGGAAAACCGCGCGAAAATCGCTTCGAAAACGGCCGTTCCGGCGCAATTTTAAGGAAACGCTTCTGATTGGTCGAAAAAAAATTTCCAATATTTAACCGTCAAAATCGATTTCGGAAGGAGAGGTCCGATCGAAAATCCGAAAACGGTTTCGGAATCGTGGAGTCGTCCCGAGTCCGAAAATGCCATCGTTTTTCACCTAGCGTCGAAAATGAAGAAGCTCAATTTTAGCCTAAAGACATACGTCTTCGGAAACGTATGTTGTACTTGTAAGTTCGGACGGAATACGCGCATGTGGCGAGCGCCGCGCATCGATCCGCAAAAAAATTCACAGCTCGGCCGCGGATGAATATTTTTCGACGAAATACTCAGGGATCCGAAAGGAAGGAAGGTTCTAGTTGTCCTAAGAATGCGGTCGAAAAAATCCTCCGGGCAAAGGAGCCATTGAGCCCGGAAAAGTACCGTTTTTCTTGAAAATCGACCTTTTTAAAAAATTCCTATCTCGGCAAATAACGGAGATGGCCAAAAAATGAGACAACGACTTTTTCGTTTGTCCTTCCTCTGGCGTTTGGTCCGGGTCCGAAGTCCCCGGATCGAAATCCGAGGGCGCTATCGGAAAAAGACGAATAGCATGTCGGAAGAAGATGAGAAAATGTTAAAAATAGCCAAACTTTGAAGGGCTACTCGCTTGTGGGGCCGAAAATGGCAAAAATAATTTTCCACATGCGCCTAACCAACTTTTCTTCTAGTTTTCGAAAAAAAATACGGCGCCGCTCCATCCCTAAAGACCTTCGAGCTATAAGGTAAAGTTAAGGCGCGTGTTTGGCATATTTGGCAGATTTTCGACGAAATCGACCATGCGAACATGGACCTAGGGAAAAATTCATAACTCGGCCGCGGATCAATATTTTTCGACGAAATTTTCAGGGCTCCGAGAGGAAGGTCGTGTCTAGCTCTCCTGAAAATCCGGTCCAAAAAAATCCTCCGGACACCGGAGCCATTGAGCCCGGAATGGTGCCGTCTTTCGCGAAAATCGACCTTTTTAAGAAATTCGTATCTCGGCAAATATCGGAGATGGACGAAAAAACAAAAAAACGGCCGGAGGTCTATCCTTCCTCTCGCCTTTGGTCCGGGCTCGGATCCCCCGGATCCTCCGGTAAGGGCTGTGTCGGGTTCAAAAGGGGTGCACGTTCGAAAAATCGCCGAAATACGAAAAAATCGCTCATCTTCAAAAAATCATAACTCGCTTAGGAAGCAAAATCCGAGAAAACCGTTTACACAAAGGATTTCTAAATTTCGTCTAGTTTTCGAAAAAAAATACTCCGGCGCTCCAAGTCGAAGGAGCCGCCGGCGATAATTCTCGGAAGGGAGGCGTGTTTGAAGATTTCGACAAATTGGAAAAAATCGCGAAAACACCGAAACTTCAAACGCTATTTCCAGACGAAAAAACGCCGCCGGGTCGTCGTTTTGGCACCGAATCGACGCCCGAGGGTCCAACTTAAAACCACATCTTGAATAGCGCGGTGGCGCTACCATTTTCAGAGCTGCAGGACCGAACGAAAAACCGGAATTTTGACGTTAACTAAAAATTGTAAGTAGGGTTAAAAATCCGCCATTTTCTTTCGGCGGCCATTGTTCTCGAATCTCTTTTCAATTTCACAAATTTTACAAACTTTTCGGACACGGTGCCACCAAACGATCAATAACTTTCCAATTACTCAACGAAACGCGACGAACGATAGCCTATGACGCATTCCCGAAGCGACGACCCCTAAAAGAAGCGGCGCCGCGCGCCGACGTCCCCCCCGAAAAAAGCCTTTGGCGCCGCAAAGTACACTCTAAACCCACCTCGAATCAGAGCGAGACTGCCTGCTCACCGTTTATAATATATGAACTAGATCGTGCAGAGCACGATCTAGGCCTGCCGGCGGCTGTCAATAACTCCTCGCCAACCCCCTAGCGGGGGTTGGCTCGATTGTCCGGTGGGGTGGATTTTTGTCTCGGTGTTTCTAGTTGAAAATCCCGGACTTGTGGTTTTGTTTTTAGGGGTCTGCTATTTTTTTTTGAGGTTTACATAAACGAACTTCTCGCCAACCCCCTGGCGGGGGTTGGCTCGAAGGGGGGGTGGGGTGGATTCGGATGAGTCGAAAAAGTTGAAGGAGCGAAAGCCTCGCGCCTACGGCGTTCGCCTAACGCGTAAAATTCGAAAAATAAAAAATTTTGGAACTTTTTTTTTGGGGGGGGGGGGAGCGAAAATCGAAAAAAAAAAATTTTCCGAATTCTTTTTTTGGGCCCCCTTGGAAAAATTTTTCGGGACGCTCACTTTCGATTTTTTTTCCGACACTTGGAAAAAATATTTGACGCCGCCCAAGGAGCGAAATACTCGTGCCTACTGCACTCGAAAAGAGGTTGGGCTATTCAGGGTCTGCAATTTTTTTTTTGAGGTTTACATAAACGAACTCCTCACCAACCCCCCTAGCGGGGGGTTGGTTCGAATGGGGGGTGGGGTTGATTTGGATGTGCCAAAAAAGTTGAAGGAGCGTAAATGAGAAAAGATTTGCCCCGGCGGGTTCTTCTGTTGAATTAAGTGATAAAAAAAAATTTTTTTGACAGCTGTCAAAACGACGATTTTCGAAAAAAAAAATCGAAAAATAAAAAATTTTGGAACTTTTTTTTTTTGGGGGGGGGGGACGAAAATCGAAAAAAAAAATTTTTCCGAATTTTTTTTTTTTGACCCCCTTGAAAAAATGTTTCGGGACGCTCACTTTCGATTTTTTTTTCCGACACTTGGAAAAAATATTTGACGCCGCCCAAGGAGCGAAATACTCGTGCCTACGGCACTCGAAAAGAGGTTGGGCTATTCAGGGTCTGCAATTTTTTTTTTGAGGTTTACATAAACGAACTCCTCACCAACCCCCCTAGCGGGGGGTTGGTTCGAAGGGGGGGTGGGGTTGATTTGGATGTGTCAAAAAAGTTGAAGGAGCGAAAAATGAGAAAAGATTTGCCCCGGCGGGTTCTTCTCAGTTGAATTAAGTGATTAAAAAAAAAATTTTTTTGACAGCTGTCAAAATGACGATTTTCGAAAAAAAAAAAATTTTTTGGAACTTTTTTTTTGGGGGGGGGGCGAAAATCGTAAAAAAAAAATTCCGAATTTTTTTTTTTTTTTGGACCCCCTAGAAATTTTTTCGGTTACGCCTGCTAATATATTTTTTTTTTGACCCCCTTGGAAAAAAATTTTGCCGCCGTTTCATTTTTCTGCGGGCTCCCTAGGCGTTAGCAGCAAGAAAACGCGACGTTTGGGGACTTTTTCCGACTTTTTATTTTTTTTGGGGGTCACGGGCGAATCAAACACCCGGTATGAAGGTCACGAAAGGCGCTCGGAGAGACCATCTACCGATCCCCCATCGAAAACCGCACGAAAATCGCTTCGAAATTGGCCATTTTGGCCGATATAGAATGTTGCTCTCCCATTGGTCGAAAGAAATTTGACGCTCTGGGGGTCCCGGGATGATCGAACACCCGGTATGAAGGTCGTGAAAGTCGCTCGGAGAGACCCTCTACCGATCCCCCATCGAAAACCGCACAAAAATCGCTTCGAAATTGGCCATTTTAGCCGATATAGAAAGAAGCCGTCTGATTGGTCAACTTTTTATTCTTTTTGGGGGTCCCCGGATAATCGAACATTCGGTATGAAGGTCGTGAAAGTTGCTCGGAGACACCTTCTACCGATCCCCCATCGAAAACCGCACGAAAATCGCTTCGAAATTGGCTATTTTAGCCGATATAGAATGGAGCCCTGTGATTGGTTGAAAGAAATTTGACGCTTAAAATCGAGATGAGAAGGAAACGTCCGATCGAATATCTGAAAACGGTTTCGGAATCGTGGAGTCGTCCCGATTCCGAATATGCTATCGGCTTTCGCGTGGGATGAAAAATGAAATTTTTTTTTTTTGATATTCGGTACCGGCCTCGGAAAGCTTCGGGACGTGTCGCGGCGTATAGAAACCTCCTGGCGCCGGGGTGTTTGTAGCGATCGAGGAAAAATTAATATCTCGGCCGCCGATGAATATAAAGCAACGAAATTTTAGGGGACCTGAGAGGAAGGTCGGACGTAGGTTCCCTGAAAATTTGGTCGAAAAAATCCTCCGGACACCGGAGCCGTTGAGCCCGGAAAAGTACCGTTTCTCGCGAAAATCGACCTTTTTAAAAAATTCATATCTCGGCAAATAACGGAGATGGCGAAAAAATAAAAAGAAGACTTTTTCGTTTGTCCTTCCTCTTGCGTTTGGTCCGGGTCCGGAGTCCCCGGATCGAAATCTAAGGGCGCTATCGAACAGAGACGGGGTACGTGTCGGGAAAAAGTCGAAAATAGCCAAACTTTGAACGGCTATAACTCGCTTATGGGGCCGAAAATCGCAAAAATAATTTTTCACTTGCACCTAACTAACTTTTCTTCTAGTTTTAGAAAAAAAATACGGCGCCGCTCCATCTCTAAAGACCTTCGAGCTATGAGGCAGAGTTGAGGTGCATGTTTGGGAAATTCGCCAGAATTTGGCCCATTTTTTATGAAATTTACACGCGAACATCGACCTAGGAAAAAATTAATATCTCTGTAGCCGATGAATATTAAGCGACGAAATTTTAGGTGGACTTGTAGGAAGGTCGGGTCTAGCTCTCCTAAAAGTTTGGTCGAAAAGATCCTCCGGACTCCGGAGCAAGAAAATCCGGAATAGTACCGAAAACGGCCTTTTTGAAAAATTCATATCTCGGCAAATAACGGCGATCTCGAAAAAGTGAAACGACAAAGTTTTTCGTCTGTCCTTGCTCTTTCCATCGGTCTGGGGCCGGAGTCTCCGGAACGAAATTTGAGGTTGCAGTCGAAAGAAATGTGGGCACGTGTCGGGAAAAAGTCGCAAATTGCCAATCTTTGGACGGCCGTAGCTCGCTTAGGGAGCCGAAAATCGAAAAAATAAATCCACACCGGGGTTTTTGGAAATTTCATGTAGTTTTCAAAAAAAAATACCGCGTCGTTCTATCTCTAAAGACGGCCGAGTTATAAGACCCGGAAGGGCGGCGTGTTTGGCGATTCTCGCCGACCCAAAAAACGCGAATTTTTCAAATACTATTTCCAAATTAAAAAGAGCTTTCGGACCCCGTTTCTTTCACGAAACCTAAGCTAGAGGGTCTAACTTAACACTACATCGTGAATGCGCGGGTCGCGCTGCCGTTTTCGAGCCAGGAGGAGCGTAAGAAAAGTGACATTTTCGAGGGAAAACGTAAAATTTAAAGTCGGGTTAGAATTGAACTGTCTTCCGGCGGCGGCCATTAGTCTTCGAGCTCTCTCTAATTCACCAGATTTTCAACACCCTTCGACACGGGGGTATTGAAACGTTAATAACTTTCTTAATACTCAACGGATCGTCACGAAAATACGACGTTGCGATTTTCCTGACCCGACTACTTCTAATTTAAGCGGCGCTGCGCGCCGATATCCCCCGCGAAAAAAGCCTTTGAGGAGGCAAAGTACATAAAATTCACCTCTGAAATTAGAGCGGGTCGCCCTGTACGGCGTTTAATATATATGGACTAGATCGTGCAGAGCACGATCTAGGCCTGCCGGCGGCTGTCAATAACTCCTCGCCAACCCCCTAGCGGGGGTTGGCTCGATTGTCGGATGGGGTGGATTTTTATCTCGGGGTTTTTAGTTGAAAATCCGGGACTTGTGGTTTTGTTTTTTAGGGGTCTGCTATTTTTTTTTTGAGGTTTACATAAACGAACTCCTCGCCAACCCCCTGGCGGGGGTTGGCTCGAAGTGGGGGTGGGGTGGATTCGGATGAGTCGAAAAAGTTGAAGGAGCGAAAGCCTCGCGCCTACGGCGCTCGTCTAACGCCTATAAATCGAAAAAAAATTTTTTTGGAACTTTTTTTTTTTGGAGGGGGGCGAAAATCGGGAAAAAAAAATTTTTTCCGAATTTTTTTTTTGGACCCCCTTTGGAAAAATTTTTCGGGACGCTCACTTCCAATTTTTTTTTTTCGACCCCCCCCTTGGAAAATATATTTGACGCCGCCCAAGGAGCGAAAAACTCGTGCCTACGGCACTCGTCTAATCGGTTTATTGCAATTTTTTTTGAGGTTTACATAAGCGAACTCCTCGCCAACCCCCTGGCGGGGGTTGGCTCGAAGGGGGGTGGGGTGGATTCGGATGAGTCGAAAAAGTTGAAGGAGCGAAAGCCTCGCGCCTACGGCGCTCGTCTAACGCGTAAAAATCGAAAAAATAAAAATTTTTGGAATTTTTTTTTGGGGGGGGGGCTTGAAAATCGAAAAAAAAAATTTTCCGAATTTTTTTTTTTGGACCCCCTTGGAAAAATATTTCGGGACGCTCACTTTCGATTTTTTTTCCGACCCCCTTGGAAAATATATTTGTCGACGCCTAAGGAGCGAAATACTCGTGCCTTCGGCACTTCGAAAAGAGGTCGGGCTATTCAGGTTCTGCAATTTTTTTTTTGAGGTTTACATAAACGAACTCCTCGCCAACCCCCTAACGGGGGTTGGCTCGAAGGGGGGGTGGGGTTGATTTGGATGTGTCAAAAAAGTTGAAGGAATTTGCCCCGGCGGGTTCTTCTCCGATGCATTAAGTGATTAAAAAAAAATTTTTTTGACAGTTGTCAAAATGACGATTTTTGAAAAAAAAAAATTTTTTGGAACTTTTTTTATGGGAGGGGGGGGGGGCGAAAATCGGAAAAAAAAATTTTTCCGAATTTTTTTTTTGGACCCCCTTGGAAAAAATTTTCGGGACGCTCACTTTCGATTTTTTTTTCCGACCCCCTTGGAAAAAATATTTGACGACGCCTAAGGAGCGAAATACTCGTGCCTTCGGCACTTCGAAAAGAGGTCGGGCTATTCAGGTCTGCAATTTTTTTTTTGAGGTTTACATAAACGAACTCCTCGCCAACCCCCTAGCGGGGGTTGGCTCGAAGGGGGGGTGGGGTTGATTTGGATGTGTCAAAAAAGTTGAAGGAATTTGCCCCGGCGGGTTCTTCTCCGATGCATAAAGTGATAAAAAAAAAATTTTTTTGACAGCTGTCAAAATGACGATTTTTGAAAAAAAAAAAAAATTTTTGGAACTTTTTTTTTTGGAAGGGGGGGCGAAAATCGAAGAAAAGAATTTTTAGAAATAATTTTTTTTCGGACCCCAGGAAATTTTTTTGGGGATGCATGCTATCAATTTTTTTTTTTTGACCCCCTTGGAAAAAAATTTTGCCGCCGTACCATTTTTCTGTGGGCTCCCTAGGCGTCAGCAGCAAGAAAACGCGACGTTTGGGGACTTTTTCCGACTTTTTATTTTTTTTGGGGGTCCCGGGCGAATCGAACACCCGGTATGAAGGTCAAGAAAGTCGCTCGGCGAGACCCTCTACCGATCTCCCATCGAAAACCGCACGAAAATCGCTTCGAAATTGGCTATTTTAGCCGATATGGAATGGGGCTCTGTGATTGGTTGAAAGAAATTTGACACTTAAAATCGAGAAGAGAAGGAAACGTCCGATCGAAAAACCGAAAACGGTTTGAGAATCGTGGAGTCGTCCCGAGTCCGAATATGCTGTCGGTTTTCACGTGGCGTCGAAAATGAAGAAGCTCAATTTTATCCTGAAGACATACGTCTTCGAAAACGTATGTCGTTGTGTAAATTCGGACGGACTACGTGCACGTAGCGAGCGTGGCGTAACGATTCGCAAAAAAATTCATAACTCGGCCGCGGATGAATATTTTTCGACGAAATTTTCAGGGATCCGAGAGGAAGGATGGTTCTAGCTCTCCTGAAAATCCGGGCGAAAAAATCCTCCGGACTCCGGAGCAAATAAATCCGAAATAGTACCGAAAACGGCCTTTTTAAAAAATTCGAATCTCGGCAAATATCGGAGATGGCCAAAAAATAAAAAAAAGGCTTTTTCGTTTGTCCTTCCTCTTGCGTTTGGTCCGTGTCCGGAGTCTCCGGATCAAAATTTGAGGGCGCTATCGAATAAAGAAGGGGTGCATGTCGGAAGAAAATGAGAAATAGCCAAACTTTGAACGGCTATAACTCGCTTATGGGGCCGAAAATCGCAAAAATAATTTTTCACTTGCACCTAACTAACTTTTCTTCTAGTTTTCGAAAAAAAATACGGCGCCGCTCCATCTCTAAAGACCTTCGAGCTATGAGACAGAGTTGAGGTGCATGTTTGGGAAATTCGCCAGAATTCGGCCCATTTTTAATGAAATTTACACGCGAACATCGACCTAGGAAAAAATTAATATCTCTGCAGCCAATGGATATTTTTCGATGAAATTTTAGGTGAACTTGTAGGAAGGTCGTGTCTAGCTGTCCTGAAAATTTGGTCGAAAAAATCCTCCGGACTCCGGAGCAAAAAAATCCGGAATAGTATTGAAATCGGCCTTTTTGAAAAATTCGCATCTCGGCAAATAACGGCGATCTCGAAAAAGTGAAACGACAAAGTTTTTCGTTTGTCCTTGCTCTTTCAATCGGTCCGGGGCCGGAGTCTCCGGAACGAAATTTGAGGTTGCAGTCGAAAGAAATGGGGGTACGTGTCGGGAAAAAGTCGCAAATTGCCAATCTTTGAACGGCCGTAGCTCGCTTAGGGAGCCGAAAATCGAAAAAATAAATCAAGACAGGGGTTTTTGGAAATTTCATGTAGTTTTCAAAAAAAAATACGGCGCCGTTCTATCTCTAAAGACGGCCGAGTTATAAGCCGCGGAAGGGCAGCGTGTTTTGCAATCTTAGCCGACCAAAAAAACACGAAATTTTCAAATACTATTTCCGAATTAAAAAGAGCTTTCGAACCCCGTTTCTTTCACGAAACCTAAGCCCGAGGGTCTAACTTAACACTACATCGTGAATGCGCGGGTCGCGCTGTCGTTTTCGAGTCGGGAGGAGCGTAAGAAAAGTGACATTTTCGAGGGAAAACGAAAAATTTAAAGTTGGGTTAAAATATGGCTGACTTCCGGCGGCGGCCATTAGTCTTCGAGCTCTTTCTAATTTCGCTGATTTTCAAAACCCTTCGACACGGGGGTACGAAACGGTTAATAACTTTCTTACGACTCAACGGATCGTCACGAAAATACGACGTTGGGATTTTCCCGACACGAACACGCCTAAAAAAAGCGGCGCTGCGCGCCGATATTCTCTCGGAAAAAAGCCTTTAGTATGGCAAGGTACATAAAATTCTGCAAGAAATTAGAGTGAGTCTGCCTTATCAGCGTTTAATATATATGGACTAGATCGTGCAGAGCACGATCTAGGCCTGCCGGCGGCTGTCAATAACTCCGATTGTCGGGTGGGGTGGATTTTTATCTCGGGGTTTTTAGTTGAAAATCCGGGACTTGTGGTTTTGTTTTTTAGGGGTCTGCTATTTTTTTTTTTGAGGTTTACATAAACGAACTCCTCGCCAACCCCCTGGCGGGGGTTGGCTCGAAGGGGGGGTGGGGTGGATTCGGATGAGTCGAAAAAGTTGAAGGAGCGAAAGCCTCGCGCCTACGGCGCTCGTCTAACGCGAAAAAATCGAAAAAAAAAAATTTTCCGAATTTTTTTTTTTGGACCCCCTTGGAAAAATATTTCGGGACGCTCACTTTCGTTTATTTTCTCCGACCCCCTAGGAAAAAATATTTGTCGACGCCTAAGGAGCGAAATACTCGTGCCTTCGGCACTTCGAAAAGAGGTCGGGCTATTCAGGGTCTGCAATTTTTTTTTTGAGGTTTACATAAACGAACTCCTCGCCAACCCCCTAGCGGGGGTTGGCTCGAAGGGGGGGTGGGGTTGATTTGGATGTGCCAAAAAAAGTTGAAGGAGCGAAAGCCTCGCGCCTACGGCGTTCGTCTAACGCTTATAAATCGAAAAAAAAAAATTTTTTTGGAACTTTTTTTTTTTGGGGGAGGGGGGGCGAAAAAAAAAATTTCCGAATTTTTTTTTTGGACCCCTTGGAAAAAATTTTCGGGACGCTCACTTTCGATTTTTTTTCCGACCCCCTTGGAAAAATATTTGACGACGCCTAAGGAGCGAAATACTCGTGCCTTCGGCACTTCGAAAAGAGGTCGGGCTATTCAGGGTCTGCAATTTTTTTTTTGAGGTTTACATAAACGAACTCCTCGCCAACCCCCTAGCGGGGGTTGGCTCGAAGGGGGGGTGGGGTTGATTTGGATGTGTCAAAAAAAGTTGAAGGAGCAAAAGACTCGCGCCTACGGCGCTCGCCTAACGCTTATAAATCGAAAAAAAATTTTTGGAACTTTTTTTTTGAAGGAGGGGGCGCGAAAATAAAAAAAAAAAATTTTCCGAATTTTTTTTTTTTGGACCCCCTTAGGAAAAATTTTCGGGACGCTCACTTTCGATTTTTTTTCCAAAATTCGACCTTTTTAAAAAATTCATATCTCGGCAAATATCGGAGATGGCCAAAAAATAAAAAAACGACTTTTTCGTTCGTCCTTCCTCTTGCGTTTGGTCCGGGTCCGGAGTCCCCGGATCGAAATTTGAGGGCGCTATCGGACAGAGACGGGGTACGTGTCGGGAAAAAGTCGAAAATAGCCAAACTTTGAACGGCTATATCTCGCTTATGGGGCCGAAAATCGCAAAAATAATTTTCCACATGCACCTAACCAACTTTTCTTCTAGTTTTCGAAAAAAAATACGGCGCCGCTCCATCTCTAAAGACCTTCGAGCTATGAGGCAGAGTTGAGGTGCTTGTTTGGGAAATTCGCCAACATTTGGCCCATTTTTAATGAAATTTACACGCGAACATCGACCTAGGAAAAAATTAATATCTCTGCAGCCGATGGATATTTTTTGACGAAAATTTAGGTGAACTTGTAGGAAGGTCGCGTCTAGCTGTCTTGAAAATTTGGTTGAAAAAATCCTCCGGACTCCGGAGCAAAAAAATCCGGAATAGTATCGAAAACGGCCTTTTTGAAAAATTCGCATCTCGGCAAATAACGGCGATCTCGAAAAAGTGAAACGACAAAGTTTTTCGTTTGTCCTTCCTCTTTCCATCGGTCCGGGGCCGGAGTCTCCGGAACGAAATTTGAGAGTGCAGTCGAAAGAAATGGGGGTACGTGTCGGGAAAAAGTCGCAAATTGCCAATCTTTGAACGGCCGTAGCTCGCTTAGGGAGCCGAAAATAGAAAAAATAAATCGAGACTGGGGTTTTTGGAATTTTCATGGAGTTTCAAAAAAAAAATACGGCGCCGTTCTATCTCTAAAGACGGCCGAGTTATAAGCCGCGGAAGGGCAGCGTGTTTTGCAATCTTAGCCGACCAAAAAAACACGAAATTTTCAAATACTATTTCCAAATTAAAAAGAGCTTTCGGACCCCGTTTCTTTCACGAAACCTAAGCCCAAGGGTCTAACTTAACACTACATCGTGAATGCGCGGGTCGCGCTGCCGTTTTCGAGTCGGGAGGAGCGTAAGAAAAGTGACATTTTCGAGGGAAAACGAAAAATTTAAAGTTGGGTTAAAATATGGCTGACTTCCGGCGGCGGCCATTAGTCTTCGAACTCTTTCTAATTTCGCTGATTTTCAAAAGCCTTCGACACGGGGGTATTGAAACGTTAATAACTTTCTTACGATTCAACGGATCGTCACGAAAATACGACGTTGGGATTTTCCCGACACGAACACGCCTATAAAAAGCGGCGCTGCGCGCCGATATTCCCTCGGAAAAAAGCCTTTGAGGAGGCAAAGTACATAAAATTCTGCATGAAATTAAAGTGAGTCTGCCTGATCAGCGTTTAATATATATAGACTAGATCGTGCAGAGCACGATCTAGGCCTGCCGGCGGCTGTCAATAACTCCTCGCCAACCCCCTAGCGGGGGTTGGCTCGATTGTCGGGTAGGGTGGATTTTTATCTCGGGGTTTCTAGTTGAAAATCCGGGACATGTGGTTTTGTTTTTTAGGGGTCTGCTATTTTTTTTTTGAGGTTTACATAAACTGACTTCTCGCCAACCCCCTAGCGGGGGTTGGCTCGAAGGGGGGGTGGGGTGGATTTGGATGAGTCGAAAAAGTTGAAGGAGCGAAAGCCTCGCGCCTACGGCGCTCGTCTAAGGCGTAAAAATCGAAAAAAAAAATTTTTGAAACTTTTTTTTTGGGAGGGGGGGCAAAAATCGAAAAAAAAAAAATTTTTCCGAATTTTTTTTTTGGACCCCCTTTGGAAAAATTTTTCGGGACGCTCACTTCCAATTTTTTTTTTTCGACCCCCCTTGGAAAAAATATTTGACGCCGCCCAAGGAGCGAAAAACTCGTGCCTACGGCACTCGTCTAATCGGTTTATTGCAATTTTTTTTTGAGGTTTACATAAACGAACTCATCGCCAACCCCCTAGCGGGGGTTGGCTCGAAGGGGGGGTGGGGTTGATTTGGATGTGTCAAAAAAGTTGAAAGAGCGAAAGCCTCGCGCCTACGGCGCTCGTCTAACGCGAAAAAATCGAAAAAAAAAATTTTTGGAATTTTTTTTGGGGGGGGGAGGGGTTGAAAATCGAAAAAAAAAAAATTTCCGAGTTTTTTTTTTTTGGACCCCCTTGGAAAAATATTTCGGGACGCTCACTTTCGATTATTTTCTCCGACAACCTAGGAAAAAATATTTGTCGACGCCTAAGGAGCGAAATACTCGTGCCTTCGGCACTTCGAAAAGAGGTCGGGCTATTCAGGGTCTGCAATTTTTTTTTTGAGGTTTACATAAACGAACTCCTCGCCAACCCCCTAGCGGGGGTTGGCGAGGATGTGTCAAAAAAGTTGAAGGAGCGAAAGCCTCGCGCCTACGGCGTTCGTCTAACGCTTATAAATCGAAAAAAAAAAATTTTTTGGAACTTTTTTTTTTGGGGGAGGGGGGGCGAAAATAAAAAAAAAAATTTCCGAATTTTTTTTTTTGGACCCCCTTGGAAAAAATTTTCGGGACGCTCACTTTCGATTTTTTTTCCAAAAATCGACCTTTTTAAAAAATTCATATCTCGGCAAATATCGGAGATGGCCAAAAAATAAAAAAATGACTTTCGTTCGTCCTTCCTCTTGCGTTTGGTCCGGGTCCGGAGTCCCCGGATCGAAATTTGAGGGCGCTATCGGACAGAGACGGGGGTACGTGTCGGGAAAAAGTCGAAAATAGCCAAACTTTGAACGGCTATATCTCGCTTATGGGGCCGAAAATCGCAAAAATAATTTTCCACTTGCACCTAACTAACTTTTCTTGTAGTTTTCGAAAAAAAATACGGCGCCGCTCCATCTCTAAAAGCCTTCGAGCTATGAGGCAGAGTTGAGGTGCATGTTTGGGAAATTCGCCAGAATTCGGCCCGTTTTTAATGAAATTTACACGCGAACATCGACCTAGGAAAAAATTAATATCTCTGCAGCCGATGGATATTTTTCGACGAAATTTTAGGTGAACTTGTAGGAAGATCGTGTCTAACCGTCCTGAAAATTCGGTCGAAAAAATCCTCCGGACTCCGGAGCAAAAAAATCCGGAATTGTACCGAAAACGGCCTTTTTGAAAAATTCATATCTCGGCAAATAACGGCGATCTCGAAAAAGTGAAACGACAAAGTTTTTCGTTTGTCTTTCCTCTTTCGATCGGTCTGGGGCCGGAGTCTCCGGAACGAAATTTGAGAGTGCAGTCGAAAGAAATGGGGGTACGTGTCGGGAAATAGTCGCAAATTGCCAATCTTTGAACGGCCGTAGCTCGCTTAGGGAGCCGAAAATCGAAAAAATAAATCGAGACAGGGGTTTTTGGAAATTCCATGTAGTTTTCAAAAAAAAATATGGCGCCGTTCCATCTCTAAAGACGGCCGAGTTATAAGCCGCGGAAGGGCAGCGTGTTTTGCAATCTTAGCCGACCCAAAAAACACGAAATTTTCAAATACTATTTCCGAATTAAAAAAAGCTTTCGGACCTCGTTTCTTTCACGAAACCTAAGCCCGAGGGTCTAACTTAACACTACATCGTGAATGCGCGGGTCGCGCTGCCGTTTTCGAGCCAGGAGGAGCGTAAGAAAAGTGACGTATTCGAGGGAAAACGAAAAATTTAAAGTTGGGTTAAAATTTCGTCGACTTCCGGCGGCGGCCATTAGTCTTCGAGCTCTTTCTAATTTCGCCGATTTTCAAAACCCTTCGACACGGGGGTATCGAAACGTTAATAACTCTCTTACGACTCGACGGATCGCAACGAAATATAGCCTAACAGATTTTCCCGACACGACGACATGTAAAATAAGCGGCGCTGCGCGCCGCTCGTTCCCCGCTCAAAAGCCTTTGAGTACACCGTTTGTACCAACTTTGCTATGGAAATTAGAGCGAGTCTGCCTGATCAGCGTTTAATATATATAGACTAGATCGTGCAGAGCACGATCTAGGCCTGCCGGCGGCTGTCAATAACTCCTCGCCAACCCCCTAGCGGGGGTTGGCTCGATTGTCGGGTGGGGTGGCTTTTTATCTCGGGGTTTTTAGTTGAAAATCCGGGACTTGTGGTTTTGTTTTTTAGGGGTCTGCTATTTTTTTTTTTGAGGTTTATATAAACGAACTCCTCGCCAACCCCCTGGCGGGGGTTGGCTCGAAGGGGGGGTGGGGTGGATTCGGATGAGTCGAAAAAGTTGAAGGAGCGAAAGCCTCGCGCCTACGGCGCTCGTCTAACGCGAAAAAATCGAAAAAAAAAAATTTTCCGAATTATTTTTTTGGACCCCTTGGAAAAAATTTTCGGGACGCTCACTTTCGATTTTTTTTTCCGACCCCCTTGGAAAAATATTTGACGACGCCTAAGGAGCGAAATACTCGTGCCTTCGGCACTTCGAAAAGAGGTCGGGCTATTCAGGGTCTGCAATTTTTTTTTTGAGATTTACATAAACGAACTCCTCGCCAACCCCCTAGCGGGGGTTGGCTCGAAGGGGGGGTGGGGTTGATTTGGATGTGTCAAAAAAAGTTGAAGGAGCGAAAGCCTCGCGCCTACGGCGTTCGTCTAACGCTTATAAATCGGAAAAGAAATTTTTTTGGAACTTTTTTTTTTGGGGAGGGGGGGCGAAAATCGAAAAATAAAAAATTTCCGAATTTTTTTTTTGGACCCCCTTGGAAAAATATTTCGGGACGCTCACTTTCGTTTATTTTCTCCGACCCCCTAGGAAAAAATATTTGTCGACGCCTAAGGAGCGAAATACTCGTGCCTTCGGCACTTCGAAAAGAGGTCGGGCTATTCAGGGTCTGCAATTTTTTTTTTGAGGTTTACATAAACGAACTCCTCGCCAACCCCCTAGCGGGGGTTGGCTCGAAGGGGGGGTGGGGTTGATTTGGATGTGTCAAAAAAAGTTGAAGGAGCGAAAGCCTCGCGCCTACGGCGTTCGTCTAACGCTTATCAATCGGAAAAAAAAATTTTTTTGGAACTTTTTTTTTTGGGGGAGGGGGGGCGAAAATCGAAAAATAAAAAATTTCCGAATTTTTTTTTTGGACCCCTTGGAAAAAATTTTCGGGACGCTCACTTTCGATTTTTTTTTCCGACCCCCTTGGAAAAATATTTGACGACGCCTAAGGAGCGAAATACTCGTGCCTTCGGCACTTCGAAAAGAGGTCGGGCTATTCAGGGTCTGCAATTTTTTTTTTTTGAGGTTTACATAAACGAACTCCTCGCCAACCCCCTAGCGGGGGTTGGCTCGAAGGGGGGGTGGGGTTGATTTGGATGTGTCAAAAAAAGTTGAAGGAGCAAAAGCCTCGCGCCTACGGCGCTCGTCTAACGCTTATAAATCGAAAAAAAATTTTTTTGGAACTTTTTTTTTGGGGGATGGGGGGCGAAAATCAAAAAAAAAAAATTTTCCGAATTTTTTTTTTTTGGACCCCCTTTGGAAAAATTTTCGGGACGCTCACTTTCGATTTTTTTTCCAAAAATCGACCTTATTAAAAAATTCATATCTCGGCAAATATCGGAGATGGCCAAAAAATCAAAAAACGACTTTTTCGTTCGTCCTTCCTCTTGCGTTTGGTCCGGGTCCGGAGTCCCCGGATCGAAATTTGAGGGCGCTATCGGACAGAGACTGGGTACGTGTCGGGGAAAAGTCGAAAATAGCCAAATTTTGAACGGCTATATCTCGCTTATGGGGCCGAAAATCGCAAAAATAATTTTCCACTTGCACCTAACCAACTTTTCTTCTAGTTTTCGAAAAAAAATACGGCGCCGCTCCATCTCTAAAGACCTTCGAGCTATGAGGCAGAGTTGAGGTGCATGTTTGGGAAATTCGCCAACATTTGGCCCATTTTTAATGAAATTTACACGCGAACATCGACCTAGGAAAAAATTAATATCTCTGCAGCCGATGGATATTTTTTGACGAAATTTTAGGTGAACTTGTAGGAAGGTCGCGTCTAGCTGTCCTGAAAATTTGGTCGAAAAAATCCTCCGGACTCCGGAGCAAAAAAATCTGGAATAGTATCGAAAACGGCCTTTTTGAAAAATTCGCATCTCGGCAAATAACGGCGATCTCGAAAAAGTGAAACGACAAAGTTTTTCGTTTGTCCTTCCTCTTTCCATCGGTCCAGGGCCGGAGTCTCCGGAACGAAATTTGAGAGTGCAGTCGAAAGAAATGGGGGTACGTGTCGGGAAAAAGTCGCAAATTGCCAATCTTTGAACGGCCGTAGCTCGCTTAGGGAGCCGAAAATCGAAAAAATAAATCGAGACAGGGGTTTTTGGAAATTTCATGTAGTTTTCAAAAAAAAATACGGCGCCGTTCTATCTCTAAAGACGGCCGAGTTATAAGCCGCGGAAGGGCAGCGTGTTTTGCAATTTTAGCCGACCCGAAAAACACGAAATTTTCAAATACTATTTCCAAATTAAAAAGAGCTTTCGGACCCCATTTCTTTCACGAAACCTAAGCCCGAGGGTCTAACTTAACACTACATCGTGAATGCGCGGGTCGCGCTGCCGTTTTCGAGTCGGGAGGAGCGTAAGAAAAGTGACATTTTCGAGGGAAAACGAAAAATTTAAAGTTGGGTTAAAATATGGCTGACTTCCGGCGGCGGCCATTAGTCTTCGAGCTCTTTCTAATTTCGCTGATTTTCAAAACCCTTCGACACGGGGGTACAAAAACGTTAATAACTTTCTTACGACTCAACGGATCGTCACGAAAATACGACGTTGGGATTTTCCCGACACGAATACGCCTAAAAAAAGCGGCGCTGCGCGCCGATATCGCCTCGCAGAAAAGCCTTTAGTATGGCAAGGTACATAAAATTCTGCAAGAAATTAGAGCGAGTCTGCCTGTACAGCGTTTAATATATATGGACTAGATCGTGCAGAGCACGATCTAGGCCTGCCGGCGGCTGTCAATAACTCCTCGCCAACCCCCTAGCGGGGGTTGGCTCGATTGTCGGGTGGGGTGGATTTTTATCACGGGGTTTCTAGTTGAAAATCCGGGACTTGTGGTTTTGTCTTTTAGGGGGTCTGCTATTTTTTGTTGAGGGTTTACATAAACGAACTTCTCGCCAACCCCCTAGCGGGGGTTGGCTCGAAGGGGGCGTGGGGTCGATTCGGATGAGTCAAAAAAGTTGAAGGAGCGAAAGCCTCGCGCCTACGGCGTTCGTCTAACGCGCAAAAATCGAAAAAAAAAATTTTGTTGGAACTTTTTTTTGGAGGGGGGCGAAAATAATAAAAAAAAAATTTCCGAATTTTTTTTTTTTGGACCCCCTTGGAAACATTTTAAGGGACGCTCACTTTCAATTTTTTTTTCCGACCCCCTTGGAAAAAAATATTTGTCGACGCCTAAGGAGCGAAATACTCGTGCCTTCGGCACTTCGAAAAGAGGTCGGGCTATTCAGGGTCTGCAATTTTTTTTTTGAGGTTTACATAAACGAACTCCTCGCCAACCCCCTAGCGGGGGTTGGCTCGAAGGGGGGGTGGGGTTGATTTGGATGTGTCAAAAAAAGTTGAAGGAGCGAAAGCCTCGCGCCTACGGCGTTCGTCTAACGCTTATAAATCGGATAAAAAAATTTTTTTGGAACTTTTTTTTTTGGGGGAGGGGGGGCGAAAATCGAAAAATAAAAAATTTCCGAATTTTTTTTTTGGACCCCTAAGGAGCGAAATACTCGTGCCTTCGGCACTCGAAAAGAGATCGGGCTATTCAGGGTCTGCAATTTTTTTTTTTGAGGTTTACATTACGAACTCCTCGCCAACCCCCTAGCGGGGGTTGGCTCGAAGGGGGGGTGGGGTTGATTTGGATGTGTCAAAAAAGTTGAAGGAATTTGCCCCGGCGGGTTCTTCTCCGATGAATTAAGCGATTAAAAAAATTTTTTTTGACAGCTGCAAAAATGACGATTTTCGAAAAAAAAAAAAATTTTTAGGAACTTTTTTTTTTGGGGAGGGGGCGAAAATCGAACAAAAAAATTTTTTAATTATTGTTTTTTTTCGGACCCCTAAGAAATTTTTTCGGGGACGCCTCTACCTTCAATTTTTTTTTTGACCCCCTTGGAAAAAAATTTTGCCGCCGTTCCATTTTTCTGTGGGCTCCCTAGGCGTCAGCAGCAAGAAAACGCGACGTTTGGGGACTTTTTCCGACTTTTTATTTTTTTTTGGGGGTCCCGGGCGAATCGAACACCCGGTATGAAGGTCAAGAAAGTCGCTCGGCGAGACCCTCTACCGATCTCCCATCGAAAACCGCACGAAAATCGCTTCGAAATTGGCTATTTTAGCCGATATAGAATGGGGCTCTGTGATTGGTTGAAAGAAATTTGACGCTTAAAATCGAGAAGAGAAGGAAACGTCCGATCGAAAAACCGAAAACGGTTTGAGAATCGTGGAGTCGTCCCGAGTCCGAATATGCTATCGGTTTTCACGTAGCGTCGAAAATGAAGAAGCTCAATTTTATCCTGAAGACATACGTCTTCGAAAACGTATGTCGTTGTGTAAATTCGGACGGACTACGTGCACGTAGCGAGCGTGGCGTAACGACTCGCAAAAAAATTCATAACTCGGCCGCGGATGAATATTTTTCGACGAAATTTTCAGGGATCCGAGAGGAAGGATGGTTCTAGCTCTCCTGAAAATCCGGGCGAAAAAATCCTCCGGACTCCGGAGCAAATAAATCCGAAATAGTACCGAAAACGGCCTTTTTAAAAAATTCGAATCTCGGCAAATATCGGAGATGGCCAAAAAATAAAAAAAGACTTTTTCGTTTGTCCTTCCTCTTGCGTTTGGTCCGTGTCCGGAGTCTCCGGATCGAAATTTGAGGGCGCTATCGAATAAAGAAGGGGTGCATGTCGGAAGAAAATGAGAAATAGCCAAACTTTGAACGGCTATAACTCGCTTATGGGGCCGAAAATCGCAAAAATAATTTTTCACTTGCACCTGACCAACTTTTCTTCTAGTTCTCGAAAAAAAATACGGCGCCGCTCCATCTCTAAAGACCTTCGAGCTATGAGGCAGAGTTGAGGTGCATGTTTGGGAAATTCGCCAGAATTTTGCCCATTTTTAATGAAATTTACACGCGAACATCGACCTAGGAAAAAATTAATATCTCTGCAGCCGATGGATATTAAGCAACGAAATTTTAGGTGAACTTGTAGGAAGGTCGTGTCTAGCTGTCCTGTAAATTCGGTCGAAGAAATCCTCCGGACTCCGGAGCAAAAAAATCCGGAATAGTACCGAAAACGCCCTTTTTAAAAAATTCGCATCTCGACAAATAACGGCGATCTCGAAAAAGTAAAACGACAAAGTTTTTCGTCTGTCTTTCCTCTTTCGATCGGTCCGCGGCCGGAGTCTCCCGGACGAAATTTGAGAGTGCAGTCGAAAGAAACGGGGGTACGTGTCGGGAAAAAGTCGTAAATTGCCAACCTTTGAACGGCCGTAGCTCGCTTAGGGAGCCGAAAATCGAAAAAATAAATCGAGACAGGGGTTTTTGTAAATTTCATGTAGTTTTCAAAAAAAAATACCGCGCCGTTCTATCTCTAAAGACGGCCGAGTTATAAGCCCCGGAAGGGCAGCGTGTTTGGCGATTCTCGCCGACCCAAAAAACACGAAATTTTCAAATACTATTTCCAAATTAAAAAGAGCTTTCGGACCTCGTTTCTTTCACGAAACCTAAGCTAGGGGGTCTAACTTAACACTACATCGTGAATGCGCGGGTCGCGCTGCCGTTTTCGAGCCAGGAGGAGCGTAAGAAAAGTGACATTTTCGGGGGAAAACGAAAAATTTAAAGTCGGGTTAGAATAGAACTGTCTTCCGGCGGCGGCCATTAGTCTTCGAGCTCTCTCTAATTCACCAGATTTTCAACACCCTTCGACACGGGGGTACAAAACGGTTAATAACTTTCTTACGACTCAACGGATCGTCACGAAAATACGACGTTGCGATTTTCCCGACACGAACACACCTAAAATAAGCGGCGCTGCGCGCCGATATTCCCCCGGAAAAAAGCCTTTGAGGAGGCAAAGTACATAAAATTCATCTCTGAAATTAGAGCGGGTCGCCCTGTACGGCGTTTAATATATATGGACTAGATCGTGCAGAGCACGATCTAGGCCTGCCGGCGGCTGTCATTAACTCCTCGCCAACCCCCTAGCGGGGGTTGGCTCGATTGTCGGGTGGGGTGGATTTTTATCTCGGGGTTTCTAGTTGAAAATCCGGGACTTGTGGTTTTGTTTTTTAGAGGTCTGCTATTTTTTTTTTGAGGTTTACATAAACGAACTCCTCGCCAACCCCCTGGCGGGGGTTGGCTCGAAGGGGGGTGGGGTGGATTCGGATGAGTCGAAAAAGTTGAAGGAGCGAAAGCCTCGCGCCTACGGCGTTCGTCCAACGCGTAAAAATCGAAAAAAAAATGTTTTGGAATTTTTTTTGGGGGGGGGCGAAAATCGAAAAAAAAATATTTTATCCGAATTTTTTTTTTTGGACCCCCTTGGAAAAATTTTTCGGGACGCTCACTTTCGATTATTTTCTCCGACCCCCTAGGAAAAAATATTTGTCGACGCCTAAGGAGCGAAATACTCGTGCCTTCGGCACTTCGAAAAGAGGTCGGGCTATTCAGGGTCTGCAATTTTTTTTTTGAGGTTTACATAAACGAACTCCTCGCCAACCCCCTAGCGGGGGTTGGCTCGAAGGGGGGGTGGGGTTGATTTGGATGTGTCAAAAAAGTTGAAGGTGCGAAAGCCTCGTGCCTACGGCGTTCGTCTAACGCTTATAAATCGAAAAAAGAAAAATTTTTTGGAACTTTTTTTTTTGGGGAAGGGGGGGCGAAAATCGAAAAAAAAAAAATTTCCGAATTTTTTTTTTGGACCCCCTTGGAAAAAATTTTCGGGACGCTCACTTTCGATTTTTTTTTCCGACCCCCTTGGAAAAAATATTTGACGACGCCTAAGGAGCGAAATACTCGTGCCTTCGGCACTTCGAAAAGAGGTCGGGCTATTCAGGTCTGCAATTTTTTTTTTTGGAACTTTTTTTTTGGGGGAGGGGGCGAAAATCGAAAAAAATAAATTTTTTTGGAAAAATTTTTTTTTCGGACCCCCAAGAAATTTTTTTGGGGATGCATGCTATCAATTTTTTTTTTTTGACCCCCTTGGGAAAAAATTTTGCCGCCGTTCCATTTTTCTGTGGGCTCCCTAGGCGTCAGCAGCAAGAAAACGCGACGTTTGGGGACTTTTTCCGACTTTTTATTTTTTTTGGGGGTCCCGGGCGAATCGAACACCCGGTATGAAGGTCAAGAAAGTCGCTCGGCGAGACCCTCTACCGATCTCCCATCGAAAACCGCACGAAAATCGCTTCGAAAGTGGCTATTTTAGCCGATATAGAATGGGGCTCTGTGATTGGTTGAAAGAAATTTGACGCTTAAAATCGAGAAGAGAAGGAAACGTCCGATCGAAAAACCGAAAACGGTTTGAGAATCGTGGAGTCGTCCCGAGTCCGAATATGCTATCGGTTTTCACGTAGCGTCGAAAATGAAGAAGCTCAATTTTATCCTGAAGACATACGTCTTCGAAAACGTATGTCGTTGTGTAAATTCGGACGGACTACGTGCACGTAGCGAGCGTGGCGTAACGATTCGCAAAAAAATTCATAACTCGGCCGCGGATGAATATTTTTCGACGAAATTTTCAGGGATCCGAGAGGAAGGATGGTTCTAGCTCTCCTGAAAATCCGGGCGAAAAAATCCTCTGGACTCCGGAGCAAATAAATCCGGAATAGTACCGAAAACGGCCTTTTTAAAAAATTCGATTCTCGGCAAATATCGGAGATGGCCAAAAAATAAAAAAAAGGCTTTTTCGTTTGTCCTTCCTCTTGCGTTTGGTCCTGGTCCGGAGTCCCCGGATCGAAATTTGAGGGCGCTATCGAATAAATAAGGGGCGCATGTCGGAAGAAAATGAGAAATAGCCAAACTTTGAACGGCTATATCTCGCTTATGGGGCCGAAAATCGGAAAAATAATTTTTCACTTGCACCTAACTAACTTTTCTTGTAGTTTTCGAAAAAAAATACGGCGCCGCTCCATCTCTAAAGACCTCCGAGCTATGAGGCAAAGTTGAGGTGCATGTTTGGGAAATTCGCCAAAATTTGGCCCATTTTTAATGAAATTTACACGCGAACATCGACCTAGGAAAAAATTAATATCTCTGCAGCCGATGGATATTTTTTGACGAAATTTTAGGTGAACTTGTAGGAAGGTCGCGTCTAGCTGTCCTGAAAATTTGGTCGAAAAAATCCACCGGACTCCGGAGCAAAAAAATCCGGAATAGTACCGAAAACGCCCTTTTTGAAAAATTCATATCTCGGCAAATAACGGCGATCTCGAAAAAGTGAAACGACAAAGTTTTTCGTTTGTCTTTTCTCTTTCGATCGGTCCGGGGCCGGAGTCTCCGGAATGAAATTTGAGGTTGCAGTCGAAAGAAATGTGGGTACGTGTCGGGAAAAAGTCGCAAATTGCCAATCTTTGAACGGCCGTAGCTCGCTTAGGGAGCCGAAAATCGAAAAAATAAATTGAGACAGGGGTTTTTGGAAATTTCATGTAGTTTTCAAAAAAAAATACGGCGCCCTTCTATCTCTAAAGACGGCCGAGTTATAAGCCGCGGAAGGGGACCGTGTTTTGCAATCTTAGCCGACCCAAAAAACACGAAATTTTCAAATACTATTTCCAAACGAAAAAGAGCTTTCGCACCCCGTTTCTTTCACGAAACCTAAGCTAGAGGGTCTAACTTAACACTACATCGTGAATGCGCGGGTCGCGCTGCCGTTTTCGAGTCGGGAGGAGCGTAAGAAAAGTGACATTTTCGAGGGAAAACGAAAAATTTAAAGTTGGGTTAAAATTTCGTCGACTTCCGGCGGCGGCCATTAGTCTTCGAACTCTTTCTAATTTCGCTGATTTTCAAAACCCTTCGACACGGGGGTATTGAAACGTTAATAACTTTCTTAATACTCAACGGAACGTCGCGAAAATACGACGTTGCGATTTTCCCGACACGACGACGCCTAAAATAAGCGGCGCTGCGCGCCGCTATTCGCCCGGAAAAAAGCCTTTGAGGAGGCAAAGTACATAAATTTCACTGTGAAATTAGAGTGAGTCTGCCTTATCGGCGTTTAATAATATAAGGGCACCGCCCGGTGCCCTTATATTCAGACTAGATCGTGCAGAGCACGATCTAGGCCTGCCGGCGGCTGTCAATAACTCCTCGCCAACCCCCTAGCGGGGGTTGGCTCGATTGTCGGGTGGGGTGGATTTTTATCTCGGGGTTTCTAGTTGAAAATCCGGGACTTGTGGTTTTGTTTTTTAGGGGTCTGCTATTTTTTTTTTTGAGGTTTACATAAACGAACTTCTCGCCAACCCCCTAGCGGGGGTTGGCTCGAAGGGGGGGTGGGGTGGATTTGGATGAGTCGAAAAAGTTGAAGGAGCGAAAGCCTCGCGCCTACGGCGCTCGTCTAAGGCGTAAAAATCGAAAAAAAAAATTTTTTTTAACTTTTTTTTTTTGGGGGGGGGCGAAAATCGAAAAAAAAAAATTTTTCCGAAGTTTTTTTTTTTGGACCCCCTAGGAAAAATTTTTCGGGACCGCTCACTTTCGATTTTTTTTTTCGACTTCCTTGGAAAAATTATTTGACGACGCCCAAGGAGCGAAATACTCGTGCCTTCGGCACTTCGAAAAGAGGTCGGGCTATTCAGGGTCTGCAATTTTTTTTTGAGGCTTACATAAACGAACACCCTAGCGGGGGTTGGCTCGAAGGGGGGTGGGGTGGATTTGGATGAGTCGAAAAAGTTGAAGGAGGGGCGAAAATCGAAAAAAAAAAAATTTCCGTATTTTTTTTTTGGACCCCTTGGGAAAAATTTTCGGGACGCTCACTTTCGATTTTTTTTTCCGACCCCCTTGGAAAAATATTTGACGACGCCTAAGGAGCGAAATACTCGTGCCTTCGGCACTTCGAAAAGAGTTCGGGCTATTCAGGGTCTGCAATTTTTTTTTTGAGGTTTACATAAACGAACTCCTCACCAACCCCCCTAGCGGGGGGGTTGGTTCGAAGGGGGGGTGGGGTTGATTTGGATGTGTCAAAAAAGTTGAAGGAGCGAAAAATGAGAAAAGACTTGCCCCGGCGGGTTCTTCTCAGTTGAATTAAGTGATTAAAAAAAATTTTTTTTGACAGCTGTCAAAATGACGATTTTCGAAAAAAAAAAATCGAAAAATTTAGGAACTTTTTTTTTCTTGGGGGGGGGACGAAAATCGAAAAAAAAGAATTTTCCGAATTTTTTTTTGGACCCCCTTGGAAAAATTTTTCGGGACGCTCACTTTCGATTTTTTTTTCCGACACTTGGAAAAAATATTTGACGCCGCCCAAGGAGCGAAATACTCTTGCCTACGGCACTCGAAAAGAGGTTGGGCTATTCAGGGTCTGCAATTTTTTTTTTGAGGTTTACATAAATGAACTCCTCACCAACCCCCCTAGCGGGGGGTTGGTTCGAAGGGGGGATGGGGTTGATTTGGATGTGTCAAAAAAGTTGAAGGAGCGAAAAATGAGAAGAGATTTGCCCCGGCGGGTTCTTCTCAGTTGAATTAAGTGATTAAAAAAAAAATTTTTTGACAGCTGTCAAAATGACGATTTTCGAAAAAAAAAAAATTTTTTGGAACTTTTTTTTGGGGGGGGGGGCGAAAATCGTTTTTTGGACCCCCTGGAAATTTTTTCGGGTACGCCTGCTAATATATTTTTTTTGACCCCTTGGAAAAAAATTTTGCCGCCGTTTCATTTTTCTGCGGGCTCCCTAGGCGTTAGCAGCAAGAAAACGCGACGTTTGGGGACTTTTTCCGACTTTTTATTTTTTTCACGGGGGTCACGGGATAATCGAACACCCGGTATGAAGGTCACGAAAGCCGCTCGGAGAGACCCTCTACCGATCCCCCATCGAAAACCGCACGAAAATTGCTTCGAAATTGGCTATTTTAGCCGATATAGAATGTTGCTCTCCCATTGGTCGAAAGAAATTTGACGCTTTGGGGGTCCCGGAATGATCGAACACCCGGTATGAAGGTCACGAAAGCCGCTCGGAGAGACCCTGTACCGATCCCCCATCGAAAATCGCACGAAAATCGCTTCGAAATTGGCCATTTTAGCCGATATAGAAAGAAGCCGTCTGATTGGTCGACTTTTTATTCGTTTTGTGGGTCCCGGGATAATCGAACACGCGGTATGAAGGTCGTGAAAGTTGCTCGGAGAGACCTTCTACCGATCCCCCATCGAAAATCGCACGAAAATCGCTTCGAAATTGGCCATTTTAGCCGATATAGAAAGAAGCCGTCTGATTGGTTGAAAGAAATTTGACGCTTAAAATCGAGATTAGAAGGAAACGTCCGATCGAAAATCTGAAAACGGTTTCGGAATCGTGGAGTCGTCCCGATTCCGAATATGCTATCGGTTTTCGCGTGGGATGAAAAATGAAAAATTTTTTTTTTTTGATATTCGGTACCGGCCTCGGTGAGCTTCGGGACGTGTCGCGGCGTATAGAAACCTCCTGGCGCCGGGGTGTTTGTAGCGATCGAGGAAAAATTAATATCTCGGCCGCCGATGGATATAAAGCGACGAAATTTTAGGGGACCCGAGAGGAAGGTCGGACGAAGGTTCCCTGAAAATTTGGTCGAAAAAATCCTCCGGACACCGGAGCCGTTGAGTCCGGAAAAGTACCATTTTTCGCGAAAATCGACCTTTTTAAATAATTCATATCTCGGCAAATAACGGAGATGGCGAAAAATTAAAAAAAAGACTTTTTCGTTTGTCCTTCCTCTTGCGTTTGGTCCGGGTCCGGAGTCCCCGGATCGAAATCTAAGGGCGCTATCGAACAGAGACGGGGTACGTGTCGGGAAAAAGTCGAAAATAGCCAAACTTTGAACGGCTATAACTCGCTTATGGGGCCGAAAATCGCAAAAATAATTTTCCACTTGCACCTAACTAACTTTTCTTGTAGTTTTCGAAAAAAAATACGGCGCCGCTCTATCTATAAAGACCTTCGAGCTATGAGGCAAAGTTGAGGTGCATGTTTGGGAAATTCGCCAGAATTTGGCCCATTTTTAATGAAATTTACACGCGAACATCGACCTAGGAAAAAATTAATATCTCTGCAGCCGATGGATATTTTTCGACGAAATTTTAGGTGAACTTGTAGGAAGGTCGTGTCTAGCTGTCCCGTAAATTCGGTCGAAAAAATCCTCCGGACTCCGGAGCAAAAAAATCCGGAATAGTACCGAAAACGGCCTTTTTGAAAAATTCGCATCTCGGCAAATAACGGCGATCTCGAAAAAGTGAAACGACAAAGTTTTTCGTTTGTCCTTCCTCTTTCGATCGGTCCGGGGCCGGAGTCTCCGGATCGAAATTTGAGGTTGCAGTCGAAAGAAACGGGGGTACGTGTCGGGAGAAAGTCGAAAATTGCCAGTTTTTGAACGGCCGTAGCTCGCTTAGGGAGCCGAAAATCGAAAAAATAAATCGAGACAGGGGTTTTTGTAAATTTCATGTAGTTTTCAAAAAAAAATACCGCGCCGTTCCAACTCTAAAGACGGCCGAGTTATAAGCCCCGGAAGGGCAGCGTGTTTGGCGATTCTCGCCCACCCAAAAAAACACGAAATTTTCAAATACTATTTCCAAATTAAAAAGAGCTTTCGGACCTCGTTTCTTTCACGAAACCTAAGCCCAAGGGTCTAACTTAACACTACATCGTGAATGCGCGGGTCGCGCTGCTGTTTTCGAGCCAGGAGGAGCGTAAGAAAAGTGACATTTTCGAGGGAAAACGAAAAATTTAAAGTTGGGTTAAAATTTCGTCGACTTCCGGCGGCGGCCATTAGTCTTCGAACTCTTTCTAATTCACCAGATTTTCAACAATCCTTCGACACGGGGGTATTGAAACGTTAATAACTTTCTTAATACTCAACGGATCGTCACGAAAATACGACGTTGGGATTTTCCCGACATGAATACATCTAATTTAAGCGGCGCTGCGCGCCGATATCCCCCCGGAAAAAAGCCTTTAGTATGGCAAAGTACATCAATTTCACCTCCGAAATTAGAGCGAGTCTGCCTGATCAGCGTTTAATATATATGGACTAGATCGTGCAGAGCACGATCTAGGCCTGCCGGCGGCTGTCAATAACTCCTCGCCAACCCCCTAGCGGGGGTTGGCTCGATTGTCGGGTAGGGTGGATTTTTATCTCGGGGTTTCTAGTTGAAAATCCGGGACTTGTGGTTTTGTTTTTTAGGGGTCTGCTATTTTTTTTTTTGAGGTTTACATAAACTAACTTCTCGCCAACCCCCTAGCGGGGGTTGGCTCGAAGGGGGGGTGGGGTGGATTTGGATGAGTCGAAAAAGTTGAAGGAGCGAAAGCCTCGCGCCTACGGCGCTCGTCTAAGGCGTAAAAATCGAAAAAAAAAATTTTTTTAACTTTTTTTTTGGGAGGGGGGGCAAAAATCGAAAAAAAAAAAATTTTTCCGAATTTTTTTTTTGGACCCCCTTTGGAAAAATTTTTCGGGACGCTCACTTCCAATTTTTTTTTTTCGACCCCCCTTGGAAAAAATATTTGACGCCGCCCAAGGAGCGAAAAACTCGTGCCTACGGCACTCGACTAATCGGTTTATTGCAATTTTTTTTTGAGGTTTACATAAACGAACTCCTCGCCAACCCCCTAGCGGGGGTTGGCTCGAAGGGGGGGTGGGGTTGATTTGGATGTGTCAAAAAAGTTGAAGGAGCGAAAGCCTCGCGCCTACGGCGCTCGTCTAACGCGAAAAAATCGAAAAAAAAAATTTTTGGAATTTTTTTTGGGGGGGGGAGGGGTTGAAAATCGAAAAAAAAAATTTTCCGATTTTTTTTTTTTGGACCCCCTTGGAAAAATATTTCGGGACGCTCACTTTCGATTATTTTCTCCGACCCCCTAGGAAAAAATATTTGTCGACGCCTAAGGAGCGAAATACTCGTGCCTTCGACACTTCGAAAAGAGGTCGGGCTATTCAGGGTCTGCAATTTTTTTTTTGAGGTTTACATAAACGAACTCCTCGCCAACCCCCTAGCGGGGGTTGGCTCGAAGGGGGGGTGGGGTTGATTTGGATGTGTCAAAAAAGTTGAAGGAGCGAAAGCCTCGCGCCTACGGCGTTCGTCTAACGCTTATAAATCGAAAAAAAAAAATTTTTTGGAACTTTTTTTTTGGGGGAGGGGGGGCGAAAATCGAAAAAAAAAAAATTCCCGAATTTTTTTTTTTTTGGACCCCCTTGGAAAAATTTTTCGGGACGCTCACTTTCGATTTTTTTTTCCGACCCCCTTGGAAAAAGTATTTGACGTCGCCTAAGGAGCGAAATACTCTTGCCTACGGCACTCGAAAAGAGGTTGGGCTATTCAGGTTCTGCAATTTTTTTTTTGAGGTTTACATAAACGAACTCCTCACCAACCCCCCTAGCGGGGGGGGGTTGGTTCGAAGGGGGGGTTGGGTTGATTTGGATGTGTCAAAAAAGTGATTAAAGAATTTGCCCCGGCGGGTTCTTCTCGGATGAATTAAGTGAAAAAAAAAAAATGTTTTTGACGGCTGTCAAAATGACGATTTTCGAAAAAAAAAAAAATTTTTAGGAACTTTTTTTTTTTGGGGAGGGGGCGAAAATCGAAAAAAAATTTTTTTAATTATTGTTTTTTTTCGGACCCCTAAGAAATTTTTTCGGGGACGCCTCTACCTTCAATTTTTTTTTTGACCCCCTTGGAAAAAAATTTTGCCGCCGTTCCATTTTTCTGTGGGCTCCCTAGGCGCCAGCAGCAAGAAAACGCGACGTTTGGGGACTTTTTCCGACTTTTTATTTTTTTTGGGGGTCCCGGGCGAATCGAACACCCGGTATGAAGGTCAAGAAAGTCGCTCGGCGAGACCCTCTACCGATCTCCCATCGAAAACCGCACGAAAATCGCTTCGAAATTGGCTATTTTAGCCGATATAGAATGGGGCTCTGTGATTGGTTGAAAGAAATTTGACGCTTAAAATCGAGAAGAGAAGGAAACGTCCGATCGAAAAACCGAAAACGGTTTGAGAATCGTGGAGTCGTCCCGAGTCCGAATATGCTATCGGTTTTCACGTAGCGTCGAAAATGAAGAAGATCAATTTTATCCTGAAGACATACGTCTTCGAAAACGTATGTCGTTGTGTAAATTCGGACGGACTACGTGCACGTAGCGAGCGTTGCGTAACGATTCGCAAAAAAATTCATAACTCGGCCGCGGATGAATATTTTTCGACGAAATTTTCAGGGATCCGAGAGGAAGGATGGTTGTAGCTCTCCTGAAAATCCGGGCGAAAAAATCCTCCGGACTCCGGAGCAAATAAATCCGGAATAGTACCGAAAACGGCCTTTTTAAAAAATTCGAATCTCGGCAAATATCGGAGATGGCCAAAAAATAAAAAAAAGACTTTTTCGTTTGTCCTTCCTGTTGCGTTTGGTCCGGGTCCGGAGTCCCCGGATCGAAATTTGAGGGCGCTATCGAATAAATAAGGGGCGCATGTCGGAAGAAAATGAGAAATAGCCAAACTTTGAACGGCTATATCTCGCTTATGGGGCCGAAAATCGCAAAAATAATTTTTCACTTGCACCTAACTAACTTTTCTTGTAGTTTTCGAAAAAAAATACGGCGCCGCTCCATCTCTAAAGACCTCCGAGCTATGAGGCAAAGTTGAGGTGCATGTTTGGGAAATTCGCCAAAATTTGGCCCATTTTTAATGAAATTTACACGCGAACATCGACCTATAAAAAAATTAATATCTCCGAAGCCGATGGATATTAAGCAACGAAATTTTAGGTGGACTTGTGGGAAGGTCGGACGAAGGTTCCCTGAGAATTTGGTAGAAAAAATCCTCCGGACTCCGGAGTGTTTATTTCCGGAATAGTACCGAAAACGGCCTTTTTAAAAAATTCATATCTCGGCAAATAACGGCGATCTCGAAAAAGTGAAACGACAAAGTTTTTCGTTTGTCCTTCCTCTTTCCATCGGTCCGGGGCCGAAGTCTCCTGGACGAAATTTGAGAGTGCAGTCGAAAGAAACGGGGGTACGTGTCGGGAAAAAGTCGAAAATTTCCAATCTTTGAACGGCCGTAGCTCGCTTAGGGAGCCGAAAATCGGAAAAATAAATCGAGACAGGGGTTTTTGGAAATTTTATGTAGTTTTCAAAAAAAATTACCGCGCCGTTTTATCTCTAAAGACGGCCGAGTTATAAGCCGCGGAAGGGGACCGTGTTTGGCGATCGTCGCCGACCCAAAAAACACGAAATTTTCAAATACTATTTCCAAATTAAAAAGAGCTTTCGGACCTCGTTTCTTTCACGAAACCTAAGCTAGGGGGTCTAACTTAACACTACATCGTGAATGCGCGGGTCGCGCTGCCGTTTTCGAGTCAGGAGGAGTGTAAGAAAAGTGACATTTTCGAGGGAAAACGTAAAATTTAATGTAGGGTTAAAATTTCGTCGACTTCCGGCGGCGGCCATTAGTCTTCGAACTCTTTCTAATTTCGCTGATTTTCAAAACCCTTCGACACGGGGGTATTGAAACGTTAATAACTTTCTTAATACTCAACGGATCGTCACGAAAATACGACGTTGGGATTTTCCCGACATGAATACGTCTAATTTAAGCGGCGCTGCGCGCCGATATCCCCCGCGAAAAAAGCCTTTGAGGAGGCAAAGTACATCAATTTCACCCATGAAATTAGAGCGAGTCTGCCTTATCAGCGTTTAATATATATGGATGGATAGATCGTGCAGAGCACGATCTAGGCCTGCCGGCGGCTGTCAATAACTCCTCGCCAACCCCCTAGCGGGGGTTGGCTCGATTGTCGGGTGGGGTGGATTTTTATCTCGGGGTTTTTAGTTGAAAATCCGGGACTTGTGGTTTTGTTTTTAGGGGTCTGCTATTTTTTTTTTGAGGTTTACATAAACGAACTCCTCGCCAACCCCCTGGCGGGGGTTGGCTCGAAGGGGGGGTGGGGTGGATTCGGATGAGTCGAAAAAGTTGAAGGAGCGAAAGCCTCGCGCCTACGGCGCTCGTCTAACGCGAAAAAAAAAATTTTCCGAATTTTTTTTTTTGGACCCCCTTGGAAAAATATTTCGGGACGCTCACTTTCGATTATTTTCTCCGACCCCCTAGGAAAAAATATTTGTCGACGCCTAAGGAGCGAAATACTCGTGCCTTCGGCACTTCGAAAAGAGGTCGGGCTATTCAGGGTCTGCAATTTTTTTTTTGAGGTTTACATAAACGAACTCCTCGCCAACCCCCTAGCGGGGGTTGGCTCGAAGGGGGGGTGGGGTTGATTTGGATGTGTCAAAAAAGTTGAAGGAGCGAAAGCCTCGCGCCTACGGCGTTCGTCTAACGCTTATAAATCGAAAAAAAAAATTTTTTTGGAACTTTTTTTTTGGGGGGGGGGGGCGAAAATCGAAAAAAAAAAAAAATTTCCGAATTTTTTTTTTGGACCCCTTGGGAAAAATTTTCGGGACGCTCACTTTCGATTTTTTTTTCCGACCCCCTTGGAAAAATATTTGACGACGCCTAAGGAGCGAAATACTCGTGCCTTCGGCACTTCGAAAAGAGGTCGGGCTATTCAGGGTCTGCAATTTTTTTTTTTTGAGGTTTACATAAACGAACTCCTCGCCAACCCCCTAGCGGGGGTTGGCTCGAGGGGGGGTGGGGTTGATTTGGATGTGTCAAAAAAAGTTGAAGGAGCAAAAGCCTCGCGCCTACGGCGCTCGTCTAACGCTTATAAATCGAAAAAAAATTTTTTTGGAACTTTTTTTTTTGGGGGAGGGGGGGCGAAAATAAAAAAAAAAAAATTTTCCGAAATTTTTTTTTTTGGCCCCCCTTAGGAAAAATTTTCGGGACGCTCACTTTCGATTTTTTTTCCAAAAATCGACCTTTTTAAAAAATTCATATCTCGGCAAATATCGGAGATGGCCAAAAAATAAAAAAACGACTTTTTCGTTCGTCCTTCCTCTTGCGTTTGGTCCGGGTCCGGAGTCCCCGGATCGAAATTTGAGGGCGCTATCGGACAGAGACGGGGTACGTGTCGGGAAAAAGTCGAAAATAGCCAAACTTTGAACGGCTATATCTCGCTTATGGGGCCGAAAATCGCAAAAATAATTTTCCACATGCACCTAACTAACTTTTCTTGTAGTTTTCGAAAAAAAATACGGCGCCGCTCCATTTCTAATGACCTTCGAGCTATGAGGCGGAGTTGAGGTGCATGTTTGGGAAATTCGCCAAAATTTGGCCCATTTTTAATGAAATTTACACGCGAACATCGACCTAGGAAAAAATTAATATCTCTGCGGCCGATGGATATTTTTTGACGAAATTTTAGGTGAACTTGTAGGAAGGTCGCGTCTAGCTGTCCTGAAAATTTGGTCGAAAAAATCCTCCGGACTCCGGAGCAAAAAAATCCGGAATAGTATCGAAAACGGCCTTTTTGAAAAATTCGCATCTCGGCAAATAACGGCGATCTCGAAAAAGTGAAACGACAAAGTTTTTCGTTTGTCCTTCCTCTTTCCATCGGTCCGGGGCCGGAGTCTCCGGAACGAAATTTGAGAGTGCAGTCGAAACAAATAGGGGTACGTGTCGGGAAAAAGTCGCAAATTGCCAATCTTTGAACGGCCGTAGCTCGCTTAGGGAGCCGAAAATCGAAAAAATAAATCGAGACAGGGGTTTTTGGAAATTTCATGTAGTTTTCAAAAAAAAATACGGCGCCGTTCTATCTCTAAAGACGGCCGAGTTATAAGCCGCGGAAGGGCAGTGTGTTTTGCGATCTTAGCCGACCAAAAAAACACGAAATTTTCAAATACTATTTCCAAATTAAAAAGAGCTTTCGGACCTCGTTTCTTTCACGAAACCTAAGCCCGAGGGTCTAACTTAACACTACATCGTGAATGCGCGGGTCGCGCTGCCGTTTTCGAGTCGGGAGGAGCGTAAGAAAAGTGACATTTTCGAGGGAAAACGAAAAATTTAAAGTTGGGTTAAAATATGGCCGACTTCCGGCGGCGGCCATTAGTCTTCGAGCTCTTTCTAATTTCGCTGATTTTCAAAACCCTTCGACACGGGGGTACGAAACGGTTAATAACTTTCTTACGACTCAACGGATCGTCACGAAAATACGACGTTGGGATTTTCCCGACACGAACGCGCCTAAAAAAAGCGGCGCTGCGCGCCGATATCGCCTCGGAGAAAAGCCTTTAGTATGGCAAGGTACATAAAATTCTGCAAGAAATTAGAGTGAGTCTGCCTTATCAGCGTTTAATATATATGGACTAGATCGTGCAGAGCACGATCTAGGCCTGCCGGCGGCTGTCAATAACTCCTCGCCAACCCTGGCGGGGGTTGGCTCGAAGGGGGGGTGGGGTGGATTCGGATGAGTCGAAAAAGTTGAAGGAGCGAAAGCCTCGCGCCTACGGCGCTCGTCTAAGGCGTAAAAATCGATTTTTTCCGAATTTTTTTTTTGGACCCCCTTTGGAAAAATTTTTCGGGACGCTCACTTCCAATTTTTTTTTTTCGACCCCCCTTGGAAAAAATATTTGACGCCGCCCAAGGAGCGAAAAACTCGTGCCTATGGCACTCGCCTAATCGGTTTATTGCAATTTTTTTTTGAGGTTTACATAAACGAACTCCTCGCCAACCCCCTAGCGGGGGTTGGCTCGAAGGGGGGGTGGGGTTGATTTGGATGTGTCAAAAAAGTTGAAGGAGCGAAAGCCTCGCACCTACGGCGTTCGTCTAACGCTTATAAATCGAAAAAAAAAAATTTTTTGGAACTTTTTTTTTGGAGGAGGGGGGGCGAAAATCGAAAAAAAAAAAATTTCCGAATTTTTTTTTGGACCCCCTTGGAAAAAATTTTCGGGACGCTCACTTTCGATTTTTTTTTCCGACCCCCTTGGAAAAAAATATTTGACGACGCCTAAGGAGCGAAATACTTGTGCCTACGGCACTTCGAAAAGACGTCGGCTATTCAGGGTCTGCAATTTTTTTTTGAGATTTACATAAACGAACTTCTCGCCAACCCCCTGGCGGGGGTTGGCTCGAAGGGGGGGGTGGGGTCGATTCGGATGTCTAAAATGTTGAAGGAGCGAAAGCCTCGCGCCTACGGCGTTCGTCTAACGCGTAAAAATTAAAAAAAAAAAAGTTTTGGAACTTTTTTTTTGAGGGGGGGGGGGGGCGAAAATCGAAAATAAAAAATTTCCGAAATTTTTTTTTTTTGGACCCCCTTGGAAAAAATTTTCGGGACGCTCACTTTCGATTTTTTTCCGACCCCCTTGGAAAAAATATTTGACGACGCCTAAGGAGCGAAATACTCGTGCCTTCGGCACTCGAAAAGAGTTCGGGCTATTCAGGGTCTGCAATTTTTTTTTTGAGGTTTACATAACGAACTCCTCGCCAACCCCCTAGCGGGGGTTGGCTCGAAGGGGGGGTGGGGTTGATTTGGATGTGTCAAAAAAGTTGAAGGAATTTGCCCCGGCGGGTTCTTCTCCGATGAATTAAGCGATTAAAAAAATTTTTTTTTGACAGCTGCCAAAATGACGATTTTCGAAAAAAAAAAAAAATTTTTAGGAACTTTTTTTTAGGGGGGAGGGGGCGAAAATCGAAAAAAAAAATTTTTTAATTATTGTTTTTTTTCGGACCCCTAAGAAATTTTTTCGGGGACGCCTCTACCTTCAATTTTTTTTTTGACCCCCTTGGAAAAAAATTTTGCCGCCGTTCCATTTTTCTGTGGGCTCCCTAGGCGCCAGCAGCAAGAAAACGCGACGTTTGGGGACTTTTTCCGACTTTTTATTTTTTTTGGGGGTCCCGGGCAAATCGAACACCCGGTATGAAGGTCAAGAAAGTCGCTCGGCGAGACCCTCTACCGATCTCCCATCGAAAACCGCACGAAAATCGCTTCGAAATTGGCTATTTTAGCCGATATGGAATGGGGCTCTGTGATTGGTTGAAAGAAATTTGACGCTTAAAATCGAGAAGAGAAGGAAGCGTCCGATCGAAAAACCGAAAACGGTTTGAGAATCGTGGAGTCGTCCCGAGTCCGAATATGCTGTCGGTTTTCACGTAGCGTCGAAAATGAAGAAGCTCAATTTTATCCTGAAGACATACGTCTTCGAAAACGTATGTCGTTGTGTAAATTCGGACGGACTACGTGCACGTAGCGAGCGTGGCGTAACGATTCGCAAAAAAATTCATAACTCGGCCGCGGATGAATATTTTTCGACAAAATTTTCAGGGATCCGAGAGGAAGGATGGTTCTAGCTCTCCTGAAAATCCGGGCGAAAAAATCCTCCGGACTCCGGAGCAAATAAATCCGAAATAGTACCGAAAACGGCCTTTTTAAAAAATTCGAATCTCGGCAAATATCGGAGATGGCCAAAAAATAAAAAAAAGACTTTTTCGTTTGTCCTTCCTCTTGCGTTTGGTCCGTGTCCGGAGTCTCCGGATCGAAATTTGAGGGCGCTATCGAATAAAGAAGGGGTGCATGTCGGAAGAAAATGAGAAATAGCCAAACTTTGAACGGCTATAACTCGCTTATGGGGCCGAAAATCGCAAAAATAATTTTTCACTTGCACCTAACTAACTTTTCTTCTAGTTTTCGAAAAAAAATACGGCGCCGCTCCATCTCTAAAGACCTTCGAGCTATGAGGCAGAGTTGAGGTGCATGTTTGGGAAATTCGCCAGAATTTGGCCCATTTTTTATGAAATTTACACGCGAACATCGACCTAGGAAAAAATTAATATCTCTGCAGCCGATGAATATTAAGCGACGAAATTTTAGGTGGACTTGTAGGAAGGTAGGGTCTAGCTCTCCTAAAAATTTGGTCGAAAAGATCCTCCGGACTCCGGAGCAAGAAAATCCGGAATAGTACCGAAAACGGCCTTTTTGAAAAATTCGCATCTCGGCAAATAACGGCGATCTCGAAAAAGTGAAACGACAAAGTTTTTCGTTTGTCCTTCCTCTTTCCATCGGTCCGGGGCCGGAGTCTCCGGAACGAAATTTGAGAGTGCAGTCGAAAGAAACGGGGGTACGTGTCGGGAAAAAGTCGCAAATTGCCAATCTTTGAACGGCCGTAGCTCGCTTAGGGAGCCGAAAATCGAAAAAATAAATCGAGACAGGGGTTTTTGGAAATTTCATGTAGTTTTCAAAAAAAAATACGGCGCCATTCTATCTCTAAAGACGGCCGAGTTATAAGCCGCGGAAGGGCAGCGTGTTTTGCAATCTTAGCCGACCCGAAAAACACGAAATTTTCAAATACTATTTCCAAATTAAAAATAGCTTTCGGACCTCGTTTCTTTCACGAAACCTAAGCCCAAGGGTCTAACTTAACACTACATCGTGAATACGCGGGTCGCGCTGCCGTTTTCGAGTCAGGAGGAGCGTAAGAAAAGTGACATTTTCGAGGGAAAACGAAAAATTTAAAGTTGGGTTAAAATTTGGCTGACTTCCGGCGGCGGCCATTAGTCTTCGAACTCTTTCTAATTTCGTCGATTTTCAAAACCCTTCGACATGGGGGTACAAAAACGTTAATAACTTTCTTACGACTCAACGGATCGCAACAAAATATAGCCTAAGCGATTTTCCCGACACGAACACACCTAAAATAAGCGGCGCTGCGCGCCTCTCGTCCCCCGGAAAAAAGCCTTTAGTATTGTAAAGTACATCAATTTCACCTCTGAAATTAGAGTGAGTCTGCCTTATCGGCGTTTAATATATATAGACTAGATCGTGCAGAGCACGATCTAGGCCTGCCGGCGGCTGTCAATAACTCCTCGCCAACCCCCTAGCGGGGGTTGGCTCGATTGTCGGGTAGGGTGGTTTTTTATCTCGGGGTTTCTAGTTGAAAATCCGGGACTTGTGGTTTTGTTTTTTAGGGGTCTGCTAATTTTTTTTTTGAGGTTTACATAAACGAACTCCTCGCCAACCCCCTGGCGGGGGTTGGCTCGAAGAGGGGGTGGGGTGGATTCGGATGAGTCGAAAAAGTTGAAGGAGCGAAAGCCTCGCGCCTACGGCGCTCGTCTAACGCGAAAAAATCGAAAAAAAAAATTTTTGGAATTTTTTTTTGGGGGGGGGGTTGAAAATCGAAAAAAAAAAAAATTTCCGAATTTTTTTTTTTTTAGCCCCCTTGGAAAAATATTTCGGGACGCTCACTTTCGATTATTTTCTCCGACCCCCTAGGAAAAAATATTTGTCGACGCCTAAGGAGCGAAATACTCGTGCCTTCGGCACTTCGAAAAGAGGTCGGGCTATTCAGGGTCTGCAATTTTTTTTTTGAGGTTTACATAAACGAACTCCTCGCCAACCCCCTAGCGGGGGTTGGCTCGAAGGGGGGGTGGGGTTGATTTGGATGTGTCAAAAAAGTTGAAGGAGCGAAAGCCTCGCGCCTACGGCGTTCGTCTAACGCTTATAAATCGAAAAAAAAAAATTTTTTGGAACTTTTTTTTTTGGGGGAGGGGGGGCGAAAATGAAAAAAAAAAAAATTTCCGAATTTTTTTTTTTTGACCCCCTTGGAAAAAATTTTCGGGACGCTCACTTTCGATTTTTTTTCCAAAAATCGACCTTTTTAAAAAATTCATATCTCGGCAAATATCGGAGATGGCCAAAAAATAAAAAAACGACTTTTTAGTTCGTCCTTCCTCTTGCGTTTGGTCCGGGTCCGGAGTCCCCGGATCGAAATTTGAGGGCGCTATCGGACAGAGACGGGGTACTTGTCGGGAAAAAGTCGAAAATAGCCAAACTTTGAACGGCTACAACTCGCTTATGGGGCCGAAAATCGCAAAAATAATTTTCCACATGCACCTAACCAACTTTTCTTCTAGTTTTCGAAAAAAAATACGGCGCCGCTCCATCTCTAAAGACCTTCGAGCTGTGAGGCAGAGTTGAGGTGCATGTTTGGGAAATTCGCCAGAATTCGGCCCATTTTTAATGACATTTACACGCGAACATCGACATTGAAAAAAATTAATATCTCTGCAGCCGATGGATAGTTTTCGACGAAATTTTAGGTGAACTTGTAGGAAGGTCGCGTCTAGCCGTCCTGAAAATTCGGTCGAAAAAATCCTCCGGACTCCGGAGCAAAAAAATCCAGAATAGTACCGAAAACGGCCTTTTTGAAAAATTCGCATCTCGGCAAATAACGGCGATCTCGAAAAAGTGAAACGACAAAGTTTTTCGTTTGTCCTTCCTCTTTCCATCTTTCCGGGGTCGGAGTCTCCGGAACGAAATTTGAGAGTGCAGTCGAAAGAAACGGGGGTACGTGTCGGGAAAAAGTCGCAAATTGCCAATCTTTGAACGGCCGTAGCTCGCTTAGGGAGCCGAAAATCGAAAAAATAAATCCACACAGGGGTTTTTGGAAATTTCATGTAGTTTTCAAAAAAAAATACCTCGCCGTTCTATCTCTAAAGACGGCCGAGTTATAAGCCGCGGAAGGGCAGCGTGTTTTGCAATCTTAGCCGACCCAAAAAACACGAAATTTTCAAATACTATTTCCGAATTAAAAAGAGCTTTCGGACCTCGTTTCTTTCACGAAACCTAAGCCCGAGGGTCTAACTTAACACTACATCGTGAATGCGCGGGTCGCGCTGCCGTTTTCGAGTCGGGAGGAGCGTACGAAAAGTGACATTTTCGAGGGAAAACGAAAAATTTAAAGTTGGGTTAAAATTTCGTCGACTTCCGGCGGCGGCCATTAGTCTTCGAGCTCTTTCTAATTTCGCCGATTTTTAAAACCCTTCGACACGGAGGTATGGAAACGTTAATAACTCTCTTACGACTCGACGGATCGCAACGAAATATAGCCTAACAGATTTTCCCGACACGACGACATGTAAAATAAGCGGCGCTGCGCGCCGCTCGTCCCCCGCTCAAAAGCCTTTGAGTACACCGTTTGTACCAACTTTGCTATGGAAATTAGAGCGAGTCTGCCTTATCAGCGTTTAATATATATGGACTAGATCGTGCAGAGCACGATCTAGGCCTGCCGGCGGCTGTCAATAACTCCTCGCCAACCCCCTAGCGGGGGTTGGCTCGATTGTCGGGTGGGGTGGATTTTTATCTCGGGGTTTTTAGTTGAAAATCCGGGACTTGTGGTTTTGTTTTTAGGGGTCTGCTATTTTTTTTTTGAGGTTTACATAAACGAACTCCTCGCCAACCCCCTGGCGGGGGTTGGCTCGAAGGGGGGGTGGGGTGGATTCGGATGAGTCGAAAAAGTTGAAGGAGCGAAAGCCTCGCGCCTACGGCGCTCGTCTAACGCGAAAAAAAAAATTTTCCGAATTTTTTTTTTGGACCCCCTTGGAAAAATATTTCGGGACGCTCACTTTCGATTATTTTCTCCGACCCCCTAGGAAAAAATATTTGTCGACGCCCAAGGAGCGAAATACTCGTGCCTTCGGCACTTCGAAAAGAGGTTGGGCTATTCAGGGTCTGCAATTTTTTTTTTTGAGGTTTACATAAACGAACTCCTCGCCAACCCCCTAGCGGGGGTTGGCTCGAAGGGGGGGTGGGGTTGATTTGGATGTGTCAAAAAAGTTGAAGGAGCGAAAGCCTCGCGCCTACGGCGTTCGTCTGACGCTTATAAATCGAAACTTGGAACTTTTTTTTGGGGGGGAGGGGGGCAAAAATCGAAAAAAAAAAAAATTTCCGAATTTTTTTTTTTGGACCCCCTTGGAAAAAATTTTCGGGACGCTCACTTACGATTTTCTTTTCCGACCCCCTAGGAAAAAATATTTGTCGACGCCTAAGGAGCGAAATACTCGTGCCTTCGGCACTTGGAATAAGAGGTCGGGCTATTCAGGGTCTGCAAATTTTTTTTTGAGGTTTACTTAAACGAACTCCTCGCCAACCCCCTAGCGGGGGTTGGCTCGAAGGGGGGGTGGGGTTGATTTGGATGTGTCAAAAAAAGTTGAAGGAGCGAAAGCCTCGCGCCTACGGCGTTCGTCTAACGCTTATAAATCGAAAAAAAAAAATTTTTTTGGAACTTTTTTTTTTGGGGGGGGGGGGCGAAAATCGAAAAAAAAAAAAAATTTCCGAATTTTTTTTTTGGACCCCTTGGGAAAAATTTTCGGGACGCTCACTTTCGATTTTTTTTTCCGACCCCCTTGGAAAAATATTTGACGACGCCTAAGGAGCGAAATACTCGTGCCTTCGGCACTTCGAAAAGAGGTCGGGCTATTCAGGGTCTGCAATTTTTTTTTTTTGAGGTTTACATAAACGAACTCCTCGCCAACCCCCTGGCGGGGGTTGACTCGAAGGGGGGGTGGGGTTGATTTGGATGTGTCAAAAAAAGTTGAAGGAGCAAAAGCCTCGCGCCTATGGCGCTCGTCTAACGCTTATAAATCGAAAAAAAATTTTTTTGGAACTTTTTTTTTGGGGGGAGGGGGGGGCGAAAATCAAAAAAAAAAATTTTCCGAATTTTTTTTTTTGGACCCCCTTAGGAAAAATTTTCGGGACGCTCACTTTCGATTTTTTTTCCAAAAATCGACCTTATTAAAAAATTCATATCTCGGCAAATATCGGAGATAGACAAAAAATAAAAAAACGACTTTTTCGTTCGTCCTTCCTCTTGCGTTTGGTCCGGGTCCGGAGTCCCCGGATCGAAATTTGAGGGCGCTATCGGACAGAGACGGGGTACGTGTCGGGAAAAAGTCGAAAATAGCCAAATTTTGAACGGCTATATCTCGCTTATGGGGCCGAAAATCGCAAAAATAATTTTCCACTTGCACCTAACCAACTTTTCTTCTAGTTTTCGAAAAAAAATACGGCGCCGCTCCATCTCTAAAGACCTTCGAGCTATGAGGTAAAGTTGAGGCGCGTGTTTGGGAAATTCGCCAGAATTTGGCCCATTTTTAATGAAATTTACACGCGAACATCGACCCAAAAAAAATTAATATCTCTGCAGCCGATGAACATTTTTTGACGAAATTTTAGGTGAACTTGTAGGAAGGTCGCGTCTAGCGGTCCTGCAAATTTGGTCGAAAAAATCCTCCGGACTCCGGAGCAAAAAAATCCGGAATAGTACCGAAAACGGCAAATAACGGCGATCTCGAAAAAGTGAAACGACAAAGTTTTTCGTTTGTCTTTCCTCTTCCAATCGGTCCGGGGCCGGAGTCTCCGGGACGAAATTTGAGAGTGCAGTCGTAAGAAATGTGGGTGCGTGTCGGGAAAAAGTCGCAAATTGCCAATTTTTGAACGGCCGTAGCTCGCTTAGGGAGCCGAAAATCGAAAAAATAAATTGACTCGGGGGTTTTTGGAAAAATCATGTAGTTTTCAAAAAAAAATACCGCGCCGTTTTATCTCTAAAGACGGCCGAGTTATAAGCCGCGGAAGGGGACCGTGTTTGTCGATTCTCGCCGACCCAAAAAACACGAAATTTTCAAATACTTTTTCCAAACGAAAAAGAGCTTTCGCACCCCGTTTCTTTCACGAAACCTAAGCTAGAGGGTCTAACTTAACACTACATCGTGAATGCGCGGGTCGCGCTGCCGTTTTCGAGCCAGGAGGAGCGTATGAAAAGTGACATTTTCGGGGGAAAACGTAAAATTTAAAGTCGGGTTAGAATTTAGCTGACTTCCGGCGGCGGCCATTAGTCTTCGAACTCTTTCTAATTTCGCTGATTTTCAAAACCCTTCGACAAGGGGGTATTGAAACGTTAATAACTTTCTTAATACTCAACGGATCGTCACGAAAATACGACGTTGCGATTTTCCCGGCACGAATACGTCTAAAATAAGCGGCGCTGCGCGCCGCTATTCGCCCGGAACAAAGCCTTTGAGGAGGCAAAGTACATAAATTTCACTGTGAAATTAGGTGCCCGGTGCCCTTATATAGATTATATTTGAGTGCATTTTATATATCAAGAACGATCTATTCCCTTACAAATGAATGTTTAAAAATATATTAGAACCTACCGCTGATGGATAAGTAATCATATACCTATTTTATTAATTTAATTAATACTTAAAATAATAATATATTAGAATCAGCTATTGATTGATTGATAAAACAATCATCTATTACCCCTTATAATTAGCATCTAACTATACTACATGTACATGTAATTGCTGCAGATTTCTTTGATTTTATAAGATTTATTACCCCTAAATCCCTATAGCATTAAAATCCATCTAAAACGTGTATTTTCTTTCATATATATTTTAAAAATATACTTACAATTACACCTCCAGCCGTCTGTGATTTTATTGATGTATTACTCTCGAAATCTCTTCCGCATAATTAAACCCTATAAACCCCCGCTTCCATCACTAGCATCAGCCGCAAGCTTCATCTCACTTACCTATCATAGCCTCATCCTTCTCTTTCTTAAAGCAAAAATCTCTAGGACCGCCTCTTACGCAGCCATTACTCCATAGCTCCACCCCAATATCTCATAACTAAAATCTTAATGAACAGTCATTGGCTCAAATCTAACACTCCCCCGATACTAGATTCTATTACGTAGATCTAAGGTCTATGCTAATATCCTTTGACATAAATCTATCCCTACCTCGTTCATCGATTCTAGATACTAGGTTTTAGGACCGCCTATCTCATAACCATTATCTCATAGCTCCACCCCCATATATCATAGCTAAAATCTTAACGAACAGCCATTGGCTCATATCCCCCACTCCACCGATTCTAGGACCTATCATATAGATCTAAGATCTCCAATCCATTGGTCCATATCTCCCACTCCCCAGATACTAGGACCTATCACATAGATCTAAGATCTCCAATCCATTAGCTAAAATCTGACACTATTCCGCCCATCGATTCTGGGACCTAGGATCTAGGATCACCCCAGTGGTCTTTCCATCTGTCTTGAGGCCCCCCCTCCATCCTTGAAGCGCATGTGCAGAGCTTCAATTCTCCCATCTCGATGACGTCACCTCACATCTATTGGCTTACATCTCTTAGCTCCACCCTCATAGCTCCCCCACTCTCATCAGGATTCAAAGAGGGGATTTTCCCTATTCGTAGTCCCATAAGAATAACATTGGAAGGCGGTTCCAAAAAATACCTATGTGAAAATGGGGCGTAGTCCCATAAGAAATAACAAGGGGATCAAGGTCAAAGTGAATTCATTCTCTCACTATATTACTACTAGACCCATCAATCGTCTTGAATTGTTGAGTTAGTCGGTCAATCATGCTACTAAAGTTATCACCGCGTGTCGCCAGATTATTATGATGTTCCTCGACTTGTGGAGGACTAGGAGCTACAGTACGAATAAATCGCTCAGACGACGTCTGAATTATTTGCGCTTCCGGTTCTATGTCTATTAAATTCTCGACTTCTACGCTTACTGAGTTATTTATTGTATTATTATGATTAGAATTTATTATCTCGGGTAGCAACAAATTTGGTTGATCAATAATAGACGTTGACGCGCCTGCGCCTGGTTTATTATAACCTACGTTGTTGTCTGGACTATGTTGATGGTCAGATCGTTTTGTAGACGCATATTTTACATATAAAGCTCTCAATATATCATTCACACAAAATTCACTAAGTTTATGTTGTTCTGTCTCTACCTCAAAATCAGCTCGACTGATGCGATTTAAGCGACCTTGCACGTGTATCAATCGGGATTTAATGCGTTTATACTCATTGTCTATATTCGCAACATTAAGTTCTTGAATGTTACCTAGCAATTTATCTAACTTATTCGAGCAGATTTTTAACTCGGACGTTGGTTCAAAATGTACATTAATAGGTGCACTAATGCCTACACGTTCCTTATGTAGCGCTTCTCGTAATAAAGAGCGTTTCTCATGTACCGTACCATTTCCTAAGTCTATCCCACGACATTTCAATTCGAAAGTAAGCTCGTCGCTTAAAAGCCTATTAACATCCATCGTTACACTGCGAAATTACCGAAATTGATAACCAGATACACTATCAGTAACGTACTACTACTAATTACTAATCTATCTGCAACTAAATATGCTGTACTTTAAAATATAAAGGTAATTAGCACAGGTACTGGCTAAAATTCGACAGGATTTTTCCCCCCTTCTCTCCCGGAAGAAGACGAAAACAAGAGGAAACCAACCGGACTATAATAAATAGTCACTTACCGTATTAAAATACCTGTTGGACTACTAAGTGTATTTGATGAATGTAAAAAAATTAACCAACCACTACTACACTCTAAAACGCCAACACCCACGGAACTTAATTAGTTGGGCGCCATTTGCTACATTAAAACTGCCTGTGATTAATTAATAATTGAATTGCTGTAATTAGTGATGTTATAAGCAAGAGAGGCTAACCAGCGCAGAGTGCTGGTTAGCCTCTTCGAGTGAATGTTGCAAAAGCGTGGTATTTAAAGTGCCCCTTCCGGTTACGACTATATCCTGAGATATAATCCAATGTATAGGTGAAAAGTGGGGAAGAGACACTGGCTAGCTCAGTGGGCGATGGGGTGAGTAAGTGGTGTTGGGGTGGTTGGTTAAAATAACTGTTACCAGTTCCCAGATAAATGTTAAATCTATTTTGCATATAATATATCGTGTAACAAGTAATCTCAGTATATTTATAATACCCCCTTTATATAATAGAGACCAATTTGATTGTTCTTATTTACCTCCGTAGTTATCACTCATGGGGTGTACAATAGTGTCAAATTAAAATATTAAAAAAAAACTAGATATATAATTATCCAAATTCGCAGGTCAATACTTGATCTAAATATGCAAAAGCAAAAGAAAATAATGAATATAACAATAACTAATCCGCGAGGAATAGAAGGTACAACTTAGCTGTCCCACAAATTGGTATTGGTACTTTTCCTCTGGTCCGAGAGTGGAGGGAAGAGTGATCCAAATGGCCGACCAATGTCCTACGTCGCATCCACGCGTGTTCATCCAGCGAACACCAAATCCGATCCACAGTCCAAAATGGGGAAAGAACAGCCACGCACCAACTGAAGGAGGAACCGAAGAAAAATCACAGGGACAGAAGTAACAGAAAAAGCTCACAAAGAGAACCCTAGAAAGGAGAAACTTGTTGTAGATACCTATATACTTATAAAATAAATATAGTATGAAATTCGACGCATGAAACATTTTATTTTACGGCCCTGTATGTTATATTTGATTAATGTGAATACACACATACCTGTAGATGTAAGGCGGGCTTGTATAGAGATTTTCCAGACCTTCGCCTGATGTGCAGTATGAGTTGAAATTTTTAATCCCACTACCAAAGTGGATATAGAGTATACGGCCGCTTGAAACCTTAAACCATAAAGCCGATACTCAAAGTATTGCCTACATATTTTCTGAATCCCAACACAGGAAAATAATAATTGTTTGAAAAATATTCTGGCAAATCTCACTCGTACTACCGCGTGCTAGGTCACAAAAGGAAAACAAAACCAAGCAGAAGTAGTTTAAGAAAAAAAGAATGCCAAAAAAACCCTTTTTTTTGTACGTTTCTGGTACTAACATTTGCGCGAGTCACAAGCGGGAATATTGACCGCGGAGTTACTATCAAATATCCTTAAACTTACCTGTAGTACAACCCTTAACATCCCCAAATTTCACCGAATCAATGTTATTAACAATTAACTTGTTCTAATCGCGCAATTAACAATTGAAATTCAAATGCGGACATGCGCATTGGCACCGAGTACTAACTCGCACACGGAAATATCGATGGCTTGCAATATCCACATTTTCGCGATCAATCGCATTGTCGTAACCTACCCGGTATACTAAGAAGCTTTACTATATTTAAAATGTAATATCAGAGAAACAAACCTAAACTATATTAACAGATAATATGAAACTTTAGTAATTATGATATAAAAAGGAATAATTAATCGCACTGAAATGCGTTAATAATAAAGAAAATAATGTACTCTACAAGTGTTGACGTCACTTGCGGAGATAACCAGTCGTCGTCAGCCTTGCGGTATCTGTGACGCGTCGTGTAAACGCGAATACAGCATTACAGCGTGGCTGCGCTGCTGGTATCGTCTTTACCGGCAGTGGCAATCACAGATCACAGCATTCACAGCTGACATTCACATGGCTACGTTTGAAAATGAAAAGGACAATAATAATTGGAAATTTATTATAGCTATGAATGAAAATGATTTGACTAAAATTAAGATAAAAAGACAAATAGCTAAATGAATAGCAGGTAGGTTGATAGATTATTTTGCCAATGTTCTTTATCCCTAGTGAATTTTTGGTCCTGTATAGGTTAAAAAAAAAACGTTTTTGATTTCAGTGATTGTTTTAGATAGGGTAAAATCTACCTGTAACACAGTTCCGAACATATTTCGCAATGTCGGCGCGCATTTTCGGCCAATAATACCGCATTTTTACCCTTTCGTAAGTTTTGTGCACTCCTGCATGTCCCGAAGTTTCGACATCATGGTTATCACGAATGATGCCCATACGTTTATGTTTAGGTATAACAATTTTCCAAGACTCGGTAACGTCTGACAAATCTGGGTAGGTTGGAGGGCAATGTTTTAACAAGTGTGAGTCTACAACTCTCCACTGTGGCTACCTTAGAGGATGATCATGAACTGACTTCACCAGGTTAGAATACCACTTATCTACCGGCACATTTACTAAGGCATCAACCTTGATATCGTTTTCCTCGGAGGTTTGAGGAACTGAACGGGACAAGAGGTTCGGGACAACATGGTCCTTCCCCTTTCTATGTACAGGGTGTTCACGCGAGATGTGAACTATAGTACAACCCTTAGCCTAGATCCTTCCACTTTGACACAATTTGAAAAATAAAAATTCGTTCCTATACGATTTTTTCCGTAGTTTTCAAATATGTCAATCATAATTTTCTATATCTTGTCATATACAGAGTGTTGCATATATTTTTTTCAACTTGTGTATCTAATTATCGTAGTTGGAGCAGTTTTTCATTCTGAACACAAATGAAAGAAAAAATCTAACGGACTCAAGTCCGGACTTCGAGCTGGCCATGCTATAGGACCACGGTTACCCATCCATTGACCGTAGGTATTGTTTAAATAATTAACCACCGGTAAAGATTTTGTGGGGAGTGCCCCGTCTTGTTGCCAGATTACGTTGCCATATCTTCTTGGAAAGCGAATATCTTGCAGTTACTGGTATATTTAATTTAAGAAGGGAAGGTGTAAAATAATAGTCTCACAACTCCTTTTTAACAAGCTTGTTAAAAAGGAGTTGTGAGATTTAAGACTATTATTTTACACCTTCCCTTCTTATCATATTACTCACATACACTTCACAATATATATTTAATTTCTTAGAAAGTTAAAATAACGATGGCATGTTAAAGCGCCTTCGTAATATATTGGGCCGATTATTTGATAATTGATAATTCTACACCATACGCTGAAAGACTGCCCCAGTTTTAACCAGTCTACGTCACTGGTTAAAGCTGGGGCAGTCTTTCAGCGTATGGCGCGGAATTATCAATGATCAAATAATCGGCCCAATATATTACGAAGGCGCTTTAACAGGCCATCGCTATTTTAACCTTCTAAGAAATTAAATATACCAGTTACTGCAAGATATTCGCTTTCCAAGAAGATATGGCAACGTAATCTGGCAACAAGACGGAGCACTCCCCACAAAATCTTTACCGGTGGTTAATTATTTAAACAATACCTACGGTCAATGGATGGGTAACCGCGGTCCTATAGCATGGCCAGCTCGAAGTCCGGACTTGAGTCCGTTAAATTTTTTTCTTTTATTTGTGTTCAGAATGAAAAACTGCACCAACTACGATAATTAGATACAGGGTGTCCCACAAGTTGAAAAAAAAGTATGCAACACTCTGTATATGACGAGATATAGGAAATTATGATTGACATATTTGAAAACTACGGAAAAAATCGTATAGGAACGAATTTTTATTTTTCAAATTGTGTCAAAGGGGAAGGATCTAGGCGGGGGGTTCACATCTCGCGTGAACACCCTGTACAATATCATAGTCGAATTGCTGCAGGCGGACCACCCAACGCGCTAATCTCCCAGTGGGTTCTTTCAAATTATTTAACCAAAGAAGACTCGCATGGTCCGTCACGACCGTAAATTTAAACCCCTGTAGATACGCACGTAAGCGTTCCACTGCCCAAAGCACCGCAAGACATTCCCTTTCCGTTACAGAATAGTTACGCTCGGCACGGGTTAAAGTCAGACTCAAATACCATATTACCCGTCCGAATGATGCTGGGATAAAACGGCCCCAATTCCGTACGCTGAAGCATCCGTCTGGACAAAAAAAGAGTTAGCTCAGCTTTTAAAAGGCGTCAAAAATTTCGGCGAGAATTTTGGTATGCAGCTCAAACGTCGGTGTGACTACAATAATATCGTCTAAATAAACGAATACATACGGCTCTAGTTCCGAACCTAAGACTTTATCGATTAGCCGCATCCAAATTGCTGGCGCATTAGTTAACTCAAATGGCATACATTTAAACTGAAACAGCCCCCTACCAGGTACTGTAAATGCCGTATATTCTCGAGAGTTTTGAGCTACAGGAACTTGATGCTATGCCGACTTAATGTCTAATGAACTAAGATATCGCGCGTTCCCTAACTTACTTAAAATATCAGAAACATAAAGAATAGGATAGGCATCCTTCTTACTAGTTTGATTCAACTTGTGATAATCGACGCAAAATCGATACCTTCCATCCTTCTTCGAAACTAATAAAATCGGGCTTGACCACGCGGAATTAGACCGCTCTATGACTTCAATTCCTCATCGATGTGCTTTTGTATCGCCGGGGACACCGGGTAGTATCTCTGCTTTATAGGTTCCGAATCCGTTATTATTCGATGTTCAACCCAATTTAGTACCTATCTGGTTAAAATACCCTTGGACTACCGAATCCAGTTCTAACTATTGTGCCGGAGTAAGTCCTTCTTTTTATAGCACCGAATTGATATTAACACACGGTTCGTCCGTATCGAAAGTCCAACAGCCTTTTCTTAGGTTAGGCACAGACCCATGTCTACCCAAAAGTCCACCCCTAAGATAAGAGAGTGATTGACTTCGGGAACTATCAGTACCTCAATGACCCTGACTCTATCTCTCAGTTGAATAGGAACGTTACACCGACCTACAATTTCACATGACTATTCGCAACCGTGCAATGAGTAGTTTTCAAGTTGGTGAAAATTTTTAAACCTAACTCGCGAAGTAATTTAAAATAGCTGTTTACCTGTTTACAGGTAAACAGCTATTTTAAACAGGTCTGTTTAAAATGGCTGTTTACCTGTTTACAGGTAAACAGATACCTGTTTAAAATAGCTGTTAACCTGTTTAAAATAGCTGTTTACCTGTAAACAGCTATTTTAAAACAGACCTGTTTAAAATAGCTGTTTACCTGTTTACAGGTAAACAGATACCTGTTTAAAATAGCTGTTATTAAAAAATTTGCTCTCGCAGCATATAAACCACCTAGGGGCATCATCTATACTGTTTCATTTCATTGGTCCTCATCAGTTCAACATTATCCCGAATGGCTTATAGACTCTGTTTATTATCCCTAACTGTTTACAGAGGAACAGATTATTATCCCTAACTGTTTACGGAGGAACAGATTATTATCCCTAACTGTTTACGGGGGAACGCTTTTAGCATTATCCTCTAAAAACTTTTTATGTTTGATATTGAGGTTATGTTTTGTAAGATTGTTACTTTTATGGCATTTAAATTGCGATTTTGTCTATTATCGTTTAACAGCTTGAGATTTATAATAATTAGTCTGGCTGCCACCTTTTCTTTCTCTATTTCAGATCACAGGAGTAGGAGGCGCGTAATTTTAGAAGAGGATAGGGTGGTAATAATGTTTTCTAAATGAAACATGTAAATAAATTGATTATTTTATTAAGATCAATTTTGCTAAAGTTACATAATATCAATTTTAAATAATATAAAACATGAATAAATATAAAGTATATACATAATTAAAGTTGATAAAAATATACAGAGTACCCAATTTATGGAGACTACATAATATCAATTTTAAATAATATAAAACGTGAATAAATATAAAGCATAATTAAATTTTTAATTTATAGCTATTAATGTAACGAGATTATTATGCGATTTATAATAATCGAGGACGTTGCCAGGTGACGAGGCGCTAGCCGAGTCGCCTGGCATTGTCCGAGATGGTTTAAATCGCTAATAATCGAGTTACATTCAAAGCTTTATCGTATCATTGAAGGTTGCGTTCAGCGAATGGTCGGACCGGTCAAAGTCGTTCAGCGAACAAATATTTCAGTGGTCGGCCCAATCAGCTGATTGGGAAAATTGGTCGGGATTTCAAATGCGCTCTCCGTGGTCGAGATCGTTCAGCGAATGCAAAGTCAAGATTACGTCAAATTCTGCGTCGAAGTTGAGGTTATGTGTAGTTTTATGACTGTTTTATGATAGTAATTATCAAAAATTCTGGTAACACTAGCCAGCACTGGCCAAAGTTTGCAAAGTTTGCGTTATTTATATAGATATAGGATATACTAGAGTCTAGTATTCTATCGAAGTATAACTATTCGATATAATGGAATCCCATCTGGTTGAGCTAATTCATTCTCAATCAGGAAAAAATTCAGAGTATATTTATCAAGTGATGAATTAAACAGAGCAAATGAAGATGGTATCTTGCTCTTGCTTGCAAGCCCTGGGTATGTATACTACTCTAGGTTATGTTTTTAAAACGGTTCAGCGAATGGTCCGACTTCCGTAGTCTGACAACGATGGGCGGACCATTTGCTGAACGCAACCGAAATTTGAGAACTGTCAAAATATTCACGTCAATGTTTATAATTAACATAAAATTCGTATCTAGGGTATTATTATGGTAACCAAGGTATTATATATTGTAACTAACGTATTATGTGCTACTAAGTTTTTGTGAAGATGTTGTAATGTTATGATATTTATAATTATCAATAAAGATTTAACTTAAAGGAAACTTAATTTTCAATGATATGATAAAGTTAATAAAAATATACAGAGTCCTCAATTTATAGAGGCTACATAATGCAATATAAAATATAGGTTTTAATAAAGATAAATAAATATTAAAACATAAACATATTTACGGAGGATATAGAACGCAAAGTTAATAAATATTGAAATATATGATTAGGGAATATACAAAATACATATAAATTATAATATGTAAAAAGTAATACATACATTATAAAACATTCACAGTCATTGATAATAATGTGATAGGGCTTCTATATTGCTGCAGATTTTGAATGGCCATATTCAATACAATACTCTCAAACCATTGCGTTGGATCCGTGTCACTACATAATATCATCGGTGCTAATGCAGTGCTGTACTTGATCTTATTACTATAGAGCATCATATAATAATAATAATAATAATAATAATAATGTTTATTATGCAAACAAAAGTTACAGGGTAAACATTACAAAGGTAATGAAACTATCAACAATTGTTACATAAAAGGTAGGAGTTCGGCTAAGCCGCTCTTCCACTCCCCCAAGAAATTAAAGTAAAATTAAGTGAAATGAAATGTATTCACAATAAAATAATATCAATAACAGCAAAATAAAAAATTAAGTAAATATAAATATTGCACCAACTGCAAAAGAAAAGAGAAAAAAAATAAGATATTTTTATGAAGAACATAAAATCACTAAAAAAAATTGTTTATACTTAATAAAAATTAAGGAAATATAAATACAAAAATGAAAAAAAACTAAATATTTTATGAAGAACAAGTTACTGATTAGGTATCACTCAATAATTTGTTTTTAATACTTTTAGTAAACGAATAAATGGTTAAATCAAGCATATTCAAAATACCATTAAGCAAATAAGGAGCCATATATGCAAATGAACCCTCAAATTTGCTGGTAGAATGTTGTGGTACACAAAAGGAATTCATTCGTATATTTAAGTTATGGACATTGGATCTTTTTTCTAACAGTTTATATAAATATTCTGGCTTTTGATGCTTTATAATTTTAAATAGAAATATATATAAAAAAGATAACTTACCCTATTGGAAACATTAAGTTCTTTAAGTCTAATTAAGTGAGGGGTTATATAATTACGAAGTGGGATACAACAAACAAAACGCATACACAAATTCTGAATTTTCTGTAATTTGAATTTATTATAATTAGTTAAAAAATGATAATAACCTGTACAACAATAGTTTGTGTGAGGATAAATAAGAGACTTTACTAATTTTAATTTTAATTCTGCACTTAACTGATTTTTTAGATGGTATAATGATTTTAGCTTAAAATAAGAAGTACTAACTATATGGTTTACGTGTTGATTAAAACTAAGAGTTTGATCAATAAACAAGCCAAGATTTTTTGCTGATTCTACCCAGTTAATTTGCACATTATTTATAACTAATCTCTCTTGGCAAATTGCATTTCTTTGTCGTTCATTTCCGATGCATAAAGCAGTAGTTTTATTAGGATTGACTTTTAGACCATTATTAGAGCACCAGACTGTAAACGAACATAGGTCTAGGTTTATAGAATTGATAGATTCCTCAATCTGTGATATAGAGCAAGCTGTATATAATTGGACATCATCTGCATATATATGTAAATTGCAGTGTATCTCTATACGCAGCATCTCCTTGGTAATCTTACGAAAATCTTCAATCAATGGTATTTGTAAAGCAAAATGCTTTTTAAGTATTTCAGGTAGAGAGTCCGTTTCCTCAATTAGGGGTAATCCTTGCACCTGGTTACACATATCCCGAAATCTGGAAGCTTCTTTTATTTCCCCATTTAATTGATAGCAATTATAACAGCATGTTGTGAAATCGTAATAGCCAATGTTTCGTCTATCGCGTCTGTGCGTCTGTATATGGAGGTAACGCCGTAAGCTTTTTCGCCACATTTTTCGCAGGCATCTTTGAGGTTAGGAGTGCACTCTGAACAGTTGCAGGCTCTTCCCCAATCGCACTCCCTAGGCATGTTGACTGTTTGGTAGTCAGACTGAAAATGATGATGAATGGCTGTATGCATGTTATTTATTCTTCTTCAGAGGTTTAAGAAAGGTCATTACATGTAGCCATGATGGAATAATGTCCCCAAGGCAAAGTGTCATATGACCCCTCGATCAAGCGCCTCTTATCGTCATGAGGGCTGAGGGCTATTTTGTCTTGGCTGATTTAATGATTTAATTAGATTTTGTGTGATAAATTTATTTTTAAAATTATCTACGCACTCTATGAAATCTTCGAGTGTGATGACATTTTTGATCTTTCTCTTTCTTAATGCCCTTTATCTTTTTGGTTAACCCGACATTATTTGACAAAGCCTCGCCATCATTTGCAGCTCGTTTAACTGTATACATTTTCGCCCTGAGCCCCACGAAAATTTGGATTTGTACACCGTTAAATTCATCCTTCATCATACCCAAAACCTTTTTATTAACCTGAGGGATGTTATATCTATTGTCTTTGGGGTAATCGCTGGTGTCGAATCGTGAATGACAATCACGATGAATGACTTCATATATATCTTTATCGACTATTTCATATATAAGACTGTCAGTATCAGTATAGAGGACGGTGCAGTCGTCACCAAACTCAGGTTTCATGTAATCATAATGAAAGTCGTATATGGTGGTTTTTGCGAGATCCAAAATCGCCATTCCAACGTATATTGGATTATTAAAATAAATTTCTGTCTTGTTTAATTCAACAGCCACCAAGTTCTCATTAAAAATGGTTGCCGCCTTGAACTCGGGCTTAGCAATTAAAGCCTCTGCTCCATAGCGCCCCTCCCATTTGTTAACAAGCTTTACATTGGAGTGCTTGCGGATGTTTTCCATCGTTTTTCCGAATGCTGCATTATTCATGAGCTTAAACAAATTTTTCTCAAATTCATTTTTTGCCGCCTGACGTAGCGAAGTATTCAAATCAATGTAATCCTTCAACCAGGCGCTCTGTTTAAAGGCCAAGACTCTATGAATTTTTGTTAGCTTTAGACCGTGTTCTAATGCTTATTTTAAAGCCATGTAATGAATAACATACCGCGTTTTGTTGTGTAAAGTAGCTAAAAGTTTATTGTTTTTACAGCCGGGAGGAGCCCTATGTTCAGGACAAAACGGCAGATCTTTATGAAGGTCATGGAGATTTTCGGGGTACTCAAGATCCACCTCCAATACATAGCCCACACTCGATGTGTCCGACACAGTTGTAACGTCGATGTTTGGATCTACCCACTCAAACCCTCCTTATGGTAAATACTGACTCATCGCCCAGCCATGCTGATTGTTAATGTCGAAATAAGATATATATTTAGTCGGTTTACTAGGATCAAAAATTTGTAAATACTTGTTGTTGCCAATGCTTTTGCGTTTAGAGCATTGACTTAGCCCGCCACGAATACCTCTTTCGATAAACATGACTATATCGATATCGCTCGAGATTTACCCGAGTATACTTGAGCATGCAGTCCCAAGTATACCCCGGCAAGGTATAATAATGTGCCGGATCTAGCCCATAATTTTTTATATTGGTTTCCCTAAATTGCTCAAAAATTTCGGCCAAAAGAATGATATCCGTTTTCATGTACAGATCTGAATATTCACCTAAATTTTCAATATTAAAAGCGTTCCAAACCCGTTGCGCATGCTCATATTGTGTGTCTGTTATATCTTTATCTTCTAAACGGTTATAAAATTGACTTTGTTCCGATAAAGCGACAAAATTGAATTTTTCAAAGCTGTCCATGAAATCGTATGGACATACACCTTTTTTAGTTAGCAATTTAAACTGTTCCTCACTCACTTTGGGGAACTGTGTTTTTAAAAGGGGATAATCTTCTAAATATGAAGCTAACGTGTCTAATGAAGACGTCATAAATCGAAAAGAATCTATAAACCTGAATTTAATTAAATTTTGTTCTAAATTTTTTGTGAAAGAAATATATTTTTCTTTGGTTATGGGCAATAAATCAATGCGACCCGGCATGTCATTCGCGATATTTTCCAATACGAAATGTACGTCATATCCAGATAAATTATGAAAGACAATCGGTATATTCACCTTATCCTTGTAATTAATGTTGCAAGAATTGTGAGCTGCACCCCTATAATTATTTTCAGGTATTAAATGATTATGATCCCGTACTTTAACATCTTCCGGACTGAAGGCCCGTTCACAGATGTGAGAATGCGTGGCTTTATTAAATTCAGCTTGACATGCAGTCCTCGCCTCGGTACGATCGATAAAAGGACAATGAGTCATCATATGAGCACTTGACGTAGTAGCCTACATTACATGGTATATGCTCTTGATATTTGCCTCCTCCATCTGTTGGCTTCAGTACACACTCAAGATCAGCATAAATAATGAATGGCGTATTTTCTTTGTTTTTAAAATTTTTAAATTCTACCATTTTCTGGTCCTCAGTGGGCAGGCGGATTTTGCAATCGTTCATATTAATACTAGTGCATTCTGTGAGTCGGACGAACATACAAATATTTGGGGAGTCAACCAAACTACCACCTTCCCTCGTTTTCGAGGATGCTAAACACGATGGTGATGTTTTTTCTGCTCCCTGAGTTGACCCTACCCCCCAAACGGCCAAGATACCGTCCACAAAGGGGGAGAATTGCGTATTCGACGTCTTCTACCGGCAGAACTTATGTCACCCCCCGTTTTCGATAATTCTGAACACGTTGGTAATGTTAGTTCTGCTCCCCGAGGCGAACCAACTCTCCGAACGGCCAAAAACTACCCTCCAAGGGGGTGAAAAATGTGTTTCGTGCTACAAACGAGAAAACCCACGTTATCTGTCGTTTATAAGTTGCTGGGCAAGAGAAAAATATTACCAAGTCACCTCGACAAATCTTGAAAATGATTTTTATTTACGTATAGTAATAAGTAATTTTATGCACCAATAAAAATTTTATGATTTAATTTACTTCACTTACCTCATAAAACCGCGCATCAAAGGGGTAGTTTGTGTCCATTCAAGGGGTTCGCGGGGATCGAGGTGACTTGGTAATATTTTCTCTTATCCAGCACACTTAAAAACGAGAGATAACGCGGGTTTTCTCGTTTATAGCACGAAACACATTTTTCACCCCCTTGGAAAGTAGTTTTTGGCCGTTTGGGGGGCTGGTTCGCCTTGGGGAGCAGAACCAACATCACCCTCGTATTCAGCGTCCTCAAAAACGGGGGGTGACATAAGTTTGGTCGTTGGAAGACGTCAAATACGCGATTCTCCCCCATTGGGGTTGGTTTTTTGGCCGTTTGGGGGGTAGAGTCTACTTGGGGAGCAGAGCCAACATCACCATCGTGTTCAGCATCCTCAAAAACGGGGAAGGAAAGTAGTTTGGTTGACTCCCCAAATACTTGTGTTTTTCGAGGTTTTTTCCGACTCACAGAATGCACTATACAGTCCTCTGTGTTTATCCAAGCTGGGTTGAGTGTAAAAATAGTGCAGACAGCGGTCACAAAATTTTTTGCTTTTGTGGTGGCTTAGCTGTCTGGATACCAGCCTGGATAGATCCTTAATCCATACATAGTGGTACTGGAGGGGGTTGCTGGGTGTCTTCTTCTTCTTCTTCTTCCTCATCATAGCGATCTTGAACCAACAGAAGATTAACGTGTCTAGCCAGTTTATTTTTAGTTAGATAAACTGGATGCACATCAAATGCTTTCTTCTTCTTCTGCAGCTGATAAACATTAATTGATATCAGGTTCTGCTTTTCAAAGCGAGGTATTTGCTTCAAGGTCATGGGGAACTGAATACCGGTTAGGTTTAAGACTTCAGAGTAAAGCGGGTAGGAGGCAGTACGATCTGGGTGGCATCCCCAATCAACTGGATAAAGGGCTGAAGTAACTGCCCACGCAAAGCAAGCGTTGTCGTAATTTTTGATGTTGATGCATGCTCACTTTTTAGCAATTTTTTCCGGTAAATCAATGTATGATGAACCAAGCTGGGGGGTAAATTTGTTTATGTTAATGCCTAAATTGGTGATGGCCTTCAATGAAAATCCAGAGTCTCTTTCCTGGAACTCTTCCAGCTGCGTTAAAATGGGGTCAATAATATTCTTTTGGAACCATTGTTCTATATCGGTGTTCCGATAGATTGGGGCATTCTTAGTATTAAAATACTTAAATTCCTCTATGACCCTATCTGCTTTCTGGAGGATAAACTGTCCCCCAAACACAACATTAACCTTAATGGACTCGTCCTTTTTCAAAGCATTGGCGATGCGGCGTTTAAACAAAACAAAACAGTCTTTGAGGAACAGCTTGGGATCGGTATGTTTTAAATTGGAGATGACTCCAGTACGGATGCGACTAGTGAATCCCTCGTCCGTATCATCCCAATGAACCCTATGTTTTGCAGTTTCCTTCCTTGGCGCTATCCCTGCTCCACGTTTCTGTTCAAACTTAATTTGAGCCCTAAAACTTTTGATTTGGGCCAGAGATGCTAATAAGCTCTGCTTTTCTCCCATAGTCTTTGCAGTTTTTAGTTGGTCTTTTATATTCCGCATGGCCTTGGTGCATTGTCTAAGACCATCCTTGGCCGTATCTTCACTATATGTAGTGGACAGAACGCTAAGCAGAGCAGCAATGCTCACACACAAATATTTGAAAATATCTTTAGCAGACATGTTGCTTGTTCAATGACAAACTGATGAATGAGGAGAAGTCTTCCTTTCCCCTGGTTTTATTAAAGTTGAGCCGATGAGTAGCGGTGAGATATAACCTGAAAATAGATCACGTGATTAGAGCGTGTTCAGAAATTCTAGTACGTTCAGAAATTTTTATTGCTAAATTGGAATATTCTAGAACGATTTTTATGAAATCTAATATAATATGATTGGTTTTTGGCGGGAAATTTGAAAATTAAAAGAGATTCTTTATTATGAAATATGATTGGTTTTGATGCGAAATTTAAACATTTTTCTTGGAATTTAGGATGTGAAATTAATTTTAAATAGAGCCAATCAATAGGATTTGCCTCGAAATTCAAACTATATAAAAAATGAATATAAATACCAATTCTAAATATACCTACTTAAAATCAATGTTATTTGTATGAAATTGCATTCTGCTGTGTATGAGCTACCTATCGGATAAAATTTATTAAAGTGCTTTGGGTGCTTTTTTGCTTGAAATAACAATAATATATGCGTGTATGTTTTAAATTACTTTAATAAACTGTCAAGCTATTTTTTAGGCTAATAAATGATTTGCCATAATATTAAAAATATAAAAATGATTAAATAATAGCCTCTATGTCTAGATGAAAACGTTGAGAATGCTAAAATCTTAAATGATAAAGAAATAATAATATGGTCTACTTTATAAAATATTCTAATAAATTATTAAATCTCCAATATTGGCTGTTTGATCAGTTATGATATCCCTAAATGTGCAATAAATAATAGGTTGATTAACTTTAAGCTCCAGCCTTCTAAGGCTAATATTAAAAATAACTGGATACTATGAACTGCTAAAATATTTTAAGTCTTAAATGAAAAAGAAATAATAATAATAGTATCTCGAATAATTTTGAAATGATTAAATAATTGCTAGACGTAATTAAGTTTATGTGTATGGTTTACTTCAATATATGGCAGTCTTTAAGTGCCTGGCTTACTTTGATACAGTCTTTAAAGAAAAACTCTTTAATAGTCCCTCAAATAATTTTAAAATAAGTTTCATGCTGTATTTGGTAATTGTAATTAAATTCGCTTGACCTCATGAAATATTGAACTATTAGGATAAATCTAAACATGTAAAATAATAAGTTTACTTACGTTTTTAACCGCTGGACCACACAGCACGTTTGAATTATTAGAAAATTGGCAAAGCACACCAATATGAATTTATAAAAAGTATATTTTTTTAAAAATGTTTGTATTATAAAATTTACTTCAGTTAATGCAGTAATAATGAACAAAGAGGCACACGATATAACTGATGCGTAGCTATACGAAGAATTACGCTTGTGTTGACGTGCACAGCTTATTTATATAATTTGTGACGTCATCTTGATTACGTATAGTCATACGATGGGGTTCTTTGTTCTACAATTGCAGCTGCCTACTACGTCACGCTTTTTTTTGAGAAAAGAAAATTACGTGCCAATTACTTATTTCCCATAGGTCGGCATTTAAACATAAAGACGCTGATTTGTTTAATATTGACATGCGTTAAGATAAATGACTCTAAATGTCGATATTAACATTGGTCCCACACTCGGGCTAAAATTCCTGGAATATCGTTTTTGCTAAATGCGCATTTTTTTAATTTAAAAATTTTTTCTGAATACATTGACTTAAATCTTTGACCATATTATTTTAAAACTTTTACTACCTAATGCTCTTTGGTTATTTACAGATTGCTTTGGGGCTCTCTCTGCATCCATTATCTTTAGGATAGCTAAATATGAATATATGAATAAAGAATTGAAAAAATGCTTGTCTTGTCTATTTGTCTAATAAATCTTTTGATTTGCTTGAGAGTATTTGAAAGCCTAACTACTTGAGAAATTTTAGTAAATTCCTAAAACAATATCCTTAAAGGTTTAGTAGTATTATTCATGTTTAAAATTCTTCATAAATCATAGATTCATATAAAATTATTACGTATGTGTTAATTTAATTGCGAGGGATATTTTTTATCTATAAAGTTAACCCAAGAATATTAACTTCATACGCATTATAGATAGCCGATAGGTATTTCTGTTCTAATTACTCTATTAAAATATAGCTTTAAATATCTCCTGTAAATACACATACACGCGAAACATGAAAAGAATGTCAGTAGATGAGCAAAGCCGATTCTACAGCGGAAGTGAGCTGTCAAACTGCTGATGGCACATGTTCATCAAGAGCGACCATCATGAAGTGACCAGAGGATGTACAAGAGGTACAAGAAGTGACCAGGGGATGAAGTCTGGGGGATGAAGTCTGGGGGCTGGGGTCCAGAGGCTGCTGAAGGTGAAAAAAAAAAACATGACGGCACGAAGAGAAAAAAACATGGCGGCGCAATAGGTATGAGAAAAAAACATGGCGGCGTGATGAGAAAAAAACATGGCGGCACGAAGAGAAAAAAACATGGCGGCGCAATAGGTATGAGAAAAAAACATGGCGGCGTGATGAGAAAAAAACATGGCGGCACGAAGAGAAAAAAACATGGCGACCCTGATCATGCGCAGTAGGTATGAGAAAAAAAAACATGGCGGCGTGATGAGAAAAAACATGGCTGCATGAAGAGAAAAAAACATGGCGACCCTGATCATGCGCAGTAGATATGAAAAAAAACATGGCGGCACGAAGAGAAAAAAACATGGCGGCCATGATCATGCGCAGTAGAAAAAAAACATGGCGGCCCTGATCACGTGATGTGGGATATCAAATGATTCGTCTCGACGTCTAGAATACTAATTTTCATTCCAAGTGCGAAAAAATGGTCTTTGGGGCTTGATATTTGAATTTAAAGTATATAGATATGTTCCTCAACTCGAAATACGTCATAAAACAATAACTTCCGGTCTCCACTTCCGGTCTTCTGAAATCCGTGATGTGGGGTATCAAACGATTCGTCTCGATGTCTAGAATACTAATTTAACAAAATTTTAAATCCGAGTGCGAAAAAATGGGCTTTGGGGCTTGATATGCGAATTTAAAGTATATAGATATGTTCCTCAACTCGAAACATGCTAGAATCTGCAATAAAATAACAACTTCCGGTCTCTACTTCCGGTCTTCTGAAATACCTGATGTATGGTATCAAACGATTCGTCTCGGCGTCTAGAATACTAATTTAACTAAATTTTCGTCATTAGAGTAGAATTTGGCTTGTTATTTGAATTTAAAGTAAATATGTTCCATGACGGTCACTGAAAAGAAAAAACAGGTATGACGCTATAGCTCAAAGCTGATGAGGGTGGCAGCCCTGTATCTAATGCCCAACAAATGTTTTTAAACGCTAATTCACCTTGAAACGATTACGTCGCAAATTCTCTTATATAATTAAAATTTTTTGCAGCCTGTGATAAGAAATGGCAGTTATTGCGAAAAAGACCGTTACAATTTTGTCGCTGATAACAAAAAGCCGTTAGAATGAACGACTGTAGAACGGAAGTAATATCCGGTGATAAGAAATGGCAGTTATTGCGAAATAAACCGTTACAATTTTGCGGTGATAACAAAAAAGCCGTTGGGATCAACACATGCAAATTTAATACGTATGGTGTGGTGGGGATTTAGTATAAAACCGCTAGCGACGCGATAAAGTCATTTACTTTCAAGTTTTTCTTCGAGTAATAAGCCATAATTTTGTGCGTGCGCGTGTGCCCCATTACTGAATACAAAGTAAGTTAATTTTGTTTTATTGTTATTCTTTAACAGTTTTTGATCCTTGCTTGTTACCTATTGTTTATAAATGGCTTTATACATGCATAATATTGAAATTAAATAATTTAATATTGTTGAAATGTTATTTGCGGCATTTGATAAATTATTTCTTTCCTTTTCTTTGTTTTAATTTACTCCAAAAATCAGTAGCCAAGTAACAGTTTTCTTGTTGCTATTCTTTAACAGTTTTTGGTCTTTGCTATAAGTATAATAATAAATATTGAATTAAAATTATTTCACAAACCATAATTTCGTTTTCCTACTCTCTGTTTGTTGGAGACATACTATTTATTTAACTTTTATCCTAAGCCAATAATGTCTAAATAAATTCGTTTTAGATGGATATTGGAAAAATTAATAGTGTATCACTTTTAGAAGGCAAGCCTAACGTCAAGTTAGCGGATCTTCCCGAGAATATACCTATTCCAATTGTAACGGCAAAGATAGTACATACGAAGTACGGGGAAACTATATTACTGGAACTTAGCGAATGTACAACATTCCTGCCAAAAAGGGTAACGCCCTATTTGAAGGATAATTTGGATACCTTCTCTGCAGGACTATATAGCTTGGTGTTTAGGGGGTTCAAAAACGTCAACAAACCCTCATTAGGCACTTTATTCGAATTTGTTGAAACTGAAGGTAAGCTTATCATGTTTATGCATTTTGAAGGCTTTTTACTAAATGATATTTTATTCATTTTAGTCAATTCGCTACAACCATCCTCTTCATAAGCTGAACTCGAGTGACTACTATTTCTGAAAAATATTTTAAATTTATCGCAATCCAGCGTGAACATTATTTAATATATATTCATTGGCTTTGTAGAATACTGATTTGTTAAAAATTAATTATTTATAAACGTGTGACCCAAGGTAACTTAGAGTTTGATAGAAGTGTGTTATTAGATTTCATAATGAATATATGTGAGTTAAGTGATGAAATTGTAAAAAAATTTGGTGACGTCACTAAAATTTTAAATGAAAGTAGAAAAATTCCAGAAAAAGAAAAATGGCTAAAGTTAGCACAACAGCATTTAAGTTTGCTCTACCGAGCGTTAAAACATGCGGAATCAATCGGCGTGTGTAGAAAAATCCATACAAATATTGGACATTTAAAAAAAATTCAAGTTTTGTTAAAGAATTTAGGGCATATAGGCGGTGGTTTAGAGGTTAGAAAAAACAGAAGTTCTCGCGTTAAGTGGGTGGATGTTAAATCAGCGTTTGATAGTCGCATACGTTCAGGTTTAATTATTAATTTGAAACATAAAGATATGAGACAGTTTTTTGATGATTCCTTCTTCCTATTCAAGTCACGAATAAATAATATTTTAAAATCACAGCCTACAATAAAGGTCAACGCCTGCTTTTGTGGGGAATTTATTAAACCGGGGGCAGATGTTTTCGAATACAAATATTTTAACACCGCAAATTTTCGTATCGATCTCGGTACCGATCTTAAAATTTGGTTTGCAGACAATGTAGTAGATAAAGTACTGAATAAATTAGCGGAGTTTCAAGAACGTGACAGTGGTTGGGCCTTACACAAAATAGTTAGTGTAGAAATTAATATAAATAAGCTAGAAATTGGTAATTCAGTAGCGTCGTTTATTAGACTTCCAGAACAAATAGCGAACAAGAAAGCCTGTGTTAATGTTAAAAACTATGACGACAACGCTTGTTTCGCGTGGGCAGTTACTTCGGCTCTTTATCCGGTAGACAAACTTTCTGACAGAACATCCTCCTACCCGCTTTACTCTGAAGTTTTAAATTTGAAAGACATTGAATTTCCAATGACTTTATCTCAAATATCTAAATTTGAAAAAAATAATAAAATGTCTGTCAACGTATATCAACTACAGCTATTTGGTAAACAATTCAATACAGTGCCAGCTCGTCTAACAAAAAATAAGATGGAAACACACGTAAATTTATTAATGATTCAAAATAACTATACTAATGAACGGGGGCAAAATGCTGAAGATGCTGACGAAATAACATTTCAATTCTGCAGGATTAAGAACCTGTCCAGACTTGTATCTAACCAAATGAATAAAAATAGACATAAAATTTACATTTGTGATATATGTTTAAATTATTTTACAAATGAAGAAAAATTAAATTTACATACAGTAGACTGTAAAAATGTTAATAATTGCAAAATCTCATTTTCAAAAGAAAAAATTTTAAAGTTTAAAAATTACAATTATAAGGAACCTTTACCGTTCGTAATGTATTGCGATTTTGAGTCCATACTAGAACCCTATTCTGAACAAAGTCAATCTGCCAGCCACAAATACCAAAAACATACAGCTTTTAGCGCGGGGCTATTTGTTAAATGCGCATATGATGATAACCAATCATATTATTATAGTTATCGAGGTTCAGATTGTATAGAGCAGTTTGCTAATGAATTAAAAAATATTGCCAATGTAATCGAATCAAAATTAAAAACTGTTATACCGATGGATATTTCAGAAATACAGGAAAGAGAATTTTATGTGTCAACCCACTGTCATATTTGCGAAAAACCATTTAATTGTGATGATAAAAAAGTGCGAGATCATTGTCACTTTACAGGTAGATACCGAGGACCTGCACATGATATCTGCAACCTAAACTATAGAAACTCCTTTACGATTCCCGTCGTTTTCATAACCTAACTTCCTATGACTCACATTTCCTTATTAAAGACTTAGCTAAAACGGCCGGTGATATATCCCTACTACCAATAAATAAAGAAAAATATATATCTTTTACAAAAACCGTTAATGACACCTCAGTAAAGTTTCATTTCATTGATTCATTTAGATTCATGGCATCCTCATTAGACAAATTATCTTCATATCTAACTAAGGGTGAACTAACAAATTTGAGAAAAGAGTTTATAAATGTCAGTGATGAAAAGTTTGATTTACTTATACGAAAAGGGGTCTTTCCATACGACTATATAGATTCTGCAGATAAGTTATTGGAAACTGAGCTACCACCTAAAGAAAAGTTTTATAATAAATTAAATGACTCTAATATAAGCGATGCTGATTATGCACATGCTATAAATGTCTGGACAAAATTCAATTGCCATAATTTAGGTGATTATTCAGATTTATATTTAAAAACTGACGTAATGCTTTTAACCGATATTTTCGAGAACTTTCGTCAAAAATGTCACAATATCTACCAATTAGATCCTGCGAACTACTATACACTACCCGGATATACCTGGGACTGTATGCTCAAGTATACAAAAGTAGAGCTGGAATTATTACAAGACGTGGATATGCTTCTGTTTATTGAACGGGGAATACGGGGTGGAGTTAGTCAGTGATGTAATAGATTTGCGACGGCCAATAATAAATTCATGTCGGGGTATGACCCATCAAAAGAATCATCCTATCTAATGTGTTACGATGTTAATAACCTATATGGTTGGGCTATGAGTCAATATCTACCATCAGGGGGCTTTGAATGGGTAGAAAATTTCGATAATTTTAATGTTTCAGCGGTATCTGACGAATCACCAGAGGGGTATATTTTTGAAGTTGATTTAGAGTATCCGGAACATCTACAGGACAAACATAAAGATTTACCTCTTTGTCCGGAACATCTAGTACCCCCGGGATCAAAATTACCAAAATTAATGACGACACTCCATCATAAAACTCGATATGTCATTCATTATCGTAATTTGAAGCAAGCTTTAGATTTAGGTGTTAAGCTAACAAAAATACATCGCATCCTAAAATTCAAGCAATCACCTTGGCTGAAAAATTATATTGATCTTAATACGAAACTTCGCGCGGCATCAATGAACGAATTTGAAAAAAATCTATATAAATTATTAATAAACGCTGTTTTCGGTAAGACGATGGAAAATTTGCGGAAGCACAGAAATGTTAAGCTAGTATCGAAATGGTCAGGTAGATATGGAGCTAAAAATTACATTGCAAGTCCTAATTTCCATAGTCGTGCAATTTTTGATGAGCACCTAGCTGCCATTGAACTAAACAAGTCTGAAATAATTTTTAACAAACCCCTGTATATCGGGTTATGTATTTTGGATATTTCAAAAACTTGCATATATGACTTTCACTATAATTTTATGTTCAAAAATTTCAACAGTAAACTTCTATATACAGACACAGACAGTCTGATATATGAAGTAAAATGTGACAATATTTATGATGAAGTTGTAAAGGCACACATATCTAAATTCGATACTAGCGCCTATCCGGTAAATAACCAATATGATATTCCATTGTTGAATAAAAAAGTCCCCGGTTTAATGAAAGACGAATGTTCAGGCTCCATAATGACTCATTTTGTAGGCCTCCGCTCAAAAATGTATAGTTTGCAAATAGAGGGGAAAGAGTGTATTAAAAAATCTAAAGGAATCAAAACTAATGTGGTAAAAAACACTATTTCATTCAAAGATTATCAAAAATGTCTTGAGACTAAAACCGAACTATATAGAACACAACGAACGATTCAATCACATCTACATAACGTTTACTCGGTGGCCTGAAAATTTCCTTGTAAATAAGGGTATATAAGGGTAAATAACGATTATAGATGTCTGGTATTGACTTACTAATACACTGTTCCTGTAAACAGTTAGGGATAATAAACAGCAGCTGTAAACAGTTAGGGATAATATTGCGAACAGGAGGGATAATATTGCAAACAGGAGGGATATTATTGCGAACAGGAGGGGTAATATTGCGAACAGGGGGGATAATATTGCGAACAGGAGGGATAATATTAGGGATAAATTTGGATAAAATTGCGAATAGGTGGGATAACAATGAACTGATGAGGACCAACGAAATGAAACAGCATGTTGAACTGGAAATGATAACTATGATGTACTGTTTATATATATATGAGTGTTTAATGTTTATGGATCAATTGCAGTTAGTAATGTATTCGTGCGAGACATGTGATGAAACATTCGCCTGGCCTAGTGGGTTATGCAGGCATAATAATGTCAAACATAAAAACCTCTCTTACCAATGTGAATCTTGTGATAAAACATTTAAACGAAGAGACCATTTAAAACAACATATACTAGGAATACATGAGTCTAGCAAACAGGATCCGTCTAAAAGAAACTTGGCTTTACTCGAGAATAATTCTGATATAGATTTAAAACGTGAAATGAAACTTGAAAACGTTAATGATTCGGCTAGGTATCTAAATTTAAGGGGTACAAACAGTAAAGATTTATCTGAAAGTTTAATTTATCAGCGAAAGGTGAATCCACCCTACAGCTGGCTAGAAGGCTCAACCAGTTACCCAAATCCATTTGGAATACCTTAACATTCATTCGGTAACTACTTTTGAAACTAAACCAACATATAACAGAGGGCCAAACGTTCTAACATGATGAAATTTATGGAAGCTTTACTCTGGCTAACTAAAAATTCTATTATGTAATAGAGAAAAATTTATGTTTCTAAATTATAAAATCGTTCTGTATGATTAAATTATAAAACTCTAATAAAATTGTTAAAACTTAAACTGCTTTTTCGTTCGACCTGTACAATTAATAAACTTGCCATTTATTATTATTTTGACGCTATATGTTTTATTACTATTTAAATAATTACCATTAATAAACTTGCCATTTATTATTATTATTTTGATGCTATATGTTTTATTACTATTTAAATAATTACCTTTTATCCTACTGCTATGCAAAGTTTGTTTAGAAAATGAACTCTCTGTGGTTTTCATATCTTGTAAACATGTAGTTTGTTGTACTGATTGCTCAGTTACTTTTGATAAATGTATTATATGTAGACAAAATATCACTTCTTTCTTGAAAATATTTATATCATAAAAAATATGTCAAATTTTCTATTATACCACCACCACTGATACTTATGAGTTTTCATTTACCTTATAAGAAAAAAAAACATAGACACAGGTTATATAATATAAATCCATTTGGAATACTTTAACATTCATTCGGTAACTACTTTTGAAACTAAACCAACATATAACAGAGGGACAAACGTTCTACCATGATGAAATTTATGGAAGCTTTACTCTGGCTAACTAAAAATTCTATTATGTAATAGAGAAAAAATTTATGTTTCTAAATTATAAAATCGTTCTGTATGATTAAATTATAAAACTCTAATAAAATTGTAAAACTTGAACATGATATGAAATTGTAAAACTGTAATAAAATTGTTAAAACTTAAACTGCTTTTTCGTTCGACCTGTACAATTAATAAACTTGCCTTTTATTATTTTGACGCTATATGTTTTATTACTATTTAAATAATTACCTTTTAGCCTACTGTTATGCAAAGTTTGTTTAGAAAATGAACTCTCTGTGGTTTTCATACCTTGTAAACATGTAGTTTGTTGTACTGATTGCTCAGTTACTTTTGATAAATGTATTATATGTAGACAAAATATCACTTCTTTCTTGAAAATATTTATATCATAAAAAATATGTCAAATTTTCTATTATACCACCACTGATACATATGAGTTTTATTTACCTTATAAGAAAACACAGACACAGGTTATATAATATTTTATTACAAGAAATACAATAATAATAATAATAATAATACATAAATGTTTTGGTAACTATTAAATTATTCTATAATTGAGTAGTGGCCCCAAGGTAACGTGTCGGTGGAGTCATTTAAAAGATAACGCTTATCATCATATGGACTTAGAGCAATTTTAGTTTGCTCCACCGAGTAAACGTTATGTATGTGATTGAATCGTTCGTTGTGTTCTATATAGTTCGGTTTTAGTCTCAAGACATTTTTGATAATCTTTGAATGAAATAGTGTTTTTTACCACATTAGTTTTGATTCCTTTAGATTTTTTAATACACTCTTTCCCCTCTATTTGCAAACTATACATTTTTGAGCGGAGGCCTACAAAATGAGTCATTATGGCGCCTGAACATTCGTCTTCCATTAAACCGGGGACTTTTTTATTCAACAATGGAATATCATATTGGTTATTTACCGGATAGTCGCTAGTATCGAATTTAGATATGTGTGCCTTTACAACTTCATCATAAATATTGTCACATTTTACTTCATATATCAGACTGTCTGTGTCTGTATATAGAAGTTTACTGTTGAAATTTTTGAACATAAAATTATAGTGAAAGTCATATACGCAAGTTTTTGAAATATCCAAAATACATAACCCGATATACAGGGGTTTGTTAAAAATTATTTCAGACTTGTTTAGTTCAATGGCAGCTAGGTGCTCATCAAAAATTGCACGACTATGGAAATTAGGACTTGCAATGTAATTTTTAGCTCCATATCTACCTGACCATTTCGATACTAGCTTAACATTTCTGTGCTTCCGCAAATTTCCCATCGTCTTACCGAAAACAGCGTTTATTAATAATTTATATAGATTTTTTTCAAATTCGTTCATTGATGCCGCGCGAAGTTTCGTATTAAGATCAATATAATTTTTCAGCCAAGGTGATTGCTTGAATTTTAGGATGCGATGTATTTTTGTTAGCTTAACACCTAAATCTAAAGCTTGCTTCAAATTACGATAATGAATGACATATCGAGTTTTATGATGGAGTGTCGTCATTAATTTTGGTAATTTTGATCCCGGGGTACTAGATGTTCCGGACAAATAGGTAAATCTTTATGTTTGTCATGTAGATGTTCCGGATACTCTAAATCAACTTCAAAAATATACCCCTCTGGTGATTCGTCAGATACCGCTGAAACATTAAAATTATCGAAATTTTCTACCCATTCAAAGCCCCCTGATGGTAGATATTGACTCATAGCCCAACCATATAGGTTATTAACATCGTAACACATTAGATAGGATGATTCTTTTGATGGGTCATATCCCGACATGAATTTATTATTGGCCGTCGCAAATCTATTACAGCACTGACTAACTCCACCCCGTATTCCCCGTTCAATAAACAGAAGCATATCCACGTCTTGTAATAATTCCAGCTCTACTTTTGTATACTTGAGCATACAGTCCCAGGTATATCCGGGTAGTGTATAGTAGTTCGCAGGATCTAATTGGTAGATATTGAGACATTTTTGACGAAAGTTCTCGAAAATATCGGTTAAAAGCATTACGTCAGTTTTTAAATATAAATCTGAATAATCACCTAAATTATGGCAATTGAATTTTGTCCAGACATTTATAGCATGTGCATAATCAGCATCGCTTATATTAGAGTCATTTAATTTATTATAAAACTTTTCTTTAGGTGGTAGCTCAGTTTCCAATAACTTATCTGCAGAATCTATATAGTCGTATGGAAAGACCCCTTTTCGTATAAGTAAATCAAACTTTTCTTCACTGACATTTATAAACTCTTTTCTCAAATTTGTTAGTTCACCCTTAGTTAGATATGAAGATAATTTGTCTAATGAGGATGCCATGAATCTAAATGAATCAATGAAACGAAACTTTACTGAGGTGTCATTAACGGTTTTTGTAAAAGATATATATTTTTCTTTATTTATTGGTAGTAGGGATATATCACCGGCCGTTTTAGCTAAGTCTTTAATAAGGAAATGTGAGTCATAGGAAGTTAGGTTATGAAAAACGACGGGAATCGTAAAGGAGTTTCTATAGTTTAGGTTGCAGATATCATGTGCAGGTCCTCGGTATCTACCTGTAAAGTGACAATGATCTCGCACTTTTTTATCATCACAATTAAATGGTTTTTCGCAAATATGACAGTGGGTTGACACATAAAATTCTCTTTCCTGTATTTCTGAAATATCCATCGGTATAACAGTTTTTAATTTTGATTCGATTACATTGGCAATATTTTTTAATTCATTAGCAAACTGCTCTATACAATCTGAACCTCGATAACTATAATAATATGATTGGTTATCATCATATGCGCATTTAACAAATAGCCCCGCGCTAAAAGCTGTATGTTTTTGGTATTTGTGGCTGGCAGATTGACTTTGTTCAGAATAGGGTTCTAGTATGGACTCAAAATCGCAATACATTACGAACGGTAAAGGTTCCTTATAATTGTAATTTTTAAACTTTAAAATTTTTTCTTTTGAAAATGAGATTTTGCAATTATTAACATTTTTACAGTCTACTGTATGTAAATTTAATTTTTCTTCATTTGTAAAATAATTTAAACATATATCACAAATGTAAATTTTATGTCTATTTTTATTCATTTGGTTAGATACAAGTCTGGACAGGTTCTTAATCCAGCAGAAATGAAATGTTATTTCGTCAGCATCTTCAGCATTTTGCCCCCGTTCATTAGTATAGTTATTTTGAATCATTAATAAATTTACGTGTGTTTCCATCTTATTTTTTGTTAGACGAGCTGGCACTGTATTGAATTGTTTACCAAATAGCTGTAGTTGATATACGTTGACAGACATTTTATTATTTTTTTCAAATTTAGATATTTGAGATAAAGTCATTGGAAATTCAATGTCTTTCAAATTTAAAACTTCAGAGTAAAGCGGGTAGGAGGATGTTCTGTCAGAAAGTTTGTCTACCGGATAAAGAGCCGAAGTAACTGCCCACGCGAAACAAGCGTTGTCGTCATAGTTTTTAACATTAACACAGGCTTTCTTGTTCGCTATTTGTTCTGGAAGTCTAATAAACGACGCTACTGAATTACCAATTTCTAGCTTATTTATATTAATTTCTACACTAACTATTTTGTGTAAGGCCCAACCACTGTCACGTTCTTGAAACTCCGCTAATTTATTCAGTACTTTATCTACTACATTGTCTGCAAACCAAATTTTAAGATCGGTACCGAGATCGATACGAAAATTTGCGGTGTTAAAATATTTGTATTCGAAAACATCTGCCCCCGGTTTAATAAATTCCCCACAAAAGCAGGCGTTGACCTTTATTGTAGGCTGTGATTTTAAAATATTATTTATTCGTGACTTGAATAGGAAGAAGGAATCATCAAAAAACTGTCTCATATCTTTATGTTTCAAATTAATAATTAAACCTGAACGTATGCGACTATCAAACGCTGATTTAACATCCACCCACTTAACGCGAGAACTTCTGTTTTTTCTAACCTCTAAACCACCGCCTATATGCCCTAAATTCTTTAACAAAACTTGAATTTTTTTTAAATGTCCAATATTTGTATGGATTTTTCTACACACGCCGATTGATTCCGCATGTTTTAACGCTCGGTAGAGCAAACTTAAATGCTGTTGTGCTAACTTTAGCCATTTTTCTTTTTCTGGAATTTTTCTACTTTCATTTAAAATTTTAGTGACGTCACCAAATTTTTTTACAATTTCATCACTTAACTCACATATATTCATTATGAAATCTAATAACACACTTCTATCAAACTCTAAGTTACCTTGGGTCACACGTTTATAAATAATTAATTTTTAACAAATCAGTATTCTACAAAGCCAATGAATATATATTAAATAATGTTCACGCTGGATTGCGATAAATTTAAAATATTTTTCAGAAATAGTAGTCACTCGAGTTCAGCTTATGAAGAGGATGGTTGTAGCGAATTGACTAAAATGAATAAAATATCATTTAGTAAAAAGCCTTCAAAATGCATAAACATGATAAGCTTACCTTCAGTTTCAACAAATTCGAATAAAGTGCCTAATGAGGGTTTGTTGACGTTTTTGAACCCCCTAAACACCAAGCTATATAGCCCTGCAGAGAAGGTATCCAAATTATCCTTCAAATAGGGCGTTACCCTTTTTGGCAGGAATGTTGTACATTCGCTAAGTTCCAGTAATATAGTTTCCCCGTACTTCGTATGTACTATCTTTGCCGTTACAATTGGAATAGGTATATTCTCGGGAAGATCCGCTAACTTGACGTTAGGCTTGCCTTCTAAAAGTGATACACTATTAATTTTTCCAATATCCATCTAAAACGAATTTATTTAGACATTATTGGCTTAGGATAAAAGTTAAATAAATAGTATGTCTCCAACAAACAGAGAGTAGGAAAACGAAATTATGGTTTGTGAAATAATTTTAATTCAATATTTATTATTATACTTATAGCAAAGACCAAAAACTGTTAAAGAATAGCAACAAGAAAACTGTTACTTGGCTACTGATTTTTGGAGTAAATTAAAACAAAGAAAAGGAAAGAAATAATTTATCAAATGCCGCAAATAACATTTCAACAATATTAAATTATTTAATTTCAATATTATGCATGTATAAAGCCATTTATAAACAATAGGTAACAAGCAAGGATCAAAAACTGTTAAAAAATAACAATAAAACAAAATTAACTTACTTTGTATTCAGTAATGGGGCACACGCGCACGCACAAAATTATGGCTTATTACTCTTCTTCGAGTAAAACTTGAAAGTAAATGACTTTATCGCGTCGCTAGCGGTTTTATACTAAATCCCCACCACACCATACGTATTAAATTTGCATGTGTTGATCCCAACGGCTTTTTTGTTATCACCGCAAAATTGTAACGGTTTATTTCGCAATAACTGCCATTTCTTATCACCGGATATTACTTCCGTTCTACAGTCGTTCATTCTAACGGCTTTTTGTTATCAGCGACAAAATTGTAACGGTCTTTTTCGCAATAACTGCCATTTCTTATCACAGGCTGCAAAAAATTTTAATTATATAAGAGAATTTGCGACGTAATCGTTTCAAGGTGAATTAGCGTTTAAAAACATTTGTTGGGCATTAGATACAGGGCTGCCACCCTCATCAGCTTTGAGCTATAGCGTCATACCTGTTTTTTCTTTTCAGTGACCGTCATGGAACATATTTACTTTAAATTCAAATAACAAGCCAAATTCTACTCTAATGACGAAAATTTAGTTAAATTAGTATTCTAGACGCCGAGACGAATCGTTTGATACCATACATCAGGTATTTCAGAAGACCGGAAGTAGAGACCGGAAGTTGTTATTTTATTGCAGATTCTAGCATGTTTCGAGTTGAGGAACATATCTATATACTTTAAATTCGCATATCAAGCCCCAAAGCCCATTTTTTCGCACTCGGATTTAAAATTTTGTTAAATTAGTATTCTAGACATCAAGACGAATCGTTTGATACCCCACATCACGGATTTCAGAAGACCGGAAGTGGAGACCGGAAGTTGTTGTTTTATGACGTATTTCGAGTTGAGGAACATATCTATATACTTTAAATTCAAATATCAAGCCCCAAAGACCATTTTTTCGCACTTGGAATGAAAATTAGTATTCTAGACGTCGAGACGAATCATTTGATATCCCACATCACGTGATCAGGGCCGCCATGTTTTTTTTCTACTGCGCATGATCAGGGTCGCCATGTTTTTTTCTCTTCGTGCCGCCATGTTTTTTTTCATATCTACTGCGCATGATCAGGGTCGCCATGTTTTTTTCTCTTCATGCAGCCATGTTTTTTTCTCATCACGCCGCCATGTTTTTTTTTCTCATACCTACAGCGCATGATCAGGGTCGCCATTTTTTTTTCTCTTCGTGCCGCCAAGTTTTTTTCTCATCACGCCGCCATGTTTTTTTCTCATACCTATTGCGCCGCCATGTTTTTTTCTCTTCGTGCCGCCATGTTTTTTTCTCATCACGCCGCCATGTTTTTTTCTCATACCTATTGCGCCGCCATGTTTTTTTCTCTTCGTGCCGCCATGTTTTTTTTTTTTCACCTTCAGCAGCCTCTGGACCCCATCCCCCAGATTTCATCCCCCAGACTTCATCCCCTGGTCACTTCTTGTACCTCTTGTACATCCTCTGGTCACTTCATGATGGTCGCTCTTGATGAACATGTGCCATCAGCAGTTTGACAGCTCACTTCCGCTGTAGAATCGGCTTTGCTCATCTACTAATGTCCACTCTGTATATTCAGAACGTAAAAATAGGTTTTATTCTACATCAGCGTTTTCCATATGAAATAAATTCAGAGATTGCTTACGTTTGTTATTGATGCTGACCTACGTTACTAGGATATTAGGTTATATGATCTTTTGTAATTACTACATTCTAGACTGCTAGTTTTCCTATTTAATTGATCCTAAATTATTACAATGACTTAAACAATAATTTATTATTCTAATGTGGGGAACTCGCGTATCGCGCGCGCCCGATTTCTCCTCTGCACCGGCTATACCGACCATCGAAAGCTGGACTTAAACATTCTGTAACCTACCCATACCTATTACTACATTGTTTATCTAGCCTATCATATTATCCTAGCCACACCCCTCATCATCACCTGGCGCATGCGTAGCCTTGACCTCTACCTCCACGAAGACATCCTCCAGGTCTTCAGCAGGTAGGAGTGGAGGGGGTAAAATTCGTCAAAAAAGTCCCAAATGAACCTCCATAAGAAATAACATGGGATTTTGGCCCGATAGCCCCATAGCCTATCTACTGGGACTATTACATCGTCCATATATAGAATAGCATAATCTTTGTTCATTAAAGGTTGAAATACTTGAGAAACAAATCTTTGAAAAACGCTTGGGCTGTTACAGAGACCAAACGGGGTTTTGTTAAATTCAAATTGTCCGTTATGCGTCACGAACGATGTATATTTTCTGCTGCTCTCCTCGACGGGTACATGAAAAAATCCATTTTTCAGGTCAATAATTTTACTGAATACTCGAGCATCTTGGAGCTTGTCTAACACGTCTTCAATTAATGGCAATGGGAAGCGATCTTTGACTATTTTCTTATTGAGTTTTGTATAGTCAACATATATTCTGTAACTACCGTCTTTTTTTCTAACCAAAACAATTGGACTTGCAAAATCAGATGAACTCGGCTTAATAATACCATCATGTAACCACTCATTTACTTGTCTCTCAACTTCTTGTCTTTCCGGCAACGATAATCGTCTTGGGCTGTCATAAATTGGTTCTTCATTGTTTAAAACAATCTTCATCTCAATACCGGTAGTGTCTGTTTTTTCTGGCTTATAGTTCTGCACCATATCCTCTAATGCTTCTTTGATAACCGGATCTTGAATATGATTTACGTCAAGTTTATTGTCATTTTCGATCACATTTATTTGCATCAAGAAATTTGTTTCCTCTAGTTTGTGTATAATCATTCCCTCCGTCGTGATGAATACTTCGGCTTGTCCTAGCAAGGGATTGCCTATTATTGCTTCATAATTCGATGCGTCTTTTGGTATAACATGGAATGTTAGGTTAAAATTTTCGTCACTTACTATAGTATCCGTGGTAAATGATCCTAGAGTTTTGACTTGATTGCTTCCAATTCCTGATATTATCATTGAGCTTTGCGTCAAAGTAATGTCATGTAAATGATTTCTGTAAATATCTTCCCTAACTACATTGATGTCACTTCCCGTATCAGAAAGAGCTGACATCTTGAAATTCTTAACAATTGTGTTCACCATATTTTTTTTAACAATTGAATTTACTGCAACGGTTGTTTGAGAACTTTCTGCGTCAGTAGTTTTCGTGGTAGTTTTCCTTAGGCAATTTCTTGATATATGGCATATTCATTGCAGCGGAAGCAATTCAAACCTTTTTGCTTCGACGGACATTCCTTCGATAGATGCCCCTTCGTTCCACAATTGCTACTTGATTTCTTGGAACTGTCCTTACCAGATTTGTCTCCCTCCGACTTAACTTGTTTTTCTTTCTTAAATTTATCAGTAGAGTTGTAGCTTGTATTTCCCCTTGGAGCGTATCCCTGATTTTTTGACTTAATTGTTTCATACAATTTCAGTTTTTCTTTAAACTCAGTAAACGATTTCGAACCGTATAACACTATTTTGTTGGCGGGATCGTCTATTATACCATCAATGATATATTCTATTAACGCTTCGTCTTCAATACTTGCTCGACTTCCAATTTCGCGCATTGTAAGTACATATTCTTGTACGGATTCTTCTTTCTGCTTCCTTCTTCCCATAAGTGTTTTGTGAATTTCAGCACTGCTAACTGTAACCCCAAATTCTTCTTTCAACAACTTCTTTAACTTTTCCCAAGTTTTTATACCCTTTTCTGTTTGAACAAATAGTTTAGCAATACCGCGTAATGATTTTTTTTGCGAATATCAGCTTTTGTAACCCATTCCATCCCATTAACTCAGCGGTTTCTTCAAAATCTTCAACCCAATTTTTAACTGGATAACCCTCTTTGCCATCAAATGGTCGAATGGAGTCTTCAACATCACGAAAAGTTAATGCGAATGATCTGTCTGGTTGTCTAAGTGTTTCAAATCGACTTGATAAATCATCTCCTGAACTTATGTCCTGTTCATCGTCTTCATTACTCGGTCGGTTCAAATTTCGGGCGGCATCTTGATCTGCATTGTCTTCCTCTTCTTCGTGGTGTTCATCGTCATTATTTTCATTCGTCAACTTATTCAAATACACACAGATTCGAGTAGCTATGTTTTCGTCAGTTCCAGAGTAATCTAAATTTAATACGTGACAGGCAGCTATTAGATCAGCCAATGTTAGTTTACCAAGCGCATCATTTATTTTTTCTTTAAATTCTTCGGAATTCTGATCCATATTGAATCCCCTAAATTCCCTTAAATTCCGTCTAATACGTCGAGGTTGTCCCTCTTCACCAAATGCCACGACATGCAACGCTTTAACGGCTTTTATTGCACTGTATTTAATATTATACTCTATTCTAGCTATTTCGCCAAGTGAAACCATTTTTTACAGTGTATCTTAAAATTGTTATCGACTTAAAAAAACAACTACGATGTTCGACTTAATTTTAAAATAAAGAAAAGTACTTAGGTCTAGGTACTCTTTTTTAATTAAACAACATTCGTCTTAATCGTCTTTAAGATAAAAAATCAAAATAGGTAATATGTTTTAAAAGAATATACCCATTATTCGTCTTTAATGTGCGGCGTCTTCAAATAAATGAAATATACATAAAATAACAGTTAACACGTCTTTAGAATCATAAATCGTCCTGAAATCGTAGACAAAACGTACGTCGACTTATCTGCTCTGCTTTGATAACTGAAACTCGCTATTAAAATAAAAACCTAAAATAAGCAGTTCGGCCAGATCATAAGTTTCATTTACAGCATAATAATCTGAAAGTCATTAAAATATATCATCCTATAACGTCTAAATAAAACAATAATTCAAATCGATAAATAATAAATTATCATGCATCTAAATATAACGGTCCCTCGGTTGCGTTGCGGCGTAACAGCATACAGAATACACGTGGATCAAGGTCGGCGGTAGAAGAGCTGATCAGGAATAAAATAATTGTGGCAAGTTTAAACTTACAGTTTAGCGGCAGAATAACTTCCTTGTTTACGTTCGTTCTCGGCTACAGCAATGGATGATGGGTCATACAAAATGTAGAATGCAGGCAGCTGCAGTTTCGGTGGACTAGCCAGTTTTTCTACTAAGGTAGTGTACGACTCGTGTCTTGTACGTACTATCGCGGCCGAAAAAAAGTAATCGATTTTTTATCAAGTAGTATGTTTTTTCGAAAAATTTTCCTTTGTAAATGGGAGTTTTTACACGAGTTATGTCAATTAAATTATTTTGACAAGAAATCATTGGTGGGGTCGTATTTATTAAAAAAAACTAATAAGAAATACTTAAGTTGTTAATATTTTTTAATTATAAGAAAACAATTAATTAGCATGGTTTTGAGAGAAACAGAAAAAGGCTACATCATCGCCAACCTTGGAGAAGGGTGGCGTTAACAACGCATAGCAAGTGAAATTAATTGCAACAAAGGCACAATTCAAAAACTAAACAAAAAGACAGAATACCTTCCGCTATTATCTGTTTTGTGCAAATATTCTTCATCAAACTTATGACCCCTGGGACGGTAAACTCGCAGTTGACCATTGTAGCAGGACTGAAATATCTTTTCGTCCGAAAAGGCCACTCGCTCCCAGTAACGATCGTTTTCATTAATCAAAGTATTTGCAAACTGCATTCTTGCCTCTTTATTAACATCTGTTAGTCGGGGCTTTTTAGCATTGGCACAGTTAAATAGACCTTGCTCTCGCAACCGTTTTCTTGCTGTCCTAAAGACGCTGGTAAGTTGGTTTGCTCTTTGGCTTCAATAGAATTAGAAAATGGGTTTAAATTCACATAGTTAACCAGGGTATTGTCGTTTTCTATAGTACTCTTTCTTGGCCGCCCAGAACCCACTGCCCTATTCAGATCATGAGTTTCTATCCACTTTTTGTTTAGTTTTTGAATCGTGCTTTTGCTGCAATTAATTTCACTTGCTATGCGTTGTTAAGACCACCCTTCTCCAAGTTTGGCGATGATGTAGCCTTTTTCTTCTTCACTCAAAACATGATAAGGCATGATTAAGTAATAAAAAAATTATTTTTGCTTAATATGACAATGACGTTAGTAGAGTAGTAATGGCGGAGCTGGGTCTCCCCCCACCCTTTTTTTTTTTGTGGTGGGGGGTAACTAGGGTAATTAGAGTAATGTAGGTAATTAGACTGATGTAATTGCAATAGAGGTAATTAGAGTATTGTCGGTAATTAGCCTGATGTAGTTGCAATAGAGGTAAGTAGAGTAATGTGCAGTAATTAGACTGATGTAATTGCAATAGAGGTAATTGGAGTGGTGCAATGCAATTGTAGTTGTAATTAGTGTATGTACCAATATGTGTATGAGTACTCCAAGTAGTGGTGGTGGGGTAGCTCAGCTAGACTGCTATAAAGAAGATGTAGTCGCAACACAAAATCATTTCTATCGTGTTCTATCGTGAACCATCTACAGCTAACAAATCAGCCTAGTGCAGTCAGTGACTTCAGTTATTTCAAGTGAGCAATATCTTATATTACTCTTTATAATTCTTTCATTATATTCATTTTAAATATGGCAATTTCCGAAGTTGACTTATTAGCACTTAATGAGCTAATAAATCAAGATATGCAGGTTTTAGAGCAAAGATCCATTTCAGCGTTAATTTTAAATAAACCTTATATCATAAAAAAAATATCTTTGGTTAATACAAGATTTGGAAAATCAATCATAGTAACTTTGTTTGAGGAAAGTTCAATTACGACTTTTAAATCATTTTTACCGAAACGGTTTGTGGAAATTATATGTGAGAACACTATCGATAAAATAAATTCGTCAAATGGTAAAGTTACATTGACATATTTAGGACAAAGTTCTCCAGCTTATCCTGGAGCAAAATCTAGTCCATTAATAAGTTTCGGTGTTTAATTCTCAAACAAAAATAATCGTAAAGTATTTAAGTTAGCTAAGTTTAAGTATTAAGTAGAAATGGAATATTGTGGAAGAATGCTAGGAGTATTATAGAATAGTATCACTTGTTAGCCTATAAAGATTCTGATATATCTAAATTGACATTTGTACAACATATTTTTACTTCGTGTACACCAATAGCTCAAACGTAAGTCCATTTAGTGCTGTTTTTTATGTATTTTTTTACATTTCATTTTTTATTTGTAGGTACGCAGCAAAGATGTGGATGCAATATTCAACCCAAACATGGACCCCTGCAGAAGACATTAAATCTGCCATTGAGAGATTGTCTTGTAAACTAGATGACTTAATAAGGGATGCATTGGTTTCATTAAATTATGATATGAATATCTGCTTCGACGCTGAAGAAGTTCGACGGGTTAAAGAAGCTTCTAAAGCGTATAGCATTGGTGTAAATCTATGTGGTAGATATTCCCGTGGCTTCTTAAATTTGGATGAGTTTTGTGAGCATATGGACAGAGTGGAACTAAAACATTTTCTATACGAGATAATGGAGTACCTACCTAAGAATATTATTGAAAAATATCAACTCGACCAGTCTGATGTAGAAGATAACAATGTAGATACATAAATAATATTCATCTTCTATTGTCATATTTATTACACCAAATATTGTATGTATCTGTAGTAAACAATATTCTGTATTTTATATTATATTATAAAACTGAATAAATAAAATACACATTAAAAGATTACATTCATTTTATTTCATATTTCTTATTACACAACAAAAAATACAATCATAGTATAATTAGAACAGTTTTTATTTTAATTTTATATTTAATTCTACAATTACATTCTGAGAAAATAAACAGTTGCAAGTACATCATGATTATTGTTGATAAAATTATCCAGATATCTTGATAGAAATAGGTTGCACTACTTAATTCCACAATAATAAATATTTTCTTTTTTTACTTGACATCGAGAAAACCATTCTGAACCGAGCCATCTAATGCGTTATAACTTAAATATGTATCATGAAGTATAAGTGCATACACTCGAGTTTGTTCCGGAAATTTCGCTTTTCGTGTTTCAAATTCTATTTTTATGTCGACAGTAGATGATTTCACTGCAACAGGTTGGTGTGAACAATCAATGACAAACAAAGGATTCTTCCTGAATTCCCCAAGATCCATCATGGGTTCGCTCATATCTTTATCATAGTAACTACGTTGGAAGTTCTCATAAGCATAATATGCTGCAGAATCGAGCTTCTTATCGAAATCTAAATTCCAACGTTCATATGGATATACTTCAGAGTTTAGAAATAGTCGAATATTATTTATGTCTGCGTGTTTGAACTGTGTAACATCCTTTGTTCTATCATTGGCCTGATCAGTGCCTTGAAAGCCAAGAAGGATGAAAAGTGGACTTTCAAGACGGGTGGAGAGTTTAAGAGCCCATATGTCATAGGTAGTATCGCGTAGACAGGGAAGCTCATAAAAATCCCACGCACGGTAGACCATCTTAACTTTGGTATTATTACCACTTTTATTAATTCGATTCAATAATTTTAACTTTTGTCGATCTTCAGGTACAATGTGCCTTATCTTCCACTCAATTTTGCTGATATCCAACTCTGCATCAACCTCACCGATATAGGAGTCTTTAAATGAGCGTGCAATTATCATAATTAATTCTTGCTTCACATTCAGAATGCCTTTGGTATAATCTTCTGCAAAACCCATAAGGAACTTAAGGGGTAGTTTGCCACTGAACACGTGACTGGTGGTATCTAAAATATCTTGTCTCTTTTCAGTGAGACCCCAACCTGTTGTTATTAATGAGCGTGCATGCGTTTGCCCATACGACACCATAGTTTTCATTGTGGTAGTAATACCAGGTCTTCTAACTACTGCTACTTGTTCACCACCCATTTCCAGTCGTATCTCTTCAAAGAGAAATGCTAGTGCATTATTTGATAAATAACAACGCTTTGTGGTGTCGCTAGGAGTAAATTTTCCCTCTATGTATATATAACTTTCTGAAATGTCGAGTATAACATCTTGAAAATTGATGGGAATACGTATTTCATCAGAGTTTCTGTAATATGGGGATCCATATGGTTTATATGTATGCTCATGTAGGCTAACTAGGGAATGATCTAACACAGGTTCATCAAACACCTCAAGTTTGTCACTAGTCGCAGTAGCCACCATTATTATGACCAATTTTTTCGCAGTTTTAATCCAATAGATTTTAAAAAGGCTTGATCCTCAGCTGACAATCTATGTCTTAACTGTTTAAGATATAGACTTTGAATGAATTGCTTTCCACATCTCCCTTTCTTTTTATCCATACTGTTGTTCGCTACAGTATCATACTGATGGTGATGTACTTGCTGTCGCTGTTTATATCGAAAACCCATTTGGTTGGTGATATCCGACTTTCTTCAATTCTAGCCTTACAATAATTTTCTCACCTCGAAAATCGATCAAATCACCGTTGTCGTCCAGTATGCGTAGTGTGATGTTGTCTATTAAATGACGCCCTTTAGGTCTAACAGGTAAATATATGATATTTTTGGGTTCTCTAGTAAGTTTGTAGCCAGGCTCAACGTCTATGTCAAATTCAAAGAGAGTGTGTGACTCTTCTGCATTCAGATAAGCTCCAGAAATAATATTGCAATCTACGCGTATCATCCTTACTTTCATAATATCAACAGGCTGTGTTGATTCGTAATTTTTATTTGGTTGTAAATATATTGGTCCAAATCCCAACAGACTTCCTATTGAATTTGGTTGTCTAAAATCTATTTCATACTTTGACAAAATCTCGCACTTTAAGGTATTGTTGTTTGCCCTTAAAGTGAATATTTGCGTGTAATCCTTTCCATCAATATTCATAGCTTTCAACATTGCAGCATAGATTTCATCAATTTCATAAGCCCCCAGAGGTATGTGAACAGTAGTGAATGTATCTTTAGCACTAACCCTATATTGGAAGATGTTATTTGTTTCATCCACATTGTATATGGAGTTGTAAGAGTAGAATCCAATTAAACCTAACCCATGACGACTGCTCCTATCCAGTTCAATGGGTGGATCAAAGTTGACACTTAGCTCACTTAAGCGGCTCGTGTTGACACTTAGCTCACTTAAGCGGCTCGTTAGTGTGAACGTGTACGACATGACTGATATAATTAAATTGTGTTACCCAATTTATTGTGGATTACAGCAATAATGGTATAATTTCCTCTTCTTAGAAGTGGATGGTAATATATTTACATTGTTATTGGATGCCACATTTACATCGTTTACCTTACAATAGCAGCAAAACATTTTTCTAGGTGTTGGACCATCATTTACGTCAACATTGCTTTCATAATCATTAAGGTAATGTTCTGTGCAATATTGATATTTTAATATATCGATATCATTCTGAAGATGTGTAGGTAGCTTATCCCATACTAATGCAATTTCATGTGAAGCAAGCCCAATCATCACTTCTTTGGGCATATTTGCAAGTTGTTGTTTGCTCATCTTCAACAGACTACGCAAACGGGAGAATGCAATTAGTGAGTGACCCATTCGCTTGATACTTTCTCGATCCATTGCTGGGGTTATAGATTTCAGCTCCATGGCGTTTTATATTTGTTTTGTAGAGAGAAACTTTAAACACAAATGTCCACACCACACTGTGTTAAAATTCTGTACACGTTTGTAGTTATAGAATATTTGGTTGGCCCTCCTTGAATCGTTATTGAAATATGTAACTAATTCTATAGGTGGGGGTAAATCACCAAAACTATCAAAGTAATTTACTAAACCACCTCGTTTTTTATATGCCACCCAATGTGTCCCAGGACCATATATACTATCCAAATTGATTATTGAAGATTCATTGTAATGTGGCCCATGTCTTGGTAGTGAGTCGCGCATAAACACACCTCGAAAGTATGCTACCTTCATTTTATTAGCATAATATTTAAGATCAATGTCGGTAAGAGGTCTCCGAGGTAGGGAGTCTATTAGTTTTTTGAATTCTGTTTTAGATAAAGACCCATTCCCTTTCGATATGGCTTCATAAACATCCCCTTGCCACTTTTCATAGCGATTGCTTCCATACTTCTGTTGTGTCGATTTGCTTCAGCTAATTCTTCTCTACCCTTTTTCACATCATTTACAGCTTTAGCAATACCAGCAGCCGTACCAGCCAAACTACCCAATGCAGATAATCCAGCAAAAATGGGTATTAGAGGTAAAATACCACCAACTTTTGGAATTGGTATAATTCGAGGTGTTTGAATATTGTGTTTTCCACCGGCCTGTTTTATATATCGACGTGCAGCTTTTAGAGCAATTTCAGTCACCTTCTTTTGGTCTTTTACTCTTTTGCCTCCAGCATTTCGCAGTGTGTCACGCACTTTTCGTACTATCCCAGATCCAAACGCTGTCTTTTTAACATTCTTCTTACCTTTCTTTGTTTTCTTGATGATTCGTTTCCTTATTGGATTGCGAGATATTGTTGAATTACATCCCATACCAAGACGTTGTTTTCCCTTCATTATAGTTGTGACTAACCAAGCAGCTGCCTTTTCTCCACGTCCTGCGTCTTTAGATTTCACTCGTTTCCACGCAGCCTGTTCAAGCTGATAGTCTGCTTTATGGCGGGCTGCTTGATTACTGCTATTTTTGTCGTACGCAATATCGTGTTGCTTACACGCTTTATCGAGCTGATTTATGCCAGAATCACCTCGTGCTAACCTTTTATTTAAATCTGTGCCTGGACCACAAAATTGATAACCTGGCAAATGCAATTCAAAGGGGAGCTTATTAATCAGGGAATTAACTAATCCTCCACCGCGCTTCGTACGTTTTTCACGTGTGTATCGTATCGTAGAAACCATTTAAATAAGAGTTGTAAATCACACATCTACTTATATAACATTTAGCCGCGGTACAATGCACATTGTGAAACAGAAACAAACGCTTTCTATAGATAATTTGGATGAAAAAGTTGGGCGTGGGTTAAGTGCTGATAATCGCCATGGACCACTACTACCTTCAACTGTACGTGCCCTCATAATAGGACCCTCGAATTGTGGGAAAACAAATGTCTTAATATCTTTGATCACGCATCGTTTAGGTTTACGTTTTTTAAATATTTACCTATACTCAAAGTCTATAAATCAACCCAAGTATGAGTATCTACGTAATGTATTAGCGCCGATTGAGGGGTTAGGATTTTATACATTTAGTAATGGTACGCAAATAGTGGAACCATCCGAGGCAAAGCCAGAGTCTGTGTTTATATTTGACGATGTAATATGTGAGAAACAAGATGTTATAAGGGGATATTTCAGTATGGGCCGACATAGAAATGTGGATTGTTTTTATCTTGGCCAGACATACTCTCGAATCCCGAAGCAGCTAATAAGAGACAATAGTAATTTAATTGTTGTCTTTAAACAGGACGACATGAATCTGCATCACATCTTTTCCGATCATGTGTCACCTGATGTAACGTTTACAGTATTTCAAAATATGTGTGCAAAGTGCTGGAATGACAAATATGGATTTCTAGTGATTGATAAGGATAGAGAAGTACAAGGTGGGCGATATAGAAAAGGGTTTGATAGCTTCATATATCCATAATGCATTTTATTAAAAACTTCACTTGAATTACATACGTCGTTAGGATTACTTCGTTTACGTATGCGCTAAGATGAAGGTTACCAAAGATAATAAAAAATATAACAATCTTGCACATCCCAGTAGCGAAATAACACTCAAGCGACAGCTGATTGAGGCAACAGATGCTGTGCGGAAGAAGTTTAACTATATCAAGAACAAAGATATGGAGATGCACGTAACACTTGAAAAGATCTACCAACCGATAACTGAACCTTTAAATGTTATATCTTCAGCAGCAGAGAACAAATCTCATATCCAACAATTACATTCAAAACCATCATCATCAAGGGTGTCCACCCAGAGGGCTGTATCATGGGAGAGTGCTTCTGAAGAAGGATCCGATAAGTATGTAGGTGGTGATGATGTTCCACATTATATCCCCATTATGGAAACACCACCATCGTCAATAAGAACAACCCCTGTATCCGAAACTTCTCCAGCTAGTAAACTAGAAAAAAGACATGAGGTTGTAAAAAGACATATACAAAATTTAAAATCTGGTGATTCCAAGTATGATAGTTTATATGGAGTGCGTGTAGATCCCAAGACAGGCAAACTGCTGATGGGCAATGCCGAAATACGTTTTTCCCATGGAAATATTACGCTATGGTATGGCAATAAGAAACTTGGCGTGTATCTAGGTAGTCCTAAATTGTACGATCTAATATTTCTAAAACGCCCAACAATTTTAGATGATAATAGAGAGGGTGTTCTCGATGATGAATGGAGTAAGATATATGGAGAAATACTAAGAAAAACAAAGGCACCTTACAAAAAATTCGATGTAGCGAATGGCTATAACACTACTAAGCGTGGAAAATTTCACAAAATTATCAAACCATTAACATCTTCTACAATTGCGACACGATCGTCAACAAGTGGTCACGGCTTAAAACGTGTACCTACCCACAAATTGTACAGAAATAAAGATAAAGAATATATTTTTTGGAATAAACCCAGCGAACTCGTGGATCGTCTACGTCTACTATGGAGTTCGAAAATAGCGGGAAATAACAACCACGACAATGAAATAATAGAAATAATATCAGAACTTAGGGAAGAAAAAATAGTGTATTAAAGATGAAATAAAACATAGTATCATTATACTTAATAAGTATTATATAGTCTGAAATTTTATAAACTGGATCAGATGCAGTCAGAAATGTCTACTGTAAACACTATCGACAAATTTGGACGCAGCAAAAGAATTAGTGCGAGTAAGTTAATAGCCCATCGTGGATTACCTGGCGTGGGTTTTAAACTTACCAGAGATAATCACTATGATATTGAAAATAAGCGTTTAAAAAATTTAGGGGAACCTGTCGATGATCAAGATGGTGCAACATGTAATTACGTTAACAAGCGTCTACAAACAAATGATGAAAATGCTGCCAAAGCTATTTTTGATACAACCGATGTAATTATTGGGGAAATGAAAAAATATGTTGATGTGGGACTTATAAGAAGTGGAGAAGAAAATCGCGCTATTTTCAATAAACAAAATAATGAGATGATGCAGAAAATGAAAATAGAAATGAGGAAATATGTTGATAAAGCAATTTCTGAAGTTAAACGTTCGGCCATAAACAATCGCAATACTTTAATCACTAGAATCTCTAAATTAGAGCATATTGCCACCGAACTCCAACCAAAGAAGGTGCAATCCGGAGGCCTAGCATTTCCACCAGAACTAATGCCTGAAGTTGATATATAGCTGAAGACAATTTTATAATGGAGGTTAGCAGCGAAAAATTACAAGTTGTTAACGAGTTACATAGAAATGCTCGACGAAATTTTCGTAGAAGGCGAACCATAATTAAGGGGTTTGGTGATTTGTGGCAAGCAGACCTAGCTGAAATGCAGCCATACGCTGATAAAAATAGAGGGTATCGTTATATTCTTGTAGTGATTGACTGCTATTCCAAGTACGTATGGACCAAACCTATTAAAAATAAAGCAGCTGTAGAAGTTACCAAGGCTATGCAGACTATTATTCAAGAAGCAAATTATTCACCGAGAAATTTACAGACCGATAATGGTACTGAATTCTATAACAGAAAGTTCTCCGCATTAATGAAGCGGCACGAAATTAATCATTATTCTACGTATAGCACAAAAAAAGCAGCAATTGTTGAGCGAGTAATCCGCACATTAAAAAATTGGTTGTATAAAGAATTCTCAGCTATGGGTAAATATAAATGGCTCGATATCCTACCAAACGTTACAAAAAGTTACAATGACAAAGTCCATCGTACAACTGGCAGAAAGCCCATTGATGTCAAACCAACTACACATTTAAACGTATATAATTATATTAAGATTGCTCTGAAACCGAAATTTCATCTCGGTGATATAGTTCGTATTAGCAAGTATAAAGGTGTATTTGATAAAGGGTTTACACCGAACTTTTCAACAGAACTTTTTAAAATTACCAAAATAAACATAACAAATCCCACAACTTACCTGATAGAAGACTTGTTTGGACACCCAATCAAGGGATGTTTTTATGAAATGGAGCTACTAAAAGCAAAATACCCCGATGTGTATCTAGTTGAAAATGTATTAAAGAAGAAAGGAAATAAAGTGCTGGTAAAGTGGTTGGGGCTATCTGTAGAACACAATTCGTGGGTTGATATAGCTTCTATTGTTTAAAATTGTCATTAACTAGAAAAATATATTAATGTATCATTATATAGTTATGTCGATTGAAATATTTTAATATGTGTCACAAATGAATAATAAAATGAATATACTTTATTAATATTTATTTAATTTATTTCCTTCATTTTAAATTGTAAAAAAATTAAAAATAATCATTTTTTTTTTTTTTTTTTTTTTAACACTTGAAAGATAATAAACATACACATAAATGTTTTAATTCCTTTTTATTTTCCTACAATCTATATTATAAGAATGATACAAATATACATATAACATAAAACATAAAATTAATTAAATATAATTAAAAATTAAACAAACATAAAAAATAATATAAAAAGTACAAACTAGAAAATCTAATATTATTATATGGGTACTGTTCTTTTTCCAGTATTATTGCACACAAAACAACCTTCGATGGCACCGACTGTCACTGTGTCATCGCCACAAGCTTTGCACTTTATGGTAGGTACGTCCCACCACTCAACCGTGTTGTGCAGACTTGCGTGTTGGTGAACAGCCCCCTCTACGACCATGCGAGAATACGATACGTAGCACCTAGTGCACATAAAGTATTTTCCCTGGTCAATGCTGCATACCACAACGAAGGCCGCTGTAGCACACACCTTGTCCATTGTACCAGCCACCATATCTTTTATCTGGAAAGCCATCTCGTGCTGGTCTTCCTCGATGAGGTCCGCAACATCGACTTCTATACCATCGTCCACCATTTCGTCGACTCCATCGTCCACTATACCATTTTCGCCGCCTTCGATGACTTCCTGGATATCGATGTTGGCACCATTGGCATCAACATCAGCAGGTGCTCCAATCTCCACAGCCTCAGCAGGTACCCCCATCTCCGCAGCCTCATGATTAAACAGCATCCAATTATTGGAATCTTCTTGCGCCAACCGTCTTAGAATAGATATAATAGATGGATTTGCCATTTCGATACGTGGTATATAGATAGAAATAGTAAATGCAACTAAGTTTGGTTTAATATTACTCCCATATATATAGTAGTGTGGGGAGGGAGTCACTCTAAAATAATAGAGGGGGTATTCATATCCAATCATAGGATACGTGTTATTATGAATTTTAATTAGTGAAGTTTGACACCTTAACCACTCGGCCAACCTGACTTATTCATTGATTCAGTAAAACACTATACATTAAATGTTTACCCCCTCTCCATCATCAATAATAGAGGTGCCTGTAAAGTAATGTTTGTAGGAGGCGCCACTGCTGGGGGTGGAGATTAGTTTGCTTTATATAACACACAGCAACGCTCTTGTTTGTCAGATTTAAAATTATTAACATCATGGACACTTCTCAAGTAAATTGCGTCTCCTCCAGCACCGACTCAAAATCAACGTCATCGACCTGGTCAATGCCTAGTGAATACGACCCAGACAGCAGTGATTGGTGGGAACGGTCACCTCCATCGTATTCGATAGACGAAGAGGACCAGGAAGACGAAGAGGACCAGGATGACCAAGCTACCCCAGATAGCATTGACGACAGACCAATATCACCTTCATCTTATTGGATAGGTGAGAATCTAGGCGAGGACCAGGGAGACCAAGATAACCCCCCGGACAGCAGCACTGATAGGGCAACATCACCATCAGCATGGTCTATGGAAACGGTGTTCTACGATCCAGACGGCCAGCCATCACCTGACCAGAGCCACTGGTCAGATTATCAGCTCTTGATAGAGTGCGATAATGTCTGCGAGGGAACAGATTAGGCATCCATATAAATTAAACATTGTAAATAATTTAATAAATAGTTTTAGTAAATAAATTAATTGTAAGTCATTTAATACATTTATTTACTTAATAAACTCTTAAATATTTATTTAATTTATTTCCTTCATTTTAAATTGTAAAAAAATTAAAAATAATCATTTTTTTTTTTTTGTATAATTTTAAAAGTTTCCTACAAAATAATATGTTATTACAATACACGCATCGTTGTCTTAATTGTGGTTGGTCTGCTTTGCAAGCTTCACATACGTCTCGATATATACCAAAATTCGTTCTTTTGAGTATGGTAAGACAATTGCGACATTGTGTTTCATTTGGACAATTGTCTCGAAATTCTTTTTTCTGCACTGGGTTCTGAATTACACACTTTTTGCACAGTCCAGTGCATGGGTTGATAATTTGCTTCCTCCATGCAGTATAGCAATTATGGCAAATTCTTGAATTATTGTAACTATACGGTTGTACTGCTATTATTGGTTTTAATTTCCACTCTCTTGGTAGGACCATTGTATGCACTTCTGTTTTAAGACACGATTGTGTTACGTAAGAAGTTTGAATGCGTTCCTCTTGTGGTCACTCTTGGTTTAAATAGCTAATAGTAAACTTGATGCAATAGGAAGGGCGTCACCGTCACGAATTATAGAATATAAAACGGAGGAGGTTTAACATCAAATCAGTTGAGTTCCAACATTTAAAGATGGCTTATAGACGATTCCTCACTGAACTGGCAGAAAATGATATGGGTGCAATGGTGTTACACCGAGATGGTGTAAATCAAGAGCTTCAGGACTTGAATCAAGATGGCAACCTGGTTCCCGTCAGTGTAGATGAAGGTCTTGGGGATGATGTGGAAGACGAAGCGGGAGAGTTAGCCTTCTCCGGAAAAATATTAAACAATTATGATGATCGGCGGAGACTATATTGCACGTCAGCGTCTTTTGTCATAATCAGAACCAGGCCGGATGCAACCAAACACTTCCTGTGTGGGCTATGTTATATATCCTATACACGGATAGTGTCCGGACGTCACCAGCATGTAAATATTCACAAAACGACGACGTTGGATGGTGCAATGATAACGAAATGTAAATGTTGCAGCACAAACTTGGTGCAATTGCATCGAATTGAAGTATGTCATACATGTAATAATGTAAATAAAACAATTGCGTGAACGATACAACGTGTTTTACTAAATTTGATTCGTTATAAGTAGTATTTATTAATGTAAATTTATATTTCATTTTATTTTTAAGTTTAATTGTATATATTTTTTAATTAATAAAAATATTTGTGCCACCCTGTATATTACAAGTTGTGAAAATTAGTAAATCATATAAATATTAAAACAAATGAACATATGAATGATTTTATTAAAAAGTATTTTGAAAAAAAAATGGTTATCTTTTATTTATTATTATTTAAATTAAATTAAAATATCTCAAGATATAAACTGATTCAAAATAATACAGTTGTAAATGTATAAAGCCGATAGCTTGGGTTGATTTTATAGCCTAAGGCCATGCGACCCTGCCTGGTAAATACGGATCGATGAGCAGGTAGTTTTTTGTTGAAATTAGGAAATAGACCTAACTCTTGTGGGGCGTTCGAGTAGCCGCGCGGGCAAATACGCGTCGATCTTGAGGTCACTCAGAAGACCACAGGATCGAATCCTCGGACGCCCCCCGGAGAAAGGAGGTGGTGGTTCTCCGGTTTTTTTTTTAAATTTGACCTTTGACCTTTCCTAATTAACCATTAATTTTGATTTTCATGTGTTTAAAATTCGATTTTTTTAATTTTTTTTTTTTTTTTTTTTTTTTTTTTTTTTTTTATGTTGTTATTAACCTATTAAACTCTTTATTTATTTAAATTAATTAACCTTTACATTATGTGTTTATTCATGTCAAACATGTACTCATAATATGCACAATTAATTAATTACATGTGGTGTATTTATTTTATTAACTAATTAATTTTTTTATCATTTTTTATTCACTTTTTAAAATTTGTTTTAAACTTTTTTATATTTATTTTTAACAATATATTCTTACATAATAATACACAGTAATTTATTTTTTATCATTTTTTGTCTTTTATTTGTATCATTTTTTTGTAATTATTTGTCATTTATTTTTTTGACAAACTTTTTAATTTTTTTTAATATTTTTTTATTAATAATATATTTTAAACCTAATTAACAATCTTATCTGACTAACAATATTCTTAAATAACTTAAAAATCTAACTTAATTAATTTGCCTTTATTTGTATGCTCTTTTAATTATTTTTGTCATTTATTTTTTTTGACAAATTTTTATTTTTTTTGGGGCATTTATTTTTTTAATTATTTTTGTCATTTATTTTTTTTGACAAACATTTTAAATTTTTTTTTTTGCATTTATTTTTTTAATGTTTTTTTATTAATACTATATTTTAAACCTAATTAACAATAATCTTATCTAACTAACAATATTCTTAACTAACTTAAAATCTAACTTAAAATAACTTTCCGCCGCGTGTGCGCAAGTGCTCAGCCACCCATTTGATCCGAAATAAACCTCATCTGCTTTGCAGTTTTGTCGAGAGCCTCCCTTTGTCTCTTTACGTCGGCCTCTAATTTTGCGGCTCTTTCCCGCATATCAGCAGCACGACGCAAGATTTTCGGATGATCCCGACAAAGCCTCAAATTTAAATCATGTGTTCTCTTAAGTTGACCGTATATTTTAAAAAATTGTTTAACAGATGTTTTGGTGTCAACTTGCGAGAACACCTCCGATTCAGAATCAGAGTCCGCTTGTGCTGGGAGCGGATTCTCATTAACAATCGGAGCTACCTCTGGCGGCGGTGGCAACACCGCATTAGAGCAACCCGGTTGTTCTAATGCGTCATTGCGTGGTGGTGGCAACACCGCATTAGAACAGCTTGGCTGTTCTAATGCGCTATTGCCAGGTAGAGGTACAGCCACAAACGACGCAGACGGTTTTACCTGCCCTTTACCTGCCGAAACCTTATTTTTTTTTGGTGAAGCAGGTAGCGGACTTAGAGGGGCAGGTACAACTGTCTGCGCGAAATCCATTATCTCGTCCCATAAAGTCGCGTCTATGGATTGTGTTTCTGTACGTCTACCTTTACCTTTTGATGGCGCCGACGACGACTTTGTGTTTTTATTGTTGTTTACATTACTAGGCAAAAAGTCGTCATCGGAGTCATGTGCCACCAGAGACATAGATGATTTGCGCGGATGAGATGCGCGTACATCCTGACACCCTGAAGTAGATGGTGTGACTTTAAATTTTTTGTTTAAAGCCAAACCATGTAATTTCGGGGTATGAACGGCTTTACCTGCATTACTCCTGGATACGGTGACATTGACGGTATTGCCGAGGTCACCATCTTCAAGGTGCAAAACAGGTAAATCTGCGCCAGGATGTATATTGCCGTGCATCTGCTGATGGTGCCCATGATACGCTAGCTGACTACCGCCTTCGTTAGAACACGAAGCGCCCCCAACGTCAGCAGCAATACCATCTTTAACAATAATGTTGTTTAAAACATTAACCCTGCCAGAGGATGGATTTTTTATTGCTGACTTCACAGCACCGCCATTAATGGCGGAACCTGACGCCGTAGATGCGTCAGGTGATGGTTTAAACGTAGCCAAATACGTCATTAAAGTCAAGGGCGGTAAAGTTGGTGGCGGTGTCGACGAGCGCCTTTTACGCCCACCAGCAGATGATACATTTTTAACGGTTCTTACCATTTTGTTCACAAAAACTGAGCAATGAAATTCACGAGAGCACACTTGCACACACTAGCACAGGCGAAGACGGAAAGAATCTTGTAAGCGTCCTCAAACCCAAGCCAAGCTAACTTCCCCCTCCAACGGTAGGGAGTGGGTGACCACTCTCGTCTCTCATTGGTTGGACGACATCACGTGATTTATGCAAGCCAAGCTTTCACCCCACTGTTGATTTTCTTTGTCTCAACAGAATCCCGCTACAAAGTGACGTCAAACTTTTCTAAATGTCATGCGCACATCGAATAACTGACGCAACAACTTTCTATTTGAAATGACATCACATTCCTGACTGCAGCATAAAACGACATTTTAGTTTTAGCAACGTCACCTACTCTTACATTGTAAAACTGTATCATTACACACACCTCTTCAAGTCACTACCTACATTATTTATAATTTACGATTTAACCTAATCGATATTTAACTTATTTTGGGAGAAAGGTTTACTAATAACAACACTGTGATTTTTATTTAGATATTTTTATTCTATTATTTGAAAGTACTTAAAATTATCACAATAATTTTGTATTATAATGTTACAATTAAATATTGGTGAAATTTTGTAGTTTGAATTTTCCAGTTTAGTAGTTCATGTATTCGAATTTTCGACCTTTACGTTAGAAGATGAAATAAAAATTTTAAATTAATTATTGGCTTAAATCAGCTATTGCTGCAAGTAAAGCGTCCAAGTTTTCATTTTTTTTCTCCATATTATTTATGGCAACTATCAGTCGTTCTATATTTTGTTCTTGTTCGCTCTGAAAAAATGATATGTCACGGTGCCCCCACGGTAATGTTTTAGTAGTATTAGGAATAACAAAACGTTTGTCATCGTGTTGGGACAAGGCCACTTTGTTCTTTATTTCTGTGTAAATGTCATGCAAGCAACTCCGAAACGTATTCATTTTTCTAAATATTAAACCTCCCCGCTCAACGATTTTCTTATAGTCATCTATTGACAGCTGCTTTCTAATAACAGATTTCTTCACACCTTTAGCTTTTTTGAGTTCATTATCCACCGATTGTATATAATAAGCTTTCGCACCCGTACCATAAAAACTAATAATGGGATCAGAGGGGAACTCGTCTTTCATTTTACCTAACACCGACAAGCCCTTATGAATATTAAATTTATTTATTTCTTCGTAGTTAGATGTATCGAATTTGTCTGGATTCTGTATTATGAAATTATAAAAGTTATCTGTAAATGTTTTTATAATCAACGAATCCGTATCTGTATACAGCAAAGAAGCATTATCGCCGAAATGTTTTTTGATAACGTCGTAGAAAAAGTTGTATAATACTGTCTTAGACAACTCCAAGATACAAAAACCAACGTAAATTGGTTTGTTGTAGACTACCTTTAGTTTACCCATATGGATGGCTACAAAATCATCAGTAAATATTGAGCATGATTTAAAGTTAGGGCGTGTTATTAATGCATTTGCACCCATACTCCGCCTAACGCTCTCCCAGTGGGTAACTAATTTTATATCCATTCTATTATCAACATTTTCCATTGTCTTACCGAATACTGCGTTATTTAATAATTTATACTGATCTTTTTCAAATTTATTCTTAGCCTTATTTCTCATATCGGTGTTTAGGTCAATATATTTTTTAAGCCAAGGTGATTGTTTGAATTTAAGTATTCTATGTGTTTTTATAACCATTAACCCGTTATCTAGCGCTTGTTTCAAATTTATATAATGCACAATATATCTCCTCTTATCGTTTAAATTTGGTATCAGTTTTGTCAATTTCGATTTTGATTTTGGTGGAATAATATTTTCTACTAAAAAGGGTAGGTCTGAGTGTAAGTCGTGTAAATCTTGTGGATAATGTATGTCTACTTCGAGAACATACCCATGGGTGCTTTCATCTGAAATGCTCGTAATATCTAAATTCATGATTTCTTCTTCGGACAGCCACACGAATCCACCTGTCGGCAATTGTTGCGACATACTATGCCCATATAGGTTCGTGGCATCTAGATATGTGATGAATGAAGAAGGTTCTTTGGGGTCGTAGTTAGGGAGAAATTTGTTATTCGCAATATGTTTCCTTTCCGTACACTGGCTTACTCCACCACGTATTCCCTTTTTAAAAAAATGGATCATATCAATGTCCGTTAATAATTCCAACTCCACTTTGGTTAGTTTTAACATAGCGTCCCACGAGAGACCCGGACAAGTGTAATACTGAGCAGGATCAAGTTTATATTTTTCCAAACAAATTTTACGAAAATTTTCAAATACGTCACACAAAAGGAGTACGTCTGATTTTAAATAAAGATCTGAGTAATCGCCCAAATTCTGACAATCAAACAAGTTCCACACATCGTTAGCCCTCTGATAATCTTTATCTGTTATATGTTCTTCATTTAGGTTATCGTAAAATTCATCTTTCGAGGGTAACTCTACATTATTTAGTTTCTCTAAACTATCCATAAAACTATATGGAAATACACCCTTTTGCCTCATTAAATTAAATTTTTCCTTATCTGTATAGAAACTTCCCGTAACAAACAATTGGTTATCAGTTAAGTTGCCCCCTAAATTTTGCAACGATGTTGATAAGAACTTAAAACTATCGATGAATCGTAGTTGTATAAATTTCCGTTTTTTCTCCCCTTTCTTATTGACGTAATCATGCATATAAAGGTGTTTCGTGAAAGATATATATTTTTCTTTATTTTGTGCTATAACATCAACTCTGTCCTTATGTGCACAGAGCTGTTTTATAAATAGGTGACTGTCGTAGCCACTCATATTGTGAAATATGATAGGTACAAAATTTGGTAATTTGTAATTTAAGTTACATACAGAGTGTGCGGCACCAAATCTTACTTTACCAGTTATATGACAATGATCTCTAACTTTTACATCCTCTACTTTAAATGGTTTCTCACATATACCGCATACGGTCGCATTCAGGAAGTCTTGTCTTTCTTGTGCTGTGAGTTTAGCCATTGGGACTATATCTTTCATATATCTGTTATAGATTTCCCTTACATCGGCTTCAATACGCGATACAAAAACTTTGGCTACATCAGATCCTCGATAGAGTTCAAATTTTGATAAAGAATTGTCAAAAGAACATTTTATGAAATATGCGAAGGAGTAAGGTTCGTGTATAAAAGTTTTATTTGTATAAGAACGTTCGGGGTTCGGTTCACAAGTATGAATAGGTTTCAGAATTGATTCAAAGTCTGCATACACTACAAATGGTACTTGCATTTGTCTTTCAAAGTTTTCAAATTTTAATATATTTTCAGGTACTTGTTTACCATATTTATCAATCCGAAATTGTGTCGATGGTGTTGTTGTATAAACATGATTACAGTCATTTCTCTGATGCTGGAATAACTGACGCTCATTATTAAAATATAGTAAGCAACCATCACAAAAGTACTTTTTATGATCATGAGCTGAAATTTGAGCGGAAACTAGCTTAGACAAGTTTTTTATCCAACAATAGTGATTATTAGCGCAATCTTTCTTACAGTGATGATTTACACCACATTCACCGGAAAGTAGTAACAAATTTACATGCATAAATAGTTTTTTTTCAGAATAACGTAAAGGCCCAACAACTTCATACTTTATTCTATTATTCTCAAATTTTTCTTCTAACCCGTACACGTTAATTGAAATATTATTCATCTCCTCAAATTTTGAAATATCCCGCAATTTTACTGGAAAATTCATACCTGATAAATTTAAAACTCTTGAAAAATGTGGATATGATGCCATTTGCAGGATACAACGCTGAAGTTACAGCCCAAGCAAAACAATACTGATCCTGGTTTTTTACATTTACCACTGCCTTCTTGTTTTCTATGGATTTTGGCAACTTGACATATGATGAACCACCCAGAGGACTATATTTATTCACATTGATTTCAACAAAAGCAATTCGTTCGAGGGCCCATCCTAAAATTAAATTATAATTAGTCATTTTCTTTCCACCTTAATGTATGTTTAAATACCTGAATCACGTTCCAGGAACTCCGTAGTTTGTGTAATCATAGCATCCACAAAGGTGTCCAAAGTATTGTTCAAATCCATAGCTTGATCCAAGATTTTGTTGGAAGTGTTAAATGATTTCATTTCAGATAGTTCCTGTGTCTGTAATACGTACGTAGCAAACGTTTCCATATTTACTTTTACTGTATTATGAATACGTAACACTTCCTCGAAGAGATTTAATATTTTTGATCTAATTTCATTGAAGAACATTACATAGTCTTGGTGATTATTTTCGCTATATACTCGATAGGTTACAATCCTGTATTTGAAAGCGCTCTGCACAATTTCTACACCTTCTATAAACGGAACACATGAATTTGTCCTATGCTGCAATGTCCTTCTATGGGAATTCATTTGGGTTGTGCTTAGAGTCACATTACAGCAATTACAAGTTTCCATATTTGTAGATGTTGAAGGATTACATTCCAGTTTAGGATATTTTGCTTGCGGACCACTATCATGTATCTTCTTACAAGATTGCCTCTGATGTCTTCGCAAATTGTCACCACGTGTAAAACTTACACCACAAGAAGTACAAATATACATTTTATGTCTTTACTCTGGGAGACTAGCACCACAAATGGCTGTGTGCTCCTCATCCTCATTTATATACACGGAGTGAAGCTGCCCCACCACCTCTACTTGAAATACTCATACACATATCAGTACATACACTAATTACAACTACAATTGCATTGCACCACTCCAATTACCTCTATTGCAATTACATCAGTCTAATTACTGCACATTACTCTACTTACCTCTATTGCAACTACATCAGGCTAATTACCTGCAATACTCTAATTACCTCTATTGCAATTACATCAGTCTAATTACCTACATTACTCGAATTACCCTAGTTACCCCCCACCACAAAAAAAAAAGGGTGGGGGGAGACCCAGCTCCGCCATTACTACTCTACTGACGTTGACACTAGTAAAAAAAATATTGGGATTGATGCGACACTGAATAGAACCATAGTTACAACGGGAAAATCAGTCGATTACTTTTTTTCGGCCGCGATAGTACGTCTTCCAGCAGGAAACAATTGGAGCGACTTTCAACTTTCAAGGGACTAAATGTGCAATCTAGTGACACGTTGCACATTTATTCTCGTGTTATGCTTTGTCAATCACAAATATTTATTTATTCACAGGAAGTTTATGGAAATAAATCGTTTTTTCGGTCACTTTAACATTGTTGAACCTTTGTGTTTCGCACTGTCTTAGAATATTGTTTGTAGTGTTAGTACAGAGTTAGTAGTTATCCTCTCAAAAGTAGACAAAGTTTTTATAAAAATAATCACTTTTATTTCTTTCCTTTTCTTTTTTGGGATTTATTGCCACATTCCTCGAGATTCCTATCCAAAAAATTCGATTTATCTAAAAAATATTCAAATTAACCAGTTTAAAACTGGGAAATAACCTCTACGCCTTTGACGTAATGTCAGAGGATCAGTTAGAGGGTGTTTTTTGACAACTAATAGGAATTAAATTAATACAAAAATACTGCGCTGACGTTTCGGAAACTATATCCGTTTCCTTTTTCAAAGTTTAAGCTTTAGATTTTTATGTAACGTGTAGAATAACACGGCATAAAATAAAAATTGTTTATATCATTTCCATAGATACTTACCATAGAAATCTTGAAAAATATACTAAATAATAATAATTTTATTGAGTTCTTCTCTCAACATTGGTAACCAAGTTGAACAAAATTCTACCGAACAATTTGATACGCATTTATCTTCATTAAGTAAAATTATTGCAGATTCTTTGATTTTTCTTTTTTTGCTGTCTGCTTCTTTGGTCAAAATTTTTGCTGAATAATTTTACTTAATGAAGATAAATGCGTATCAAATTGTTCGGTAGAATTTTGTTCAACTTGGTTACCAATGTTGAGAGAAGAACTCAATAAAATTAATATTTTTTAGTATATTTTTCAAGATTTCTATGGTAAGTATCTATGGAAATGATATAAACAATTTTTATTTTATGCCGTGTTATTCTACACGTTACATAAAAATCTAAAGCTTAAACTTTGAAAAAGGAAACGGATATAGTTTCCGAAACGTCAGCGCAGTATTTTTGTATTAATTTAATTCCTATTAGTTGTCAAAAAACACCCTCTAATTGATCCTCTGACATTACGTCAAAGGCGTAGAGGTTATTTCCCAGTTTTAAACTGGTTAATTTGAATATTTTTTAGATAAATCGAATTTTTTGGATAGGAATCTCGAGGAATGTGGTAATAAATCCCAAAAAAGAAAAGGAAAGAAATAATTTATGAAATGCCACAAATAACATTTAAACAATAATCACTTTCTTACAACAGATAGTCTTGGAATCATCCCGGACGAGCCTCAAAATATGTAGGTCTATCTTTTACCTACTCTTGTTCATCACTCATATAAAATAAAAAATAAACGAAACACCACACTTTTAAGTTAGAGACTATAATGTAATGGTTTGAAACATATAACTTTGTCACAATATGTAGGTATAATACAGTAATATTCACTTCGAAAACTAATCAACTATTAAACAGTATATTTAATGATAAAACTTATGTTATTCGTCGGAGGTAGGTACGTCTTGCCTACGTCTTTCGTTTTACAGCTTCTCTCACATTTTTTACGCCAAAACTTTAAGCGGCAGTTTTCCCTCTCCCCGACGTTTAACCGGCATCCGGCGTTACCAACTGAATTGCCAACTAAATAAAATAAAATGTTTAAATTAAAAAATATATAAACTGAATCCTACATACATTATATTTATTTACTTAAACATAACCTGTAAGTATTTTAGTTTATTTAAGAAAAAGCAACAGTGCTACTTACTACATAAAAAACTCATATTTTATGTATTATTATAGTTTTAATCTGTTTTGGTGTAAAAGGCGTAAAATACGTATATTAATGTAACGTAATTATTTTGTGGGAAATGTGTATTTTGTTAAAATATACTGGAATTTGAATACGATAACTCCACCACTGGTAAATCAAAATATTTCTGCTAAACGTAACTTTATAGGAAATTGTATGCTCTTTAATTGTTCTGTCTTCATATTTTTTCGTATATAGCTTTGTTTTTAAGATATTGCCAAAAAATTAAAAAAAGTCCGATTTTCACCCCTTTCGGGGGTTGTTTAGGGGTGACAGGCACGGCAGATTACCGGTGGGGTTTGGTGGTGTTTTAAGGACCCCAATATAACCGAATTTCAGCTTGTCTCTAATTTGTTCATGGTTTCCTATACAGGGTGGTAGTGGTCATCATTTTACCCGCGTATTCCTCGATCAAAAATAAGAGAAAAAGTTCCACAAACATGGCCCCGGAAATGCTTCCTAAGGGAGCTACAACCCCTTAAAGGTGCATCCTTGACGATGGTTTCTATTTAATATTTTCCAAACTAATAATAATAATAATAAAGATATTAATAGCATAATTTTATTATAAATTACTAAGTACCTACCTAGAGAACTGTGCACCTGTGCATCTTACTCGTTCCATTTTGATTTTTTTGTGATTAATGTTTTCCAGAAACTCAAGTAACTCGAAAACGGTGCGTCCTATCAAAGTTCAACTAGAATACCTTTATTGCATAAAAAACTCTGGCATTCCATGATTTGCTATCAAAATCTGGAAAGACGTACATGCGAAAAAATTGTGGGGCATTTTACTCCACCCCCTCCCTGTTTGACATACTCCTGAGTGAAATTTTTGGATCATTATCACATCACCTTATTGGCCATAAAACGATTAGTAATTGACCAAAATTTCAAGTTTTTATTTTTAACAGTTTCGGAAATATTAAATAAATACCATCGTCAAGGATGCACCTTTAAAGGGCTGTAGCTCTCTTAGGAAGCATTTTCGGGGCCATGTTTATAGGAACTTTTTGTCTTATTTCTGGTCGAGGAATACGCGGGTAAAATGATGACCACTAACTTCGGACCACCCTGTATAAAGCTTCAAGATCGACCCTAGGTTATGCGGTATTATGTCCTAAATATTATTAATATAAAAATAATACCTCTCAATTTCCAACAGATATTTAAAATAATTATTTTGTTACATTTAATAGGAACGTAAAATGTTCTAGTTCTATTAGCTAATACAAAATAATGTATGAAATTAGAAATATAGCACCTACTCCACTGGTATGCTTTTTATTTCTAATTTATTGACGTAAGGATGTATTAAATGTATTTACCAAAATACCCATATATATATTTAATGTCAAAATCCAATAAGTAATGGCTAGGGAGTATTTTTACAAAATACCCAGTTATTAAAATTATTATAACTCCGCCACTGGTAAAGCAAAATATATCTACTAAACGTAATTTTATAGGAAATTTTATACTCTTTGATTTTTCTATCTTCATATTTTTTCGTATATAGCTTTGTTTTTAAGATATCGCCAAAAAACTAAAAAAAGTCCGATTTTCACCCCTTTCGGGGGTTGTTTAGGGGTGACAGGCACGGCGGATTACCGGTGGGGTTTGGTGGTATTTTAAGGACCCCCAATAGATAGATAGATAGATAGATAGATAGATAGATATCTTTATTTAACCACTTTACATATAAAAAATACATTTGTGGCAAGTCAACAAAGAAATACAAAGTAAATACAAAACATCAGCAATTACAAAAAAAATATTTACGGTATATGAGACATCTACAAATAAAACACAAAAGTAAAAAGGTACAAACATTATGGTTACATGTGTATAAACAAGGATTACACAAAAATACAAGCTTATATACCAAATTTCAGCTTGTCTCTAATTTGCTCAAGGTTTTCTATATAAATCTTTATATCGACTCTGGGCTATATTTACACGGATCCATTAAGCTACGCTACGCTGATGAGGAGCAATAACTCCGAAACACGTGTCCGTAGCTGCATCATGTTTCTTTCTTGGGGTTAATGGCAAAAACTTTATCTATTTTATTTAACTTCCCAAAAAACTTTTTTCTTTGTTTAAAAATAATAATTCTTGAATTCATGTTTTATTTTGTTTTTAGTCCAATTGAGAGTGAACTAAATCAATTAAGTGCATTCAAGAGTTAGAGGTAATTTTATCGCAGGTAAGAATCTTGCATGCATTTATTCAGTATTCAGTGTAATAAAGTTGTCAATGAAATTTAAAAATTCTCCAAATGTCCTCGGTCTTAGTCTATAGGGAAATAACTTTGTTATTTTGCAATTTTTATATACGTGATTTCTGACAGAACGACTTATTTTTACGAGTTCTACATTTTGCTAAAATAAATTCCTCAACTTTGAGAACACCCTGTATAATAGATATTATATTATTTACCTGTAAGAAATCTCTTGGTGTGGCACCAAGAACTTGCAGAATTTTGTCATATCCTGAATCTTGGCAAAATTCAAAAAATGTTTTTCCGAATAGTTCTAATATGGTGTTGGCTGGAATTCCTAAAAAAAGAGATTTAGGGTAAATATATAATAAGCTACATCTGGAGGTGGTTAAAGTTTGGTCTGTATAGTTTGTATATGTTTGCATTTATTTACAAAATCGCTCACGGGAAATTCTATCAATATAATAAAATGTAAAACCCAAAAAGTTGAAAAAATGAATTTAATATAGGTACCAATATATTTTAAGAATGCAAAATCTGATATATCAGATTATTTATTATTATTATTAAAAATACTAACAAAGAAAATGATTAAGGTTGGGATTTTGTAGAGTGAGAGAGAAATATACGTATTTATTTTGGTTTATTATGATTAAGGAAAAAAACAAATATGGTGTGATATTTATAATAGTTTTAGGTTTTTAGTATTGTCCTAAAGATTTTAATAAATAGGATTATAGGAAACAACTACTGGACGGGCGAAGGCCCCGACTCCCATTGAATTATACCTATAAATCCAAAATTGGTAGCCAAATTTGTTATTTGTCTTTTCTCCACCAGACACAGACCGGTTTCGAACTCTTTTTGTTCTCCTCAGTGTGCCACAGGTAGCTGAAAAGACAAATAACAAAGGCAAACCAAACTGGTCTATGGCAGACCCAGCACATAGTAACTGTGAGAGATAAGTACATCCCTCTGGTGGTCAGTTGCTACTACCAGTCAAGACATCGAAGATGTCTAGTGACCGATAGCGGCTTGCCAAGCAAGCACCAAGAGCGGCGACCTCTAGCCCTGATGGACTAAAACATGCTTAATAAATAGGATTATAGGAAACAACTACTGGACGGGCAAAGGCCCCGACTCCCATTGAATTATACCTATAAATCCAAAATTGGTAGCCAAATTTGTTATTTGTCTTTTCTCCACCAGACACAGACCGGTTTCGAACTCTTTATGTTCTCATCAGTGTGCCACAGGTAGCTGAAAAGACAAATAACAAAGGCAAACCAAACTGGTCTATGGCAGACCCAGCCTTTGTTATTTGTCTTTTCAGCTACCTGTGGCACACTGATGAGAACATAAAGAGTTCGAAACCGGTCTGTGTCTGGTGGAGAAAAGACAAATAACAAATTTGGCTACCAATTTTGGATTTATAGGTATAATTCAATGGGAGTCGGGGCCTTTGCCCGTCCAGTAGTTGTTTCCTATAATCCTATTTATTAAGCATGTTTTAGTCCATCAGGGCTAGAGGTCGCCGCTCTTGGTGCTTGCTTGGCAAGCCGCTATCGGTCACTAGACATCTTCGATGTCTTGACTGGTAGTAGCAACTGACCAACAGAGGGATGTACTTATCTCTCACAGTTACTATGTGCTGGGTCTGCCATAGACCAGTTTGGTTTGCCTATGTTATTTGTCTTTTCAGCTACCTGTGGCACACTGATGAGAACATAAAGAGTTCGAAACCGGTCTGTGTCTGGTGGAGAAAAGACAAATAACAAATTTGGCTACCAATTTTGGATTTATAGGTATAATTCAATGGGAGTCGGGGCCTTTGCCCGTCCAGTAGTTGTTTCCTATAATCCTATTTATTAAGCATGTTTTAGTCCATCAGGGCTAGAGGTCGCCGCTCTTGGTGCTTGCTTGGCAAGCCGCTATCAGTCACTAGACATCTTCGATGTCTTGACTGGTAGTAGCAACTGACCACCAGAGGGATGTACTTATCTCTCACAGTTACTAAAGATTTTAATAATACCAATTTCTAAATATAAATTTTTATTATAATGAAGTGGTGTGCTCTCAAAGCGAAGACAGACACTTTTATTTCCATGAGCATAAAGGTGAGGTGAAATTGGGGTTCTAACAAAGTAAATAATTTTATTTTATTTCAGCCTTAGAAGAAATATTTAAAAACTTTCAGTTACCGTTCAGAATGCACAATATAATACAAGTATAGTAGATTATAAAAACTTTATTATCAATACAATAAATTCATATTAAAAGTCAATGAAATATCCACCACTAGCAATAAACGTAAAAGTTAATATTGCTGCCAACTTCACTCTGACTTTTTTTTGAAGTGACAAGTGATGTCAAAATTGTAACCTGTCCTTCAACTTGATTGAGATTGTCGGATATTAATTAACACATACCAAAAAGAATATTAATAGTTTCGTTGTTTTATTAATATTTTATTATTTATAAATAGTGTACAGTGAATACAATTTTGTGAAAGTATTTCATAGATGGATTTGTGTTTTGCACCCGATTGTAACCACACCAATAAAAATGTTTCGGTTTCCAACTGATATTAAGTTAAAAAAAAATGGGAGCAGCTTTTAAGGTAAGGATAATTAGTAAACTGCATTTATTTTAATAACTAGCCAGCTGATATAATAAATGAACCTATTACCTAATAGGCCAGTCATTTAATACACTCTAGTTCGCAAAAAATCCGGTAGTTATGAATTTTTGATATGTTGTTAGGATTCATATCGGCTGCATAAAACCAAGTTTGCAGCTTCGAAAGACTAGTGCTCGCTGCGTGGTGGGGGAAAAACCACGATATTTTTAGACTTTTTTTAGTTTTTGGGTTATAACTCGTAAATAATGGATTCTATGTAAAAAAATAATCTCAGATTTTTTCAATCCGATAAAATTTTCTTCATTTAGAGACTAAGTGCAGTTTTGTACGACCAATAGGTTATGAGATACAGGACTTCAAAAATTTTTTTTCTTCGAGCAAAACATCAACTATATAATCCATGTTACAAATAAAATCAAGAGGTAGGTATATATGTAACGCAGTTCTTTATTAAATTAAACATAAGACAAACAGAATCGATGTTTTAGAAATATCGATAAATTGTTGCCATCTCTACTAGGCTCCGCCCACACAAATTGCCAAAGTGCTTAGTGCAAAATGTCGTCGGTTCCTTTGGGTGTTTGTTTAATTTGTCATACTACAGTCAAGGAAGGGAAAGTGACAATAGGGATGTTCACAAAAAAATGAAATCTTGTTTAATCATCATAAAATGATTAAAAATAGTCTCATAATCACATCTTCAAAGTTTTACAAAAATCGATAAATCCATTCTATGGAAAAAACCTAAAATAAATATTAATATTCGTTTAAATGCGCGAAACGCTATCTGACGTCACTATGCGTACAAGGTAAGCGAGAATGAGTAGTTATAGTCAGGGATCCAGTGAACTAAATTCCGCTTATTTCTCTGTTGCTATGTAACTTTTGGACATACTTTTAAAATTGGGTCCATGTTATGTAAAATTTTCTGCCGAATCCATTTCCGGAGGGCGATTTGCGGTATGAGCTTTCGTTCATCCCCTATATTAATCTTTCACCCCTTTTCGGCGATATTTAAAATTTTTCAGATATAACTCGTGCTATCTCCAAAAGTCTCAAACCTACAGGGATCAAATTTTAGACGGCGGTTATATGATGTATGGCGACTACGATAGCAGCATTAAAATAGTCTTTTGGTTATTGATCTTCCAAGAAAAAAATAAAGTACGCGGGGGTGCAGAAATATTGTAGAGAAAAATGTAGCATCGAGGTACTTTTTCTATTTCTAGAGATACTATATCGGTTAAGTGAGTGGTATTGTAGTAAAAAGTTCAAATTTAATTTCGGTGAAAGAATTTTTACAATAGGAGTATTCTAGCGAAAGATATAAATTATTTAGTATCGGGAACGATACCACCGCTTTTTTCTTTGCAAATTATTTGGGACACTTATAAAAACCTTTTTCGGGTTATTTATTGATGTATTTGTACGTCCAGGAACAAAACACCACTTTCTCCTACTAACTTTCACACTGTTTGAGTCTTCCACCTCAACAAAAACGCAAATAAATGAATACTAAAACAAAGAATATAATAGCAAGCAGGTAAACAAGTTTCGCCATCTGTGGTCCCGTACGCATTATGACATCACACGCGCTAGTCTCGCTGCAGGGATCGTTTGCTAGCCTCGTTCGTTTCGGCGATTTTATTTTTAGTTAATATATAAGATAATATATAGATAGATAGTATATATTAAAAACACTGTCAAAGCTTTTCTAACAGCCAATGCCTTTTATAATTTTGATGAATATTATTCCTCAAATTTTAATATAATGTAGGTACTAATTATATTTTATTTATATTATTATATACCCAGTGATTTGTTATTCTTTATTGTTGTTTGTATTTTTGACTTGTGTAAATACTTTTTTGTATATATCACCAATAAATTATTATTATTATTATTATTATTATTATTATTATCATTATTATTATTATTAAGAGAAAAACATTTTTAGGCGTTTTAATGATTACCACGTGTTTTTGTGGCCTTAGAACTATCAGTTTTGATTTCAATTAAAAAATAGTGAACATTCCTATCGTGAAAATACGCGGTGTTCAGACGCTAATTGAAGTGAGTGCGAAAAACGTGGACTTGTTCAGAACAAACAATTATTTATAAAATATCCTGAGAAATACTCTACATGCTTTGTTTTATGTTAAGTTAATAAAGAACTGCATTGCTTATAAGTACACCTCGTGATTTTATTTGTAATATGGATTACCTATATCGTTGATGTTTTGCTCGAAAGAAAAAAAATGAAGTTTGGGAAGTCCTGTATCTCAAAACCTACGGGTCGTACAAAACTGCACTTAGTCTCTAAATGAAGGAAATTTTATCGGATTGAAAAAATCTGAGATTATTTTTTTACGTAGGATCCATTATTTACGAGTTATAACCCAAAAACTAAAAAAAGTCAAAAAATATCGTGGTTTCTCCCCCACCACGCAGCGAGCACAAGTCTTTCGAAGCTGCAAACTTGGATTTATGCAGCTGATATGAAGCCTAACAACATATCAAAAATTCATAACTACCGGATTTTTTGCGAACTTTGCCTTTTTTATTGTTTAAGATGACTGGCGTATAATTGTTATGTCCTAAAATAAGTTCAAATAAACCGGAAGAAACGGAATTTTCTCTTTTCCGAAGTATTTTACTTTCTTTGAAAAACTCAAAGATGGCAGACATATATAACACTGGTTGACGTGCCATTTTACAATAAAATTAACCAAAGGTCTTAAATTAAATTTTAAAAAAAGGATGAAACAATAAACTTCAGTAAAATCACCAAATAATTAATTAGGTTACATAGTTGCGTGTGTGAGTCGGAAAAAACGCGAAAATGGTAAATATTTTGAGCCGGAATAAAAATACCTCCCCCCCCCGCTTTTGAGGATGCTGAACACGATGGCGGCGTCAGAATTTCTCTTTGGGGTTGCGCAACCCCTCAAACCGGCCAAAAACCACCCCCGAGAGGGGTTAAATGCGATTTATTAGGTTTCCCTGCAGAAAAAAGTGACCCCTGTTTTCGAGGTTGCTGAGCACGGTGGTGGTGTTGGATATCGCGTCCGACCCCTACAAACCCCTCCACCGGCTAATTTTTTTTTTTGCAATATCAGCGGCAAATATATGTTCCCCCCGTTTTCGAGGATGCTGAGCACGGTGGTGGGACTGGATATCGCGTCCGACCCCTACCAACCCCTCCACAGGCAAGAAGAATAAACATTAAACCACCTCTCCTATCAGTTCTGTGATTGAAGGTCTATTTTTATATATTAATAATAAGAAATTAAGTTTTTGCAATGCATTATACTTGTATTTATTCTAGTATTCTTTGTGCATGACAAATGGTAACTAGAATTTCTTAAATATTTCTTCTAAGGGAGAAAATAAAGTAAAATTATGTGCTATGCAATCGGTCTTAAAAATGTCGCCTTTATGTAAATGTGATTTAAGGGTCATAATCAAGTATTAGGCGTTAGGCAACCCGTGTGTCATGACTCGTTTACGCGAGTTGCACAAATATGGCACGTCACAACTAATTAAGTCTATATCCATCCGGTGGTGTCAAATTAATGTACACGTGTGGGGTCAATGTATTCATGTCTAAACGACATCCGGTTTGTGCACGAAGGTGAATGACCTTTGCCATGAATCAGCATAAAATTAACATCCTGTAATTCATCCGGTGGTGTCAAATTAATGCACACGTGTGGGGTCAATGTATTCATGACATCCCGTGAACCCATGTGTGAGACCAAATGCAAACGTCTATTCCCACGTAGATGTATAGCATGTATTCAACACGTGTGCGGGGTCAATGTATTATACATGTCTAGACAGCATCTGGTGAGAACCATGGCAAACGCTTATTCCCACGGATCATATAACACATGTTCAACACATCAGATGATCACATGTGTACTTGTTAACGAACGCAGCAGGAGGCGTATAATTAGATTTAAGTAAAAAGATCCCTTTAGACATAAGCATACAAGCATAAGGCTTGAATGGTGTGTATGGAACATCTGTTCCATATACACCATTTTTTTATCAAAATTATCACAATTTTCACATCAGTTCCTAAACACCAAAATTCCATTTTTTTTTGCTTGATATGCATGATTTCGTGCATATCAGGATTTTTTATAAATCATGTCAAGTCGATTTACAGTACAGTTTCCAAAATTCCATTTATCCTTTTAGGCCATTATCCCCTCTTTAACGAACGCATCCAGGCACGATGCAGCATGTAGAGACGACCAAGGATATGCATTATCCTCTGCCAGTGCCGAATCCTCAATGGACGGACTGGGATTTTAATTATGATGATTACAGCGCAGGTAATCATCTTCACAAGCCGGTCTAACAGATCACGAGGGAAGAATCCACATAGGCGCGAGAGTGAATCTACCGTAGACCAATTGGCTCTTGATCAGGTCTACGACTGATCCACCTTCGTGGTTGCGTTGGTCTACGGAAGAATAGGTTCACTCTACCCTCGCGTTTTAGAATTCCTCGTGAGTCCGTGACCAAAGGCTTCAGTGGAAGGTTGGGCGGGCCTCGCCTTACCATTGGTCATCGTCTCTACCGGGATCGTGTCTGTTGGCACCATTTTAAATGTTAGGAACTGACTTAAAAAGTGAAATAGCTGGAATTTTGCGATGCCACGCGGCGATATGAAGTGGTACCGGATCATTTCCGTATATAGAGTGGGAGACCTCCCAATGATATCACATATGAGATAAAACGATATTTTGCTCAATTTACGCTGAGATAAGCCTCAGTGCGGTGCGAAGGGGTACCGGGGCATTCCCCCATTATTACCAAGTGACCGCCTCGTGAAATCACATTCGAAGAGAATTCCTTTTCTGAAAGATCCACTGACGTCTAACGGTGTATATCATTTTGGAGAATATTACAATAAATTTTAGTAAAGGTTTTTACCTATTTCAAGCATAAAATTAAATCCCACTCACTAAATTACCAAATCAGGTCCATGTAATACAATTCTCTTTCGGCAATCGATCACTCTCCTTTAAGCGCGGCCGTAGCGGTCTCTGACCCTTGTGGGGGTATCGTAGCTATGGTGGTAGACCTTGCTTTGTGAAGCTTTATATGTAGATTGATGATTATACAATATATCTTTATATATCTATTTCTTCTTTTATTGCATTCTAGTGGTAATTAAGTATCTGTGTTGACCATCTAGTCAACGACCCTCGCATTGTGCGACAGACACCCTTCGGCTGAAGCCAATGAGGAGTGAACGAATCCTGTCTGGGCAGGAGTCTAAAGTGAATTGTGTATTGTGCATAGTGTCTATATAGTGTTGTATCTTTAGTTCAGGACGTTGCGAAACCTGTATGCGAAGAAGCATTCATTGTCGACGGCTACTGTTAATCTATCGATATCGAGATATGGATATATTAAAAGCTTGTCCCGACCTGCGTTGAAGTCAAGAGCTGGTTCAGATGTTGTGATAGCGGCTGGTTGACTTAATCGAATATCAGTCGTTCCCTCCAACTATTACTGATTCCCAAGCGAATGGTTAACTTAATCCGTTGACACAGCCTTAATAATTTAGTTATTAAATGTTGACATACTCCCCCACCTCGATGAATGTGCCATATATAACACAGGGATATAGGATAGCTCTTCAGTTTATGTTTAAACTTTATACAACAATGAAGTGAGAGCATTGTGGAAACGGTTTCTCATGTCAAAGCAGTTATTCCGCATATTCGTCAATATTGCTCTGTTCTTCATGAAAACAAAATACGGAAGGCTGATAGTATGCCTTCTACAAGTGGTGTTAACAAAAACATTTGTGAACATTGTGGAAATGATTTTTCATATCAAAGCAATTTAGTTCGACATATTCACCAATATTGTTCAGTTCTTCATAATAATAAACGAAAAAGTGACACTGTACCATTCAATGATCAAAACGAAAAACAGAAGACTGATAGTACGACTTCTACAAATGGAAATAGTTACCTTCTACATGTGATTTTCATAGAAACATTTGTGAACATTGTGGAAACAATTTTTCATGTCAAAGCAGTTTAATTCGACATATTCGTCAAAACTGCTCTGTTCTCCATAACAACAAAAATAAGTCGGCCCTTTCTACAAACAATCCAGTTGGTAATAAAAAAATTAATCGACCTGTTGTTCAAAGTGTGGGTGTGTGTGTTGACAAAATTCTTCATGCATTTAAAAACAGGATAGCTAGTTACCGCTTTACTAGCCTTTTCTTCGAGAAAATCAATTACTCTGATTTTCTCGAAGAAGTGAAACAAAAAGTATTGAATATAATTAATGAATACTTGAAGAAATACAACAACCTCAAGATTAATTTCGAGATATTTGGACTTTATGTTATACCTGAAAAGGAGTTGTCTGACATTAAATCATTTAATACAAAAAATAAAATAATCACTATTTCATCAGATCTGCAAGAGACTTTTGAGGATTTCGAGGAAGATATGAAGCTGCAAGCATCCGAATTTCAAGAAAAGGATTCTGGCTGGACATTAAAACATATAATGTTTCTTGATGTAAACATAAATAAATATACACCAATATCTGCCTCCTCATATATTAAGTTACCCAAAGCCATAGAAGTAAGGAATGCGGTTTTAAACATACAAAACACAGACAATGCATGTTTTGCTTGGTCAATTAATGCAGACATTTTTCCTGCAGAAGGTAATCCAATGAGGACAAATTCAAATTCACATTACGATACTGTACTAAATTTTAATGGTTTAGAGTTTCCTATGAAATTGAAAGATATCCCTAAATTCGAAAAAAAAAATAACATTTCCGTTAGCGTGTTTGGCAACGAATCAGAATTATAGGATGGAAAAATTATTAGAAGTGGTTGGACAGCTACATTTTACTTCACGTCGTCAAACTACGCACGTTAATTTGCTACTTGTATTTTAATACAGGTAGAAGTCATTATACTCTCATAAAAGACATCAAAATTAGTGTCAAGCCAAAAATCAAATCACAATGGACGGTTACATATTTGTGATGGATGTCTACAATCGTTTAGAAATACAGAGCAGTTGAAAGCGCATGAGAAAAATGAAATGTATGGTTACAATACATGCACGAAAATACCAACTACCGATTTGAAGATAAATAAATATGGAGAATCAGTTCCAGAAAATATTCTTAAATTTGTAAATTTTGAGAAACAGTTGCCGGTCCCATTCGTAATTTATGCCGATTTCATAATGAGCATTGTGATGAAAAATCATTCACAGTGAAAGTATCTGAACATGTACCATATTCTTTCGCTTTTTACGTGAAATGTAATTTTGACGATAAATACTCGAAAATTGTGACATATCGAGGTTGCGATGCTGCAGAAGTATTCTCTAAAAATTTGGATGAAACAGCTATGGATTTATATAACACACACTTAAAACATGTTAAAGAGATGCTCCCCCTTTCAGACCCAGAGAAAATCGAATACGAAAATGCTGTATGCTGCCACATTTGTAAGAAAGACTTTAAGCTTGATGACATAAAAGTACGTGATCACTGTCATTTAACGGGTCGCTTCCGTGGAGCCGCACATTCTATTTGCAATTTGAATTATAAAGTTCCGAAATTCATACCAGTGTTCTTCCACAACCTGACAAATTACGACAGCCATCTGTTTATAAAATAAGTTGGCCTGTAAAAAGGAGTGTTTCCGTCATAGCCCAAACCAAAGAAAAGTACATATCATTCTACAAATCAATTCTTGTCGAAATCTACGGATAAGAAGATACCTGACACATATTTGAAACTAAAATTTGTAGACTCTTTTCGGTTTTTACCAAAGTCCACATTAAGTCAGAGTTTAGAGTCCCATCAGTGTGGTGAAACTAGAAAGCACTTTGAAAAGGATGATGAGTTTAATTTAATCAGGCGGAAAGGGGTCTTTCCTTATAATTATGTGAATTCTCTTGAAAAACTATATATATAGAAGAACCGCAATTACCGCCAAAAGATAAATTTTACAATGATTTAACAAACGAATGTATTTCCGATAAGGATTATGAGCGAGCTAATAAAACATGGAATACCTTCAAATGTAAAACAATGGGGGAATATGCGGATATTTATCTGAAATCGGATATTCTATTATTAGCCGATGTGTTTAAGAACTTTAGAAAATTGTATTTGGAACATTACAAATTAGATCCGGCTCATTATTTAACAGCTCCTTCTTTGAGTTGGGACGCCATGTTACGTAGTACCGAAGTCGAAGTCGAACTTTTGACTGATGTAGACATGATACATTTTTTTAGAAAAGGTATTCGAGGTGGAGTAGCTCAATGCAGTAAAAGAAAAGCTGTGGCCAATAATAAGTTCTTACCAAACTATGATCCTACGAACCCAACATCATATATTATGTACCTGAATGCAACCAATTTATACGGAGCAGCAATTAAAGAATACCTACCCACCGGCGATTTTAAGTGGGTTGATAAAACGTTGATAAAAGACAAAATATTAAACTGTGTTCGTGCTGGGAGAATAGAAAGGTCTGTTGGGTACAAGAGCATTAATAACCATGCCACATTTTAAATCCTGTTCAGTATTTGATGAAAACTTAGTAGCAGTTCAATTGAAGAAATTAAAAGTTGTTTATGATAAGCCATTCTGTGCAGGTTTTTCAATTTTGGATATTTCAAAGACTATCATCTACGAATATGGTTACAACAAATCCATGTATGGGAATAAAGCAACTGTTCTGTATACTGATACCGACCGACTCACTAATTTTGGAGATATTCACAGACAATGTTTATGATGACATCAAAGAGAACATTCAATATTTTGATACATAAAATTATAGTATTGACAACATCCATAACATGGAAAAAACAAAGTCTGTAGTCGAAAAAATGAAGGACGAGTATGCTGGAATACCTATTGAGGCCTTTTATGATACCGGTGCTAAAGCATACGTGTTAAAGCTGGTGATGTCATGAAAAAGGCAAAAAGGGGTTTCCAAAAGCGTTGTTAAACATCACATAGATTTTTCTGATTATGTCCAGATTGTTGAAAACGGTGGTATAATATTTCGTAAAATGTCTATATTTACCTCCAATTTGCACACCATTCATATCGAATTAAAAAATAAAGTAGCGCTATCTTCTGCTGATGACAAAAGGTATGTCTTACCTGGAGATGTTAGGACCTTGGCTTGGGGGCATCTTCATCTAATTACTGGAAGTAGCGATAGAAGATTAGAAATTTTACTAAAATATGCAGACCGCTTGATGGAAATGGAGGAGCCTGAAGAAGGATGGAATAGTATTGATTTGGATTCATTAGATTTGTAATTTATAAAATAAAAAACATATACATTATAAAGTGTTTTATTTGTTTTACATACAATGGTATATATACAGGGTGTCCCACTTAAGATGTATCCACCCTCCTAAAATCTTTATTTGTGAATTGATTTTCGAAATCTTTTTTTTTGCTGGATAGGACTTGGAAAAATGCATTTAAGCTATACCTTACATTTTTAAAAAAGGTACATCATGACCTACTGAGACGTACTTTTTTTAGCGAAATTTCGAGAAAAACTATTAGCGATTTTTTTAGAGAAAAACGAATACCAGAATTAGATTCAGGACCTTTTAAAATCTATGTGGTGTGAATTTTGCGACATTATGATACAGGGTGTTAAAGAAAATGGAGAGGAATTTTTAACAACGGCAAACTTTTTTTTGTAAACAAAATCGGTACTATTTTGAAATTATAAGTAATTTAACATTTTCCACAATTCTCTGGTTTATTTGAAGACGTATTAAGAAAAAATCGACAGTGGTAACGACTAAAAATGGTATCTAATTTCTGTTGATACGGTTATTGAAAACAAATAAAACAATACATTAATTATTAAAGCTAGTTAAACCATTCAATGGGAAAAATATTTTAACAATCCTTTGAAAAAAACAAACGGTATTGAAAAATGCATAAGGTGAATGGTGGACTCATTGAGAATACTAAAATATACATAAAGAATATTAAATTAAGTATTTAGAGGCAGGATATTTTCTACAAAAATATTTTACAAAATAAATATATATATATAGTCCTATATGTCCTCTAATAGAATGTTTTAAACAACGTTAAGGACAATACACGCGTTCAGGAATAAAACAAATTATTACAAAGAACGCTATTTTCCAATAAAATACCAGCAGAGAATATTATGTTTAAATTGGAGTCCATCTTGAGGATGGAGGGCTCTCGCCAGCCACAGACCGGTTTCGAGCTTATTTTGCTCTCATCAGTTTGACATAGGCAGAGTGCACCCCGTCTTCGTTCAGAACTCCATTCGTACACTTTAGTCTAATGCCAACATGTGAATTACAAAATTAATCCAGCGGGGATTAATTTTGTAATTCACATGTTGGCATTAGACCAAAGTCTACGAATGGAGTTCAGAACGAAGACTGGGTGCACTCTGCCTATGTCACACTGATGAGAGCAAAATAAGCTCGAATCCCTGCCATTTTCTTTAACACCCTGTATCCTAATGTCGCAAAATTCACACCACTTAGGTTTTAAAAGGTCCTGAATCTAATTCTGGTATTAGTTTTTGTCTAAAAAAATTGCTAATAGTTTTTCTCGAAATTTCGCTAAAAAAAATACATCTCAGTAGGTCATGATGTACCTTTCTTAAAAATGTAAGGTATAGCTTAAATTCATTTTTCCGAGCCCTATCCAGTAAAAAAAAGATTTCGAAAATCAGTTCACAAATAAAGATTTTAGGAGGATGGATACATCTTAATATATAATAAATATAACATTAAAATTAACCACATCTTTCCAATCCCCACTCACATATGTGGCATTTAGATTGTTTGCATGGAGGACCATCTACATGACTATGCCATTCGGGACGATTGTACAAAACAAGGTAGTTGAATTTCGAGTTTGAAATTTTGTCTATGTTCTCGTGGTAGCTTATGCAATGAATACAGAAGCTCAATTGGACCAACTTTTTCAATTAGATACTGCAGTGGAAAATTCCGGAGTTTTTCCTCAGTAAAATCATACAAATTTTTACCATTCCTATGCTTATCTATCAACTCCCTGGTTAGACAATTCGAACAAGTCAGCTGTTGAGCCATTTTAAAACACTTGTAAGTATTAATTTAATAAATTTCCTGCAGGGTTGAGCTACCCATCAGGCGCGTCTCCAGGTGGCGGATAGGAGGATGGCCAGACTTCTAACGGAGTAGGGTTAGCGTTGGCCATACACATCTTGTGTCCGTTATATACAATTTTATTATTATGTTTATTATATTCCGTGCATGTCTATGACTTACCAAATATACAATTTTGTATCTAATTGGTCAATAAATAAATAAATAAATACTGTCGGGGGGTGAGGCCGACAACCTACACCAGACCCGACTAAAACCACGCCGTGGACCAGCTCACGATTCACACCGTAGACCGCCTAGTTACACAGCGACCCTCTGTTCTCGGACAGAGGTACGTGTATCTAGGGTATTGTGCGCACTGAAGAGATGCGTGGTTGGGGGGTAACCCAGCAACTAGCGACAAAACTCGGGGCACCTGGCGCACCCCGTTTTATGTAGCCTTCCGTGTCCAAGGGGGCTCTGGGCACGGTGACATTTAAATCTCCCATACTCGTGGGACGAATATGAACAAGAATAACAATAATAACGACACCAAAAAACAAAGCTTGGAAGGAGGCTCTGTAAAGGAGGATCCAGGCGCGGCCAGAAGGAAGCTCCGGAAGATGAACCGGGGAGAATCTGGGGGAAAAGCGGGACCTAGGCTTTCACAGCCAGGGGGCGTAAGTACTCCTCCAACCGGGGAGCAGCAAAGACTCACAGGGGAGTGACCCCAAGGTTCTCGGGGGTTAATCTACGTGGGGGGCTTTCTCCTAGCCTTCTGCGCTGACCAGGCCACAAAGGACTGGCTAGTGCGGGTGGTGGAGAAATGTGTACCCTGGGAGGATGTACCCAAGCCCGTCAGAACGTTGGTGTGGATACCGGGGCCGGCACAAGAACCGGAAGAAATGCTCAAACGTCTGAGAATATAGAACCCAGGGCTTCAGAAGAATACCTGGACTGTAGTCGACACGAAGCCAGATCCGAACTTGTCCTACTGATGGACGAGGCTTCGTGGAAAATAATTGAGGACCTTCAATGCAAACCCTACCTCAACCTAACCAGGGTCCTATTTAAGGCCCTGGGGAGGAAGAAGGGAGGGGAGCAGATGGAAGTCGACCAGGGGACGCAAGTCGAATCCGAAGGAATAGAGGCTGCGAAGGGAGAGGACCAGCAGTAACTCTCAACGCAAGTAACATTCAACGTTACACAGGTGAACGTACACCACTGTAAAGCGACCGCGGCCGCGTTGCAGCAACACATTGAAAACAACAATGTAGATATAGCACTGATACAAGAACCCTGGGTGTACAGGGGGCAAATTAGGGGATTAGGAATGGGAAGAGACTGGGAAGTAATTAGCCCAGAGCTAATTACTTCCCAGTCGCAAAGAAAAATATCAATCTGTTACCAATGTGGGGACTATGTACAAGAGACCTAATGGTGGCACGAACCACCATAGAAATGGAGGGGTCAACGAAAGAGCTGGTAATAGGATCCGTTTACCTTCCATACGATCAACCTGATCAACCTCCTACCCAGGAACTTAGAGAACTGGTTCAGTAATGTGAAGCTAGCCATGCACATCTCATCTTATGCTGTGATGCCAATGCACACCACATTATCTGGGGGAGCACGGACAACAATACAAGAGGTGAGTTACTCCTAGAATTTATCATTAGTAATAAGCTAGAAGTAGTCAATCGTGGAAACGAGCCTACCTTTGTCACGGCGACAAGGAGTGAGGTTATCGATATTACTATCGCGACACAGTGTGCGGGGCGAGTGATCAGTGAGTGGCATGTGTCTCAGGAACCATTGCTCTCGGATCACAGGTACATAAGATTTACAATACAAACACCACCGGAAGTGAACAAGATGGGTAGGAATCCGAGGACCTGCGACTGGGGACTATTTAATGAGATCCTGGAGCAAGGGCTGAAGGAGTGCCCATCGAAGCCACAGACACCGGTGGAAGTGGAACTGATGAATGAACTCATTACATCAGCAATAAAAACAGCCTTCGAGCAAAGCTGCCCCCTAAAAGAGGGGAGGCAGAAACGTGAGACCCCATGGTGGAATCACGAGCTCTCCTCCAGGAGAGCAGCGGTTCGCAGGCTTTTCAACCAGGCGAGAAAGTCTGGCAGATGGGAAGAATATAAAACTGCCCGTCTCGACTACGCATATGCCATAAGAGATGCATAAAAGGAATCATGGAGGAAGCACTGTGAGGAGATAGAAAACACCCCGGAAGCTGCTAGACTCCAGAAAATTCTACAGAGAGACAATCAAGGTAAAATTGGATCACTGCAAAGACAACAGGGTGACTACACAAATACCGAGAAGGAGACTTTGGACTTACTCCTAGAGACACACTTCCCGGGCAGTGTAGCTATCCCACGAAACCATAACGGTCCAATTGAAGACATACCTATTAAGAGGGCGTCTAAAGAGGACTGGAAACATGCCAATGGCGTAATTAATATAACAAAACTTGAGTGGGCGATCAATTCGTTTGAACCATACAAGTCACCGGGGGCAGATGGAATATTCCCGACACTACTAAAACAGGGTATAAACAAACTTGCAACACCCCAACGGGTATGAGACCTTTCCAAGAAAAGGATATCATACAGAAATAGCCCAACAACTGGGAAAAAACCGACTACTTGAAATGCAGTCTGGCAGAATCAGTACAACTTATAACTTCACAAAAACCTTCAGTGTGATTATACCTGATAGGGAAGATAAGGGCCAGAGGCAGATGCGAAGTCACCCAAATGACACCATATGGTATACGGACGGATCAAAAACGTCAAATAGTACCGGAGCAGGAATTGCGGGAGATCAACCAGGGACAGACTTCAGTCTGAACCTGGGCAGCACTGTAACCGTGTTTCAAGCAGAAATAACAGCCTCAGAGGCTTGTGCACAAGAAATGGTACGGATGTCATACACTAACAGAAGAATCCGTATCAACACTGACAGCCAGGCAGCTCTTAGAGCTCTGGAGGCAGTAGAAATACGTTCCAAAACAGTAAGAAACTGCCTGAAACCCCTGGTGAAACTGGCAGAACACAACAATGTGCAATTGGAATGGACTCGACACCAGGGAAATTGAGGTAATGAGAAAGCTGATAGGCTGGCCAAAGAAGGAGCAAAAAAAGCCTTGATAGGACCCGCGCCGAAATACGGGATCGCATACAGCACCGCAAAAGGCGCAGTAAAGGAACTATTAAGACAGAAACACAACTTGCCTAGGCACCAAGAATGAGACAATCACGCATTTTCTTAGGTGACCCATTCACATCAAAGACTAACGAATTACTGAAGCTGAGAAGAAGACAGCTAAGATGTGCAGTGGGTATCCTAACACGACACTGCACCCAAAACAAACATCTCACCGACATAAAGGTGAAGGATGATACAGATTGTAGGATGTGTGGTGAAAAGGAGGAAACACCTCACCACATCATATGTGAATGCCCGGCCTTAGCGGCGAGAAGGATTGCACATTTCGGTGAACCATCAGTAACACCGGAAGAGATAGCCAATGCTCACATCGACCGTATGCTCGCCTTCGTGGGAGGAACTGGTCTCATGGAATAGGGACGCTATGGGGGTACAATAAGCTTTAGCTTCAGTACAGCGGACCAAAAGACCGCAACCCATAAGTAAAAAAAAAAAAAAAAGTATTAATTTAAGCACGAGCGATGAACAACAAACTGCTATGTACCAAATTACAAACTAATTTGCGAATAACTATCAGTACTGCCGCATATATAGCTGCTTAACCACTAAGCCATCCCTTCTTGAGTTCCCCTACAATAGGCAACATTTTGTTACTTATATACGTTGCTTATTTGGTCATGGTGCATTTAATTCAATGTTGTACAAAATGAAATTTGTCGATAGCCCGTTTTGTGCCTGTGACGGAAATATTGGAGATATTAATCATTGGTTATTTCAGTGTCATCATAATTTAAGAGCCATTAACTTCCTTATTAATAAACTCGGGGAGGTTAATACTCTCCTGCCTCTTAATAGTACTTCCTTACTATATTTAGTAATTTGATCCTGTGTTGAAACTAACCCTTATCCGTTGCCTAGTGTGGTGTGTCAAAAAGTAAGCCGTCTTGAAAGGCACCTTGACGTGAAACAGGTGTCCCTGTTAAAAAATCCCTGAGTGTAAATTCAGTCGATATTTCTATGTTTTTCGTATTAGATTAGATTAGGTGTTGTAGGTAGGTGATCTATATTATAATATTAAGTAAGCCCAGTTAGGTGTTTTTAGGTACATGGATTACGTCCTATAAATATTTTCGTGGCTGAATGGAGAAATCCAAAGCCATTTAAAAAAAAAACAAACTGATTTGTGTCATGATTCATTTCAGTATTTGTACTATTATTAATAGTAGTGGGGGGTTTGCTATAGAGTTCCAGCCATTCCGAATCTTGAGTGAAATCATTGGCTTTCCTTAGTTTCAGTTTATACATAGTACTGTTGGTGGGTATTGGATATCTGAGGGTTGCTGCATTAGTGACTGCATATGGTTCCATTCTACCCCATTTAGAAGGCCAGCTCTCATTTCGGCTTCCATTATTATCGAAGCATATAAACACTTCTTTTGCGCTTGTAATTTGTTAGCATCGGAGGATTGGAACTATTTTGAAAATGATAGTTATAATGTAAATAAAAAATTTGAATGTTTTATGGATACTTTTATACATAATTTTGAATTGGCATTTCCTGTTGTAGTAAAAAATATATCAAATAATAATCAGAACAGTAATACTTGTAATTCGAAAAAATGGTTAACAAAGGGGCTAAGAATTTCAGCACAAAAGCTAAAAGAATTATATCGACTTACGTTAACCGGTAATGAGAACCTTAAACTCTACTACAAAAAATATAAATCACTGTATAGACAATTAATCAATAAAGCCAAGAAATTATATAACGATAATATTATACAAAATGCAGAAAATAAATCAAAGGCCGCCTGGAGAATCATAAATAGTGATAAATTAAGGGGAGCTAGTGAACAAATTAATTTAAATATTGATAATGTCGTCCACTCTGATGTTACAACAGTAACTGATAAATTTAATAATTATTTTAATAATATTCCTAACATTTTGTTAAAGAACATAAGTCCACAAGTTAATGTACCACAAATAAATGAAAACAAATACACATTTTTCTTTAAACCCGTAGATGAATATGAAATATCTGACATAATAAAAAGTTTAAAAAACACAAAATCACATGGAGATGATAATATTAGTGTCAATTTTCTAAAAAAGTGCATACCGGTGGTCATCAAGCCTTTATGTACAATAATTAATCTATCATTGTCAGAGGGCGTTTTTCCAGATAGACTTAAAATTGCAAAAATTAGACCATTTTTCAAAGCAGGATGTAAAGCAAACGTTGAAAACTACAGGCCCATTTCTATTTTAAGTTCTATTTCTAAAATTTTTGAAAAGTGTGTTTTGAATAGGATAATTAATTTTTTTGAAAAATACAAATTGTTTAATGATAACCAATTAGTAGTAGGTTTTGGTAGGTTCTAGGCCACTTTGAGGAGGAGGGAAGACCGTAGATGCGGTTCTGGGCCACATCGGTACGGGTGTACAATATGTTATCTTGATTGACTATCGGCTATGTATTTAGAGTGATGTAGTTAATGAAGGATGTTAATTAACTTTTAAAAAATTATGAATAATCTGAATTACTAGTTAATGAATGTTACTTATTATTTAAAATATTAAATATGAAATCATTATAATGAGGAGCATTAAAAAATGTTTATTATATATAAGTTTTTATGGGAATCTTTGTAGAATATTTGCAAAACAATTTTGATTATTAAAGGAGGTCACTCTATATTGTTTAAATGTTATTTGTGGCATTTCATAAATTATTTCTTTCCTTTTCTATGTCGAGTTAGAATATTTTTGAAGGAAAATGTTGAATGCTTTGTCACCCTGATTAATTATTCGTAATGATGGACTACGGGCTATGTATTTAGAGTACCTAATGTAGTTAATTAAGGATGATAATTAACTTTAAAAAAAAAATCAATAATCTGAATTAATATTGGTACTCAATTAATGTTACTTGCTATTTAAAATAATAAATTTAAATAATCATTATAATGGGAATGAATATAGTGAAATAGCTGCTACTATTACTGAGGCGTATTAATTATTTAAAATGGAATAAAAGTATAAAGACGACGAAGTAATTGAAAACATTTAAAAAAAAAAGCAAATGATTAAGAAGAATTATATGGATATACTTAGCTATTTTATAAATGAGATTTAAGTATTAGAATAAAAAATAGCGGTTCTATTTAACCTTATTGACTTTAAACGTGCATGCTCAGACTTGTTGCAGCAAGTTGTAGACGTATTTGATTTGTAAAGCCTCGAAAGTTTGAGGACATGAATGATTGTGGAAATGAGATGTAAGTTAGTTAATTTGGAAACATCGCAATGATATAACGCATTCGATAAGAAGAAAAATGGATAATGATGAGTATAATGTGATTCGCGTTATTGAACAGTTGTTCATTAAATTAGATGTTTTATGTTTGTCAGCGAAAACCGAATACCGCAAAATCTCTTGCAATGAAAATGAACTTGAGCAACAACTGATATCATCATATGAAGAGGGATTAATAATCTGTCAAAAATATTTTTACAACATTTATGATTTGGAGAAATTATATGAGGAAATGTTAAACATTAACTTGGGATGTTTTTTGAAAAATAATCTTCCGAAAGAATTCATGAAGAAAATAATTCAGCTTTATGAATCGAGCAATACAGATGAAGAGAAGAATAAGATTTAGACACTCAGTATTTTTTTTTTTAATAATTTACAAAATATATATTTATATGTGCTGTTAAGAATATTGTGAATATGTTTTTATTCGTTGCGATGTTTACATATAATATTTAGAACATTATTTCTCTATATAGTAGTATTTGATATATAAAAAAGTTTGTATGGAATATTTCCTAAAACTATTATTGCTTTAAAATGTATCTTTTGAATATTTGACAATAAATAAAGGATACCGTTAGTTATTGATGGTTAGGTATAAGTCCTAAAAAATACCATTACCCTTATTTCATTCTGTACACGTTTCTCTGGGCTTTTTACTACACCGGCTATTAGAGGGTAATAACATTTTTTTATTAAAATTATGCAGTTAGACCTTTGTTGCTTCTTAAACATTTTCTTTCAACAAAGGGCTGTAAATAAATATTTTTTGGGGCATACCTATAGCGCAATTAAATTTATTTAACTATTTTTTAACCCCGCAATAAACGCTCTTTACAAAAATACTAAAATATAATACCTACTATTGTTATTCGCTGCAGTGCCCTCAATATACCATTAAAATATTTATAACCTTGCCCCGAAATAATATTTTTACGGATAGAGTCATAAAATCAAATTATACAAATAATAAGTGCATCATAGATTAATGAATTTTAAAGAAAATTTAATTAAGTAAACGTAATTAGTATGCTTGCTTGCATATATTAATTAATACTGAAATTATAAAGTTTTAGATATGCTTAGTATGATACCGACTTAAACCAAAAGCTTTAGTCTGTAGTGGGTGTTTTATGCTGATGATACACTCATAAAAAAAAAAAAAAGAAAGAGGGATGCAAGCGTATATAAAACAGCCGACTTAAACTGCAAAAGGTATTATAGTTTTGTTCTAATCAGAGAAGTAGTCAAATCGATCGAAATTTAAAATGTGGTCAGCGTGCAAAAAAATGTATTACAAATATGGCACCACAGATACAGTTTATTCAATGACGGAAACCAGTGTTAGAGCAATATGCTCAAAGCTAATAAACGCTCATAACTCTATGAAGTTAAACTTACCAGTGCACTTAACTGAGTTAATTAGAAAAAACTTTCGCACATTCAAATTCTATGAGTTCGCCGATTTAGAAAAGAACGAAGAAGATGAGTACATTAATTTCGATTATGTATTCTATGAATTCAGCCCACAAGAAATGGGCTACATACTGACGATGAATCCAAATGAAGATTATCAATTTTTTCCAACAAATGAAGATTCATTTTGCGCTATAAGTGAGTGGTATGAAGATTCGAGTGGAAATGGATACTGTCGTTCGTGTGCTGGAGCATTAAGTACATTAAATGAACATCTGAATATACTTCACGATACCAACAATCTGAAATATTTTAAATTTAAACATTTTGTCGAACATGAAAATATTTATGAGAAATCAAGAGCTTTTGAGCAATATATATTTAATCAGGAAATGTGGTGTGCCAATTGCGCAAACACGTCCCTGTTTATGTTCTGTTCGGCGGATGCGTGTCGCGATACCCTGCACAATTTTAAAAGAAAAAATGTTTATTTTAAATAGGAATGTAAGTAACTTTAGTAATTTTTACTCTTCTCGTTTCTTTTTACATATTCACCTACTAGCATTAACTACAATCTTTCAACATACAATGAATGTTGTACTTTGCTTTTTTTTTTTTTTCTTATTATTCTGATTACTAATTATATATTGTTCATTATTTAGATGATTTTATCCTCAGTTTTATTATTCAATGTAGCTTTTGTAATTTCGACTAGCTTATTTACTTGCACTCACATTTAACAAATTTTCATTATAGTTTTTTACAATAATTGCGTTGATAATTATTATTGAAAACGCCATATTCATGTTAAAAAATGTTAGTTATAAAATATTTTAAAATAGAAGTTTAAACTCGTTTATTGCATGAATAGGGGGGAGGACCACCCGCTTGAATAGTAGGGATAGATGCCTTATAAAAACGCTGGTGCACCATAAAATATTAACTTCTTCTTTCGAAAATCACCTGTTCAGTATTCAGTGATCGCGTCCACCCCGAGTTATTTATTTAGTTTACTGATTCATAAAAATAGTGCTTTATAGTGTTAAATTAAACAGTTGGTTCTGAGTGAATTTTTAGGTAAGCTATCTTATATTAATTATCGATTATTATCGTTATTTCTTAAGAAAATGTCTAATTTAGTTGACATTAATTTATCGGAAATAAATGCTATTTCAAATCATGCTTTAAATAAAAACTCTTTAAATCACATATCAGACTTAACAGTTAAGAAAATATATTACATAAAAATGATGAGGTCAATGAAAACGAAGTATGGTCGTGCAGTGTTAATTAAATTAGAAGATAGTGAAGACAGACATAATATTATTCAGTGTTTTCTACCTAAACGAGTGGCTGAATTATTTTCAGATGCCGTTATTTCCAACATAATGTCATTCAAAAAAATATATACATTGCAATATAATGGTCTATCTCAAACATCGCATACTAACTCATTAAGTGTACCATTAATTGAATTTAATTGCCTTGAGTAACTGAAATTAATTTTTCCCCTTCAATTGGATTTAACGATAATAATTAATAGTTTTAGATAGTTTTAATTATATTTTTTAATGCATTTATTAATAAAAAATAAAAATATGACTTATATTTCCATGAGCGATTTAACATTCAATACAGTAGAATATATTCTGAAAAAATGTTCAAAATAAAAGTTACAAAATTTTATAACTGAATAGAGAAAAATTATGCTTGTTCTAAATTGATTGAAAAAATGTTTGAGTATCATTTAAAAAGAAAAAGTTGCTTGCATTGGAACAAAACCAGAAGAAGATATCACCAAACTGAAAATACTCAAAACATGCATGGTAAAGAATCAAACAACTTTTATATTGAACATTTTTTGTAACTTTGCAAAGTTAAAGTCATTATTTGATACTTCTGTTCCACCCCGCATACAAAGGTAACCTAAAATAATAATAAAAACAATAATTAAACTATTATTAGTGATACTTGAAATATACGTATTAAATTATAAACGATATGCAATTGTATTGAATGTTTTAGAGTCATGCATGGTATATGCATATTATTATAATAAATTTACTCAAACCCGACTGTTTTCTTGTTAAACTAAAAGTGATCTAAGAAATTAAATTTTGATATACGTAGAAGCAGATATCTAAGCCAAAATGAGTGAATTTAAGTGTGAATTATGTTTAAAAGTATTCAATCGACGTGATAATCTCAAGAGACATATTAGTGTTATACATTCTAAGGACAACTTAAAACCTTACATGAATAATGCGCATAAACATTCTTCATCAACCCCACCTCTCTCAAAAAACAAACAATGTTCGACAAATCAACCTAGTACATCTCACGCAAACATTGATTATATTGCTCCTGTATATAGTGACGGCATGATGGAAAATGCACGTCAAAGTGTTAGTAACAATTTAATCAGTTGCGATGAATGTGGTATTCATATATCGCGGACTGAAATTGCTGCTCATAAGCGAAGTACAAGACATCGCTTAAATTGCAAAGGCGAAGTGGTAGAAGACGGTTTAATTAAAATTAAATCAGCATTCAATAATAGAATTGCAACGTACCGCGTGGAGGCTACGAATAATGAATCCATAAATTCTATATCTGTGGAAAGTTTTTTAAATTCCGCGAAAGCAAAAGTTCTAAATTTAATAAAATCTCTTCTCTTGGTGCACTGCAGCATCAAAATATATTTAGAACTTTTTGCATGGTACATTTTACCAACCAAAGCTACTAGTACTGATGGTAGCAGCAGCAGTGCGCAACAGGAAATTAAATCATTTAACAGTGAGTATCAAATTGCAACGATGGCAACCGATCTAGACGAGCTGTACACTCATTTTTTCAATATTTTAAAGACGAAAAGCGAGGAATTTGAGGTAAGACTCAATTTATCGAATCTATCTATAGTTTACGTAATATTATGTATTATGCATTTTCAGGAAAGGGACTCTGGTTGGGCTCTAGTATCGCTCTTATACCTCGAAATCAACATTGCGAAATATAACCCTTTAAGAGCATCTTCCTATATCCCCTTGCCCAAAGAAATTGCTGATAAAAAAGCAATCATCAACGTTAAAAACTCAGGTATTTTCTGCATTTAATAATTTTAAACTTTTCGTCATGCTAATTTGAATTTGTTTTAGATAATCGTTGTTTTGAATGGAGCATTCTAAGCGCATTACACCCTGCGGAACAACACACATATCGCACGTCTAATTACAGTAGATTCTTGGGAGAACTCAATTTTATAGGAATTCCTTTTCCAGTACGCGTAAAGGATATTGGAAAATTTGAAAAACAAAATGATGCGATAAGTATAAACGTGTTTGGATTGGAACTTGTGAAGAAACAGCATAACGTTGTAGGACCATTATATCATACCAAAGGACGAAAAGTAAATCATGTGAGTATTTGCAATTTTCTTTTTTTTTTTTATGGTAAAAAAATAATAAAAATCATGAACAATATGGAAAAAAATAAACATGTAAACTCGATTAATCATTTCGCTTTATTTTAGATAAACCTACTTTATTTGGAAGGTCCTCAAAATAAAGCTCACTACTGCTGGATAAAAAACTTATCTAGATTAGTTAGAAGTCAATTGACAGGTAAACCAGCGGCGGTACATATCTGCGATGGTTGTCTAATTTTTTTCCGGACAGAAGCAGAATTACAACGACACCAAAGTAATAAGGATTGCCAACAAATATGTACAATACTCCCAGAGCCAGGAAAAAATTTCCTGGAATTTAAGGACTTTCATTTAAATTTTAAGCTACCATTTGCAATTTACTGTGACTTTGAAGCAATTTTAAAACCTATATCAAGCTGTGATTCTAACCCCGAAAAAAATTATACTAGAGCAACCCATGTCCACGAAGCTTATAGTTTTGCCTATTTTATAAAATGTTCGTTCGATAATACTTTATCCACTTTTAGAACATATAGAGGTAAAGACTGTGCCACTGTGTACATGAAATGGTTAATAGAAGACGTACGCCGAATTTATAAAAACCATTTCGAAAAACCAATTGCTATGAAACCACTAACATGTGAAGAGAGAAAGGAATATAATGAAGCAACCGTTTGTTTTATTTGCAGACAAGCATTTGAAATAACAAATAATCAGACCATTGATAAAACAAACAAAAAATCTCCTCTTATTAAGGTTCGAGACCATGACCACTTCCTAGGTTAGTGTTTTTTGTTTTTTATCATATTCGATATGTATGTGTTTATTTAATTTTGAAGGTGTTTAATTTTTTTTTTTTTTATTTCAGGTAACTATCGTGGAGCAGCGCATAGCCAGTGCAATTTGAAGTATAGAATACCAAGATTTTTCCCGATATTTTTCCATAACATGAGTAATTATGACATCCACTTATTTATACAACAAGCTGCAGCTCAAGCGGAGGAAGTTAGTGTCATTCCGCAAAATAAGGAAAAATATATTACTTTCATGGCTAAAATTGCTGTAGATGATGGAAATAATGATGGGGAAGAGGAGGAGAAGGAGGAGGACGTCGACGCTGTCAACGATGCGAATGATGAAGATACAAATTCAGTCAGTACCAATATCGAGAAGGGAGGGGAAGTCAAGAGAGAGAGAAAAAAGCATATTACTTTGCGTTTCTTGGATTCATACCGTTTTATGGCGCACAGTCTCGAAGATCTTGCAAGCTATTTAGAAGAGATTCAGTTTATTGAGACGAGAAGAGCTTTTCATAATGATGAAGAATTTAAACTGGTCACCAGAAAAGGAGTCTTCCCGTATGAGTTCATTGATTCATATGAAAAACTACAGTCTACGAAGGAACTGCCATCACAACATGACTTCTATAGCGCTTTAACTGAGACTGCAATAGATCAGGAGCAATATGAACATGCTAGAGAGGTTTGGAGAACTTTCAACTGCAGTACGTTGGCAGACTATTCGGATTTATATCTCAAAACAGATGTGTTACTACTAGTAGATGTTTTTGAAGCATTTAGAACTGTCTGCATGGAGATTTATGGGTTAGAAGCATGTAGTTTCATTACTATACCAGGCTTATCATGGCAAGCTATGCTGAAATACACAAAGGTAATTTTTTTTTATAGTACATTTTATATATTATTATTATTTATCGTATTTATCGCTACAATATTTTATAATTAATTTCATTTTTTGTCTTACAGGTTAAATTGGAATTGCTTACGGATGTTGACATGTTGCATTTTATAAGAAAATCAATTAGAGGTGGAGTTGCCCAGTGTAGTCACCGACATGCGGTTGCTAATAATAAGTACATGCCTGACAAATCTGAGGATCCATCATTAAGTCACTTGGTTTACGATGAAAACAAGGACCCCTCCTTTCTAATATACCTCGATGCAAACAACTTATATGGATTGTCCTTATCGCAGTATTTGCCAAAATCTGATTTTAGATGGTTATCGGATGATGAAGTTGCAACTTTTGACGTATGGGGTAGATGTGCAGACCATGCCAGTGCCGTAGGATTCATTTTAGAAGTAGACATCACGTATCCAATCACTCTCCATGATGTCCATGATGAACTCCCATTTTGCCCGCAGAATATCGTTCCTCCCAATAGCACGAGCAAACAAACCAGGTTAATTCCCAATTTATTGAATAAAGAAAAATATATTATTCACTATCGCAACCTTTATCAGGCAATGAAGTATGGGTTAGTATTAAAAAAAATTCATCGCATTCTAGCTTTTAGTCAGTCTGACTGGCTAAAGAAATATATTGACCTGAATACTAAAAAAAGACAAGAGGCAAAAAACGACTTCGAAAAAAGTAGCTATAAACTAGCAAATAACGCCATTTTCGGCAAATGTATGGAGGCTGTAGAGAAACGGGTTATAGTAAAATTAGTTAATCACTGGGATAGCGTAAAACAAAAAAAGGGTGCAGAGAGTTTAGTTGCCAAACCGAATTTCCATAGTATAAGTATATTTCACGAAAATTTAGTAGCCATCCAAATGAATAAATTAAAATGCCTATATGACAAACCTATATACGTAGGATTTAGTGTGCTAGATATTTCTAAAACAACTATGTACGACTTTCATTATGGTTTTGTTAAGAATATGTATGGTGATAAGGCTAAACTTTTATATACAGACACTGATTCCTTAGTATATAACATACATACCGAAGATATATATAATGATATTAGGGATAATTTAGAAAAATTTGATACATCTAATTATTCAGCAAATAATCCATATGATATGCCACGAGTAAATAAAGCTGTTCTCGGTGTTTTCAAGGATGAAAATGCTGGGACACCTATGCTTGAATTTGTAGGATTAAGAGCTAAACTCTATGATTTTGTTGTGGGAAGCGGGGTTGTTGTTAAAAAAGCAAAAGGAGTAAAAAGGCATGTCGTAAAAAGACTGCAACATGAGCATTACAGAAATTGCCTTTTTAATAAAAATATTCACTTGTCCAGACAAATTGTATTTAAATCAATAAAACATGTTATTTATACTCAAGCAGTGAATAAAATAGCTTTATCACCATACGATGAAAAACGATATATTTTACCGGATGGCATTAACACTTTATCTTGGGGAAATTATCATATAAATTAAACATTTTAAATAAATTAGGATTATATGTAATTATTAATTAATATTTTTAAGATTTTCCTTGTTCTACACTTATTAAATAGGCTCTTGATTAGATGATTTTTTCTTTATGTATGTTATCTATGTTATAATTTTTTGTATTATAAGTGCTTAATCCATATTTCATCTAACTATATTGTATTTTTTGTACTATGGTTGTGTTTAATCAATATATCTATTTATTTTTATACATAATATTAATAAACATATATTCGCACACACATCGCTTTATGCTTATTTTTCCTTTCCCTATCTCATTTTATTAATCAAATAAATAATATAACAATATTGTAATATATAAGTGAACATTTATTTTAGGAATTTCCTGCAAATACATCATATAAAGAAAAAAAAAAAACTAAAAACTAAAAATTGCATTGATTAAGTTCGTATTATAATAGGCAACATATTAAATAATATCAGCTTTGTTTATAAACGAATTAAATTTGTTGGAGAATCCCAACCATTTAACATATGCTTCATTCTTGCGTCGACGTAAAATTTTCTCCACCAAATAGATATCTCGATATTTAGTCTTTTGCAATTCAAATTCATAGAAGCATCCTTTTATAGGTTGACTATTCATGTCTTCGAGAAGATAGGTTGTTGGGTTAGTTATATTCACTTTAATAATTTTAAAAAGCTCCGCCGACCAATTTGCATAATAACCTTTATCAAACACTCCTTTGTTTTTACTAATTCGAACTATATCGCCAACATGGAATTTTGGCTTTAATGCAATCTTAATGTGATTATAAGCAGTTAATCTTGTAGTAGGTGTAACATCAACAGGTCTCATGCCAATGGTACGATGTATTTTATTATTATACCTTTTCACAATATCAGGCAAAATATTAATCCATCTGTAAGTGCCTCTAGTTGAAAATTCTTTATACAACCAGCTCTTTAGCGTTCTTATAACGCGCTCCACAATTGCCGCTTTTTTCGTACTAAAAGTAGAATAATGATTGATATGGTATGATTTCATTAATTTAGTGAAGTTTTTATTATAAAATTCAGTGCCATTATCACTTTGTAAATTCTTAGGAGAATAATTTGCCTCCTGCATAATATTTCTCATAGCCCCGGTAACTTCTACACCTGTTTTAGTTTTAATGGGTCGTGTCCATGAATATTTTGAGAAACAGTCAATCACCACTAGAATGTATCTATTGCCTTTGTTTTCCCTAGCAAATGACTGCATTTCAGCCAAGTCAATTTGCCACAGGTCTCCAAATCCTTTTATAACAGTTCGCCGTCTCTGAAAATTTCGTCTAGCAGGTTTATGCAATTCTTCAATAATTTTTCTTTTCACATCACTAACGACAGCCATATTTCACGTATATAAGTAATTCACTTGTTTACAGAATATGTTGACAGCAAAGTATATGAAGCACGATGTATATTAGGTTTCGTTATTTCTCACAATGAGCATCAATTTCGAATGTATATATATTTTTTAATGAATAACCCCTTCCTCTTCTTCTCCTCATGTATGTCTCATGTTAACAGCCAATAAGAGCCATGTTATCATAATGATGATTCTCTGTGTAGAGATTGTAGTATACCTGCATTCGACAAAGCTTTATGATTTACAGATGTATCAATAAGTATTCCTTTAGAGGCTACATCTTTCTCTAGACTTTGAATTCTTTTTTTCATTAAAATAGTATCCTGTTTTACTTCTACCACATGTCGTTGCACATATACCTCCATCTGCTTCCTTAAATCAGCGTTTGATTTATGCAGACTTTCATTAACGTAATTTCTCATTGATGTTGCGGTGAAACTAATTGAGTCTTTCAAAGCGTTAAGGACATCTCCAGAAATCATCGACATGCATTTATCCACATAGTCGCGTGTTGCACTATCTGTACCGTCTACTGGCTCTCCGACATTCTTTAAACATTTATCTTGAATATCAAAATGCTTATCAGGTGTTAGCTTAAAGCCAACTCCAGATGGTCCTCGATATCGTATAACATCGACACTACTACTACCAAGTCTTTTACTGCGACCGAATTTGTCAATTGTGTTGTTGCTGTTGTTGTTGTTGGTAGCCATATTTAACGTAAACTGATGGAAAAATCGAAGAGTAATATTATTTTATATAAATTTGATCACATAGGCGTAGTATTAATAAATTATGCCCTCTTCACGCAATTCTTCAATAATTGATATAATTTCATTATCATGACCCGTATGTCCAGCCATTTTGGAACTCCACAGCAGACGTAGTCGATCTACTAGTTCTCTAGGTTTATTCCAATATACATAATTTACCGTGCGGCGTCGTTCATTATTACCATTAACATTTAGAATTTTTACGGTAGGCAATTTAGGTTTTATTCTTCTTACTCCCGTTCCCGTGTATTGAGATCGAGTTCGCGTTGCAGGGGTAGATATAGATTTTGCTCGACTCTGAATTAGTGGCTTTATAATTTCAAGATACTTTCTGCTTTTATTAATTTTGAGCCCTAGTTTCTTATCATAATTCTTGTATATTACATTTGTTTTATGTAAAATATCACTATAAGCCTCCAGCTCTGTCTTACTAACAGTTTCATTAAGAGCCGCTGATGGAAGTCGTAAAAATATTAGGTCATAGAGATGTGATGATCCGCGATAAGTTCCAAGACGTCGATCGTTAAGCCATATTGCAATATTTCTACCAGGAAATCTTACTTCGGCATTTCCCATTAACAATTTTCCTGTCTCTGAATCTACACGTATGCCATAAATTGAATCATAGATAGAATCTCCAGACTTCAAACCTTCTATGTATGCCTTTGCTACATATTGCATCTTTCTTTTACTACCACTGCTCTCGATATGTTCAGGTTTTTGTGAAACTTCGGACGTAGGGGGTGTTAATGCTATGATTGGAGGTGTTGATGATGATGTTAGTTTCTTAATCGTCTGTGATCCTATATCATCGTCATCGGAATGCATTTCTTGATTAGCTGCTGCTGCTGCTGCTGCTAACGAGTGGGAGTGAGTTGGTTGAACATTTTCAGTGTGATTGTCATTGGTGCTATCACTACTGGAATATTTTCTTTTCTTTTTCCTAAATAATATATCTGGTTGATTTTGTGATGGTTGAACTGAGGGTGATGATAATATAGAAGTCATTTGTTTTAGTGGCGTTGTTATAGGTTCATATACCTTCTCTAATGCTAATTTATCTCCAACATGGTTAGTCTTAATAGAGTTATATTTCTTTCTAACAGCATCAGTTGCTTCAATCAGTTTACGTTTCAAATCAATTTCACTATTCATAGTCATTTATTATTGCTCTAACTCGCACTAGTACACAGAATAACACCGACCGTTGTTACTTAATGGAGATTATTCTGGAACTGAACTTTATGAAAATACACTATGGACATATATAACTATCAAACCCCTTTCGATATCTACCCTTTTGCAATTCACTATCTTTGTCTATCACTAAGAAGCCATGTTTGTTCTTCCAGCATTCGGCGCACATTTCTAGAAATAGTTTAAAGGACACATCAGGATTTACATGATCATTATATATGTGACGTAGATTCATCTCATCTTGCTTGAATAGTGCTAAAAAGTTTGCATTATCACGCACTAATTGCTTCGGCACTCGCGAATATGTTTGAGCCAAATAAAAACAATCAATATTTTTATGTCTTCCCATACTGAAATATGATCTAATGACATCCTGTTTCTCGCAAATCACATCATCGAAAATGAAAATTGAATTAGGCTTCGCTTCAGATGGTTCCATTATTTCTGCTCTGCCATCGAATGTGTGGAATCCTAGTCCTCGGATTGGAGAAAGCACCTCACGTAAATATTCATACTTAGGTTGATAGAGTGATTTTGAGTAAATGTATACGTTGGAAAATCGAAGACCATGTGGATGGGTGAGCAGAGATATCATTATGTTTGTTTTACCACAGTTTGAAGGTCCAACTATAAGGCCGCGAACAGTTGAAGGTAGGAGAGTCCCATGTCGTTTATCCGCAGCACTTAAAATTCCCCCTCCAACTCTCTCATCTAAATTTTCCACATCAAGTGTCTCCTTCTGCTTTACGATGCGCATTGTGTTACTGTATGAACATATATAAACTAAATATTAATATGTAAAGCTTATTTAAATGGCACCGATTAAACAGAGCAGACGTAAAATTAATAGTAATAAAAGTACTTGCTCTCGAGTTAAAGGTAAAGGCATAGTAAATACGTTAATCAATAAACTCCCATTTGAGGCACATTTACCAACATATCAGGTAAGCATAAATATTCTCTAAATTTACTAATAATATAGTATATTTTTATCTCTTTTCTTATTTTTTCTGTAGTACTGTGGACCGGGAACTCGACTTCAGAAAAGACTTGCAAGAGGCGATCCTGGCATAAATCAATTGGATTCTGCATGCAAACAACACGACCTAGCATATCAAAATAACGACTTGACAGCGCGACATCGAGCAGATTACGAATTAGAGCAACGCGCCTGGAATCGAGTCAAGTCTAGGGACGCTAGTACAGGGGAAAAAGCAGCTGCTTGGCTTGTTACTAATATTATGAAAGTGAAAAGAAAATTAGGAATGGGCTGCCAACGTCAATTAGTATCAACACGTATAATTAAAAAGAAGAGGAAAATGAAAGGAAAAAGTCGTGAAGGGAAGTTAAAGCAGACTTCCTTTGGAGCGGGAATAGTTAGTAATGTCCGTAGCGCTTTGAGGAAAGCCGGTGGTAAACGATTGATTGAAAAGAGCATAGGTAAGGCGGCAAAAATTGCTTTACATGCAGCGCGTCAATCCTTAAAGACTTCAGGTGGGAGACGTAAAATTCGAACTCCACGTATTATACCTATACCGAAAGTTGGCGGCATTTTACCCCTACTACCTATATTTGCTGGACTTTCTGCACTAGGAGCTTTGACTGGAGGTGCGGCAGGTGTCGCGAGAGTTGTATCTGATGTGCAAGCTGGAAAAAATCAATTATCCGAAGCACAACGTCATAATAGACAGATGGAAGCGATAGCGTTGGGTAAAAGCGGCAATGGATTATTTTTGAAACCATACCGAAAAGGATTGGGACTCTACCTTAATCATCAACAACAACGACTTAGTACTTCAAAAAACTATTAAACACCCTGCCCCAGAGAGCACTCACGAACTTCGATATAAGTCGCTACGCCTTAAAAACGAAAATATCTAATTTTCGAGGTATATTTATGCGTGATACTCTACCTATTAATGGTCCATTTAATGAAGAATGTGGTATCATAAATTTGGATAGTGTAAATGGTGCAGGGACACATTGGGTTGCATATACAAAAAAAGGACGTACAGTATATTATTACGATAGCTTTGGCGATTTGCCCCCACCTATAGAATTTTTAAATTACATGCGCTCAGGCCCCCACCCAGGTCAAATATTCTACTACAACTACGAGCGTCAACAAGATTTCAATACAGTGTGGTGCGGACATTTATGTCTAAAGTTTCTGTTAACAAGTCAAGTGACAAATTCGACTTGAAAATCATAACAATAAATATGGATATAACACCGCAGATGGACCGTGAAAGTATTAAGAAAATGGGACAATCCCTAATCGCATATTCTCGGTTACGTAGTTTAACAAAGATGAGTAGACAACAACTCTCTAACTTACCCAAAGAGGTGATTATCGGATGTGCATCCAACGAAATTGCATTAGTTTGGGATAAACTGCCTGAACATTTGCAGAATGATATTGACGTGTTAAAGTATCAGTACTGTACTGAACATTATAATAATGATAGTAGAGCCGCGTCGAGTGATGTTAATGATGGACCCATCCCACGGAAAATATTTTGCTGTTATTGCAACATGAGCAATGTGAATATTGCATCTGAAAACAAGGCATCCATTTCACCGTCCATACCTCTACAAAGTGGAAGTGCGGCGTATCCTTTTGGCTGCTGCAACCATTAATAAAAAGTGAGTTGCTGCAAAACTCTACATCAGTCATGTCGTTGACGTTTACTCTATCAGACCACTCAAGTGTGTTAAGCGCGAATTTTTTTCCTCCCATCGAGCTCGCTAGAGGCACTCATTATGGATTAGGACTATTGGGTTTCTATTCTTATAACTCAATATTCAACATCGATGAAAAAAATAACAGTTTTTCATACAGGAATAATGTTGATAGTAAAATAAAGGGGCGAATACTTCATTGTCGCATACCCCCAGGAGCCTATGAAATTGATGAAATCCATAAAGCTATATTATTCTCCATGAAATCGAATGAAAATAATGGGCAAATGATAGATGAAGAAAATATATTTTCTCTGCGAGCAAATAATAATACGTTAAAATGTGAAATTTACTCAAAATATGAAATTATGTTCGAAGAAGAAAATTCCATCGGAAAGTTGTTGGGTTTCCACGCAACATACCTCCAGCCGAATAAAGTTCACGAATCTACACTACCTGTTGATATTATGAAAGTAAGAATTATACGAGTGGATTGTAATATTGTTTCTGGTGCATATTTAAATAGTGAGCAGGTACATACACTTTTTGAATTTGATATTGACGTTGAACCAGGCTACAAGCTATCCAAGGAACCTAAAAATATTATTTATATGTCTGTTACACCCGCTGGACGTCAGTTTATCGATAACATTACTCTCCGCATCTTGGATGATAACGGTGACTTGATTGACTTTCGAGGTGAAAAAATTATTGTAAAGTTGGAATTGAAAAATATCTAAAATTTACTATTATCGTATTTGTGTGTCGTGTCTATGATGGGCTTCCTCTACAAAAAACAATTGCTTCAAGTACGTCGCCCCCTCCACCACCTGCAGTTGAACAATAGTTTATCTTCAAACAATAAAAAATCAAATAAGGACCGAGAACGATTCATTCGTTCTGAGAAAGTTAAACGTACAACAACAACAGCACTACTGCCACCTGAAGATTATTTATTTCTTAAATCTATTGGCCTGCAAGTGCGCCATAGACAATAAGTGTTATATTATTATTATTTTAATATGCCTCCGTTTGTCGGATTTGTAAGCAATGAAAAACTAGAAGTTTTCGATGAGCCCGTGTTTGATAAATCGCTGAGCAGCCTGCATGAACACACTTATAAACCATACGGATCGCCGACATATAGAAATTCTGATGAAGTGCGTATTCCTGTGTATTTCCAAGACCTTAATCTAGACATTGGCAATAGTTACATATACATAGAGGGAGGATTTATACCGAGTGATGCTACTAAAACATGTCACCTAGCGAATAATGCATTATCATTTCTTTTTGATGAAATCCGTTATGAGATGGGTGGTGAACAGATAGCGGTGGTGCGAAAGCCTGGCATAACCACTACCCTGAAAACATTAGCATCATTTGGAAAAACTCAATTAAATAGTCTTTTAACTTCTGGCTGGGGCCTAACCAATGAAAGGCAAGATATTTTGGATACCACTAGTCATACTTTTAGTGGTCGACTACCGCTAAAGTATTTAATGGGCTTCGCAGAGGACTATTCCAAGGCTATTCTAAATATTAAGCAAGAGTTAATATTAATTGTCGCCCGATCGTTCGAAAATTGTTACATAGGTGAAGTGGATGCCCTCATTGAGATCAAGAAAATAGAATGGAAAATTCGTCACGTCATCCCTGAGGATAGAACAAAACTCAAATTACTCTCTCGCTTAAACAAAGGTGCTACTATTAAGATAGCTTATCGCACGTGGGATCTTTATGAATTACCTTCTCTACGCGAGACATCTTCAGACGTATGGGCCATGAAAACTAGCACCAGTCTGGAGAGACCCCGCTACATTTTAATTGCTTTTCAAAGTACTGATCATTCTGGAAATAAGACGAAAGACGCCACGAAATTTATTCATGCCGACATCAATGATATACGTCTCTCACTGAATTCAGCCGTATTCCCATATGAAAGATGGAATATCGACTTTTCAAAAAAATTATATTCTGCTGCATATTACGCTTATGAGAATTTTCAACATAGTTTTTATGGTAGAGAATTAAATGAACCTATGATGAGCTTAGCCGAGTTTTTCGAAAATCCATTATTTGTTATTGATTGCTCGTATCAGGCTGATGCTGTCAAATCATCAACTGTAGATATTAAATTAGAATTTGCAACTCGCAAAAGCAAATTTCCTAAAAATACTAAAGTCTATGCACTAATTATACATGACTCATATATAAAATATAACGCGTTAGAAGGTACAGTTCAAAATAGATTGACATAAACAATTTAGATGAAAAAAAAACTCGCCTCTTCTCGTCAGTAATATAAATATTTTCTATATGTACTTATCTAATTGCGATTTATTACCTCACTAGAAATAAGTATACTTTTTATTATTTAGTAGTGAATTTTATGAAAAAATATATAACATGAAATATGTATTTCTAACGCTTTTAATTATAATATACGAATATATTTTAAACATGTTTTTAATATTATTTACCCATTACCTATTATAGTACTAAGAAGATATGTCAATCACCTATCCTAAGAAAGACTGAATATTCTTTTACCGCATATATTATAATTTAATTCTCTTTTCCACAATCATTCATGTCTTCAAACTTTCGAGGCTTTACAAATCAAATACGTCTACAACTTGCTGCAACAAGTCTGAGCATGCACGTTTAAAGTCAATAAGGTTAAATAGAACCGCTATTTTTTATTCTAATACTTAAATATCATTTATAAAATAGCTAAGTATATCCATATAATTCTTCTTAATCATTTGCTTTTTTTAAATGTTTTCAATTACTTCGTCGTCTTTATACTTTTATTCCATTTTAATTAATTAATACGCCTCAGTAATAGTAGCAGCTATTTCACTATATTCATTCCCATTATAATGATTATTTAAATTTATTATTTTAAATAGCAAGTAACATTAATTGAGTACCAATATTAATTCAGATTATTGATTTTTTTTTTAAAGTTAATTATCATCCTTAATTAACTACATTAGGTACTCTAAATACATAGCCCGTAGTCCATCATTACGAATAATTAATCAGGGTGACAAAGCATTCAACATTTTCCTTCAAAAATATTCTAACTCGACATAGAAAAGGAAAGAAATAATTTATGAAATGCCACAAATAACATTTAAACAATATAGAGTGACCTCCTTTAATAATCAAAATTGTTTTGCAAATATTCTACAAAGATTCCCATAAAAACTTATATATAATAAACATTTTTTAATGCTCCTCATTATAATGATTTCATATGTAATATTTTAAATAATAAGTAACATTCATTAACTAGTAATTCAGATTATTCATAATTTTTTAAAAGTTAATTAACATCCTTCATTAACTACATCACTCTAAATACATAGCCGATAGTCAATCAAGATAACATATTGTACACCCGTACCGATGTGGCCCAGAACCGCATCTACGGCCTTCCCTCCTCCTCAAAGTGGCCTAGAACCTACCAAAACCTACTACTCCAATTTGGTTTCAGAAGAGGTCGCTCTACTACCACAGCTATAACAAAATTCCTGACTGAGTTATATGATAATTTAGATAACAAAAATAAATGTATAGGAATTTTTCTAGATCTAAGTAAAGCTTTCGACCTTGTTAACCACAACTCACTTTTGCAAAAGTTAGAGAAATATGGAATTCGTGGTGTATCATTAAACTGGTTCGGCAGTTATTTGAGTGGTAGAAAGCACTATGTGGAAATAAATAATGTTAAATCGAAAGAAATGGATGTTTCGATAGGGGTTCCACAGGGGTCTGTCCTGGGACCTTTGCTATATATAATTTATGTCTGTGATTTTAGTAGTACTAATTCTATTCTTTTTGCAGATGACACTTCTCTGCTTATCACTGCTCAGAAAACTACTGATGCAGTTTTAAAAGCTAATGAACAATTATGTGATGCTCACAATTGGTTCACTGAGAATAGCCTAATCTTAAATAATAAAAAATCTATTTTTATTCGCTTTAACGCGGGTTATTCTAATTCAAATGCTGACAACAGTCTATTAATTAAATCTAATGAAAGATCTATTGAACAGGCTGCATCCACTAAATTCTTAGGCTTACATATTTCTGAAAACTGTTCCTGGACAATACATATAAATGCGATATGTAAAAAAGTAGCCCCAATGTGTTATTGTATTAATCAGCTACGACAGGTTGTTAGTAAGCCGGTATTAATTACTTATTATTATGGAAATTTTAATTCAATCATCAGTTATGCTGTAATTGCCTGGGGCTCTTCTCCTGATATGGTGAGAGTATTTAAATTACAGAAAAGAGCTGTGCGTTCTATAGTAGGAGTAACAAGGCGTACTAGTTGTAGGGATATTTTTAAAGAGTTGGGAATACTTACACTACCTTGTTTATTTATTCTTAGTTTATTATTGTATGCTAAATCCCAACTGAACGGTACTACCCTTAATTCAAATCACATCTATAACACAAGAAATACTAATTTGTTGGAAATTCCTTATCACAGATTAGCATTATATGAAAAAAGCCCAAAGTATTTAGCTATTAAAGCATACAATAAATTACCTGAATCATATAAATCCATGAACGAAAAAATTTTTAAAATGGAAATAAAATGTTTACTCAGAAGTAAATGTTATTATTCTTTAAGTGAATACCTTAACGATAGGCTTTAATTTTATTATATGTATGTTAGTATGATGTTATTGTTAATATACATATTATGTGTTGTGTGTTACCAATGGACGATGTAATAATAATTGTACTATTTTACAAACTTTTTATTCTTATTGTTTTTGTTTATTTGAATAAGATTATATATATATATATATGTAATTATATTGACATGTTCTATATCATGTAAATGATCTATTGAACCAATAAATTATTATTATTATTATTATTATTGTATGAAAAGAAAACTTTAAAAAATTGCTTGAAAAGCTATGAATTGTGAAGCTATCATCGTAATATCTATAAACACACTAATGTTTTTTTAAATTGTTGTGAATTTATATTCTATTATTGATGAGGGAGAGGGGGTATACATTTGATAAAGTGTTTTACTGAATCTATAAGTCAGGTTGGCCGAGCGGTCAAAGGCGTCTAAGTTAAACTATGATTTCCTAACGGCAGCGTGGGTTCGAATCCCACACCTGATATTTTTTTTCTTATTCCATAACTATACATCTATTTCGGAATCATATAATTCTTCCCCTTCGCCACAATCGCAATCCTCGAAACATCCTAATATTTTAATGTAAGAATAGTTATCTTTTAGATTAAATGTTTCTTTAACACATTGAAGCTTATAACTCTTCATACATTTTTCATCAACAAGTTTATCGTTTTCATCATAAAACTTGACTACAATATAGTAAGAGTAACCCATGCTTCTAATTATAATTATGATCTTCTCACTGTCACATCGGGCGAGAATTAATGATGACATAATAATATGCCTTAATTAACTAGTCTAGACAAGATACATCCGGCGACACGTACATTTATGTTACACGTGATAACATATGGTGAACAGATTACGACTTTGGAGTTTTGACTCACATCTGGTTTCTTTAAATGTCTAGACTTGATAATAAATAAAAATACATTAAATATGTTTCACTTTTTTATTAGGACATTATAAAATTTTCATAAAGATAAGATACATTTGACAAAGAACACATACATTTAGATTTTAAATGATAAAAACATCGAGGTTCAGAAAACTGGAGCGGTGGATGGTCTTCTAACTCGTATACAGGTTTAGATGAATATTTTCTTATGTACGAGGCCTTTTCTCCTCCCTTTACATGGATTATTTCTTCGGTTTCGGTTAGCTCTCGGACAATTTTCCCAAATTTGAAAAATGGAGTACACCCTTCATTCCAATTAATACAATGGTAATTATGGGTTAACCATTTCACTTGCTTCTCTAAATCTGGTGGTAGAAGTTTTATAGAAAATGGAAGCTTAAAAATATAATGTGCTGTTTTATAACTTATTCTTCTCCACTTTAAACCCTTGCACATCCAAAATTAAGGGCATATTTTTATATCCGCTAGTTTTCTAATCACATAAACTTTTAAACTATACTGCTTTTTTTAAGTCTGCAAGTTTTTTCTGGTGTTCTCGCAACGACTTTCTTTACTTTGAGTCTAGTGTCTTTTGGAATATTTTCACTTGTTTCAAATTCAGTGAGCATGACAACTGAACCTGACTGAACAGTTTCCTTTTGACGAGAACAGTCGATGTGAGTTATAGGTGAAATAGATTTGAATTCTTTAGGTGTAAATATGAGTTCGTTTCCAGTTTCATAGTATGAGTGGCGGAAATTTGAAAACATTTCATATAAAGTCGCAAATTTGTTATATGTACTCATGTTGGAATTGCATGTCGTGCAGTTTCCAACTGTGTCTGGTGGTTTGTGAAAGTAAGGTGTATTCTACAATTTCCCTACTTCTAAATCCGATCAAAATTTCCAAATTTTTATCTAATATTTTCGTTAGTGCCAATTGTTGTGGTATTCCTACAGAAACATGTGGCACTCTCCAATAAAGCTTATCAATAGTAACTTTGGGTTTTTCCGTATCATCGATACTAGTTACTACGTCTAAATCATTACTACTCCGAATTAAGACTAATTCTTGCTTCATGTTTAATATGATTTTTCTGTAATCCTCAAAAAAGCCCATTAACATTTTAAGTGGGATGCAAACGTTAAATTTATTAGTATCTGGTATTATAATATCTTTAGGAAACCATCCGGCATTTTGTAGTTTGATGCTTTCGCTTTCATTGAATGACAAATACCCTTTAAGAGTAGAAGTCACGCCTACTTTTCGGACCGAATCAAGTACAACACCGCTTAGTTCATATCGAATTTCTCTAAAGAGAGTTTAACTGAAGGCATTATTTATTAATTTTAACTTTGTAACTGGTTTCCCATCATCTTTCCTTAGATCCCCCTCTAAATATAGAAGACTTTCGCATGGTAAGGTGTAGGCATGCAATTCTTGGATTGGAATTCTAATTTCATCATTATAATTAAATTCCGTTGCTACGAAAGGCTGATAGTTATGGTACTCGAAATCAATAATTGAATTATCGACTAGATGTTGAGGTGTAAAATTTAGAATATCCATTATATGAGTACTTTAAAATCAAGAGACTGCAGAAAAATTTTATTTTGAGGTGTTACTAGGCTAACACTCTTCTTATTACTGATTAAAAACTCATCCTTAGATTTTCTTTTATAACTACGTTTAGATATTTGAGAAATATTGTATTTATAATTATAGCGGACTACCATCATTTAAGATTTCTTCAAATGCAGTCTTACTGTAAAGGTCTCTTGGCGGAAATTGACAACATTCGAATCTTGATCAACTATTTTAACGGTAATCGAGTTGATTGTCTTAACGCTTACTGGAAAATATAGGACGTTTAAAGGTGATTATACTATTTTATAACCTGGAGCCACTGTTGGAAAGAACTTGTGGATTATGTGAACAGGGCTACCATTAGAATAAGATCCAGTAGCAATATTGCAATCAATACATAAACCCTAATTATTTGTACTGGAAAGTCGGATTTATTTAGTTCATTAGCTTTAAGAACCCTTTTCTGAAATCATAACAGATGTCCTACCAAAAATACAGACTGTATTTATTTATGTCAGACGTACTCATCGATCCAAAAGCAACTCATCCGAGACAATAGTAATTTAATAGTAATATTGCTTAAATGTTAGCTGTGACATTTTATAAATTATTTCTCTTCCTTTTCTTTTTTGGGATTTACTACCACATTCCTTGAGATTCCTATCCAAAAAAATTCGATTTATCTAAAAAATATTCAAATTAACCAGTTGGGAAATAACCTCTACGCCTTTGACGTAATTAATAGTAATTTTTCAACAGGATAATACAAATCTGAAACATATTTATAATGACCAAATAAATGTTGATATGTCGTTTCAATTATTCAAAGATCTTTGCTCTCTGTGTTGGAAAGAGCCATTCGGATTTGTCGTTATAGATAAAGATTGTACAATAAATAATGGAAGGTATAGGAAAGGATTTGATAATTACATCAAGTTGTAAGAGTATATTAGATAATACATTATGCGCTGAGCGAAATGTAGTGCTTAATCCGAAGTGTAAAGATGGATAAAAAGTTAGCTAAGCTTGTGGATTGGTTGGGTCAAATTGATAAGTATCCTCCAAGAAACTAAGTCCAGTCATAGGCAATGCGGGCATATATTTGTTTAAAATATTTACTGGAGATTTTCTAGGGGTAGAAGTTCTACTTTGCTCTGACTTAAATTCATCGGGTTCTTTTTTAATTGAGACCTCTGATTTTATGTTTTGTAATAATTTTTGCAATGGCTCAGTAATGGGTTTGAAGCTTTTCTCCAAATGAACTTGTGATTGTGTGACATCGGATTTTAGAGATTGATATTTTTGCCTCACTGATTTTCTGGTTTTTATTAGTTCCTTAGCTAACTTATTATCCATCCACTTCGGATTGTTAATAAGCACTACATTTCGCTCAGTGCATAATGTATTATAATATATACTCTTACATCTTGATGTAATTATCAAATCCTTTCCTATACCTTCCATTATTTATTGTACAATCTTTATCTATAACGACAAATCCGAATGGCTCTTTCCAACACAGAAGGCAAATCTTTGAATAATTGAAACGACATATCGACATTTACGTGGTCATTATAAATATGTTTCAAATTACTGTTAAATTACTATTGTCTCGGATGAGTTGCTTTTGGATCAATGAGTACGTCTGACATAAATAAAAACAATCTGTATTTTTGCGGCGCCCAAAACAGAAATAATCTCGCATTATATTTTGATTACATGAAGCTACATCATTCGAGAAAATAATTGAATTAGGTCTGATCTCTTGAGCTGGTATAACATCTTCTCCATCACTAAATTCAAAATAACCTATTTCTTTCATTGGTTTCAGCAATTTCCTCCTCGGTATAGGGACTTCGAGTAGAGGTAAACATTCTCAAATCTGAGCCCATTAGGGTGTCAGTAATGTGACAAGTAAATTAGTCTTGCCACAACCCGAACATCCAACGATCAATGCACGCTTGGATGAACCCCCAAATAGTTCGCCATGTTTTTGATAATTATTTTCTAACAAATACTCTTCTTGGAATAACAGGTAATGTAACATTTTGTTTTTCGACCTTCATTGTAAAACTAAATCTAACGAACTGTGTAATAAATCATCATTATCTTGACTATATGTATATAAGATTTGAAACGTTAGCTGCCATGATGGTTTCGTATGTGACGTCTCCATTATAATAAACTTTAGTAAAAGAAACGCACAGATTATGAAGGGTTAACTTAAACGTTTAATATCAGTTTGACAATCAGTTGAGTTTGGATGGTTTGCAATTTGGTTTTATTCGGATTCTTTTAACCGAACCTACTATTTTATATTCAGTATAATCCTCCATATTGTTTTTCAACTTTAACATACAAAAAATTTACTTCTTTTTCATTGATTTGCAGCTTCTTTGGAACACTATTTACAAACTGTAACATATAACCTCTAATTTACGAACACTGACATTTTATGACAATAATTACTTTTCGTTTCTTTTATTTCTATTAGTTGATACAAGATACAAGAAGTGCACTGTACTTACATAGAATAAAATAGAATAGAATAGAATAGAATAGAATTTATTGTGAATTATTCATTACATAATTGCTTAACAATTTATTTAAACTTAATTCTATAATTCTACAGTTAGGTCAGTGTTCGCCTAATGACGATCTTCCACACCTCCTACACCTAGAAATTTTGTATGAGAAAGCTATCATCATTATTATTACGAGAACAAATATTAATTAATATATTTATACATACACATAATATAATACACATATTAAAATTTTTACTATTCCCTTCCCTGTTTTTCCATCAGCCATTTTTTTATTTCAGTTTTAAATGTATTTACTGATAATCCTAATAGGTTAATAATGTTATTTAACAACGTTGGTGCTATATAAGAAAAGCTGCCTTGAAATTTGTTTGTTAAATGCTGCGGTATGGTGTAACTATCTGTCCTTATATTTACATTGTGTGTTGCTGATCTTTTTTGTAATCGACTGCAGAGATAATCAGGTATAGTACTTTTTAACAAATTATAAAGAAATAAACAATAAAAATATGTAACCCTGTTGTGGATCTTCAATTCACCACATTTATTTATAAATGGAGTTACATGTTGAGCATACGGTATATTGAATATAAATCTCATGCAAGCATTCTGCAATCTTTGAAGCCTATTTTTATTATCTTGTATCAGAAAATTATAATATACACAGGAGCAATAGTCTAGGTTGGGATATATTAAGCTTTGCACTAATTTAAGTTTAATATCGGATGATAATGTTTTCATTCGATATAACATTTTTAATTTCATGAACGATATACTTATTATTTTATTCACATGCTTTTCAAAGTTAAAATTTTTATCAAGTATTACCCCTAAACTTTTAGTAAATTCTAACCAATTTAAAGCAGTATTATTTATGGATATACTTAGCTCATCGATATTTACATTCATAAGCATCTGACGACTACCTACGCACATAGCTACTGTTTTTCCCGGATTAAGTCGTAAACCTTTATTTTTACACCACGTATTTTTAGGTCTGTATTCAATTTATTAATTGTCTCATCTATCATGTCAGTATTACAGGAGAGATATATTTGTAAATCATCTGCATATAGGTGATAATTACTCTATTTAATACACTTACACAAATCAAAAATAAATATAGAAAACAGAATCGGACCTAAGACGCTGCCTTGTGGCACACCACTTTTTGTGTTTATTAAATCAGATGTTTTATCTCTGTATTTAACACCCTGAGATCTCTTATATACATAACTTTTAAACCAATTTAACACTTTTTCATAACATCTTATGTAGTTTAGTTTGGCAATGAGTAGATCGAAATTTACAACGTCAAATGCCTTACTCTGATCTAAGAAGATGATAAACGTTACTTTTTTATTGTCCATGGAATAATAAATAGGATTATAGGAAACAACTACTGGACGGGCAAAGGCCCCGACTCCCATTGAATTATACCTATAAACCCAAAATTGGTAGCCAAATTTGGCTACCAATTTTGGATTTATAGGTATAATTCAATGGGAGTCGGGGCCTTTGCCCGTCCAGTAGTTGTTTCCTATAATCCTATTTATTAAGCATGTTTTAGTCCATCAGGGCTAGAGGTCGCCGCTCTTGGTGCTTGCTTGGCAAGCCGCTATCGGTCACTAGACATCTTCGATGTCTTGACTGGTAGTAGCAACTGACCACCAGAGGGATGTACTTATCTCTCACAGTTACTTTGTCCATGGAATAGCTTATATCATCTACTACTTTTAACATTGCTGTCTGTGTGCTGTGATATGGACGGAAACCTGACTGGTATGGCGGTATTATCGAGTTAGTATATAAATATTCTTTTATTTGTTCTGCTAAAATTTTTTCTATTAATTTCGATAATGTTGGTAATATACTAAGTGGCCTGAGATCTTTTATTTCTGTACAATTACCCACTTTAGGAAATGGCAGAATAAGTGCTGTTTTCCAGACATTTGGAAACCATTTATAAGATTTATAATTTTAACTATTAAATTTATGCAGTGAGGTAATATCAATATTAACATTTTTAAGCTAATATTATCATATCCAATTGCCTCTGATTTAATAGTATTGATATGTTTATATATATCTTCTTTCATAATAGTTTTTATTGAAAATTTTAAATTGTCATTCCTTTTATGATTATTATAATAATTTATAATATTTGCATCAATACTATTGTTACCTCCCACATCAACAAAAAAGTTATTTATATCATCTTCATTTATGTCTTCCGCTAGATTTAGAATATTATTTGCTTTATTCAATATGCCTAGAGCTTTTAGTTTTTTCCACATAGCCTTGGGATTATTTTTATTTTTCTCTATTTCAAATTTTTTATAGGCATCTTTTTCTTTTTTGATTGCATTATTTACATAATTTTTTAGTTCAATATAATATAATCTATCGTTGGCATTTTTGGTTCTATTATATATATTAAGTGTTTTATTTCTTATACTGATCATTTGCTTTATGTTGTATGTAATGTATGGAGAAGTATATACAAAAATACAGTATACTATTCGATAATAATTTTGGTTTTCTTCTTACAAGTTTAAACCAAATTATTGTTTCTCATTATAATATCATTCGGCACTTAGGACTATATAAAATTAAAATAAACAACTATTCCAATGTTTTTATACTTGTACTTTTGCAATTCAGCACTACACACAGTACACACCAATGATAGAGATAACTCATTGGACAATTAAAACAGAAAACTAATTATAATACCATATAAAGCGTTGTGTTCACTATCGTAGTGACGTCACGTCCAAACAAATCATGGCGTTAGCGTTTTCGCGCGAAATTTAAAATTTGAAATTAAAAATGCCGTTTTCGACTATTTAGCAATTTCATTTAAAAAAAAAACAAAAATTCGGGTGAAGCATTACTAACCATATAAACTATTTAAGACACTCCGAAAAACCGTAAAATACCCTATTATATTCAATTTAAATCTAATTGAAAACTAGTCATTTCTGTTACTTATCGTACCTAATGCATTAATTGTGAGAAATACCATGCAAACGAATTTTATTGCTTTAAAATTTGGAAAAGTTAGGGACGAAGTGCATGGTTGTACAGCAGCAGATTGCAGTAACTCTGCAAAAAAGGGCTTTTTAATGAAACGCTTCCCCAGAGCCCCAGCAAGGAGAAAATAATGGTTAATCAAAATGAGAAGAGATAGTTGGAAATCAACAGATTATTCTTGTTTATGTGAAGTAGATATATTTTATACCTACGGTTTATTTTTATAATTAAATGGATATTTAAACTTTACTTTTATTAAGGGAAATGACGATGGAAGGTTCCCGTCTGACGGTGGTAAATCGAAGAGACCATATAAATACAAAAATTTTAGCACTGGAATAGTATATCACAATACAAGTGAAGAAAGTAATGTGTAGTTAATTTAGCGTCTATAGATTTAACGCGTTCCCAAGCTCTTTGTTCGAGTAAGTAATCAGCTTTATGTCTGTCTTCCAAGTTTGTGTTTTCGCTGTAAGCAATATCGTGTTCACGACACGCTTGATCCAAAGGGTTAATACCTGGATCCCCTCGAGCTAGACGTTTACGTAACTTTGTACCAAGTACGCAGTACTGATAACCAGGTAAATGCAGCTCGAAAGGTAACTTGTTGATAAGAGTGTTAACTACACCTCTGCCTGTTACACGATGTTTCCTCGACGTCATCTAGATTAGAACTGCCTTGGGATTATTTTTATTTTTCTCTATTTCAAATTTTTTATAGGCATCTTTTTCTTTTTTGATTGCATTATTTACATAATTTTTTAGTTCAATATAATATAATCTATCGTTGGCATTTTTGGTTCTATTATATATATTAAGTGTTTTATTTCTTATACTGATCATTTGCTTTATGTTGTATGTAATGTATGGAGAAGTATATACAAAAATACAGTATACTATTCGATAATAATTTTGGTTTTCTTCTTACAAGTTTAAACCAAATTATTGTTTCTCATTATAATATCATTCGGCACTTAGGACTATATAAAATTAAAATAAACAACTATTCCAATGTTTTTATACTTGTACTTTTGCAATTCAGCACTACACACAGTACACACCAATGATAGAGATAACTCATTGGACAATTAAAACAGAAAACTAATTATAATACCATATAAAGCGTTGTGTTCACTATCGTAGTGACGTCACGTCCAAACAAATCATGGCGTTAGCGTTTTCGCGCGAAATTTAAAATTTGAAATTAAAAATGCCGTTTTCGACTATTTAGCAATTTCATTAAAAAAAAAAACAAAAATTCGGGTGAAGCATTACTAACCATATAAACTATTTAAGACACTCCGAAAAACCGTAAAATACCCTATTATATTCAATTTAAATCTAATTGAAAACTAGTCATTTCTGTTACTTATCGTACCTAATGCATTAATTGTGAGAAATACCATGCAAACGAATTTTATTGCTTTAAAATTTGGAAAAGTTAGGGACGAAGTGCATGGTTGTACAGCAGCAGATTGCAGTAACTCTGCAAAAAAGGGCTTTTTAATGAAACGCTTCCCCAGAGCCCCAGCAAGGAGAAAATAATGGTTAATCAAAATGAGAAGAGATAGTTGGAAATCAACAGATTATTCTTGTTTATGTGAAGTAGATATATTTTATACCTACGGTTTATTTTTATAATTAAATGGATATTTAAACTTTATTTTTATTAAGGGAAATGACGATGGAAGGTTCCCGTCTGACGGTGGTAAATCGAAGAGACCATATAAATACAAAAATTTTAGCACTGGAATAGTATATCACAATACAAGTGAAGAAAGTAATGTGTAGTTAATTTAGCGTCTATAGATTTAACGCGTTCCCAAGCTCTTTGTTCGAGTAAGTAATCAGCTTTATGTCTGTCTTCCAAGTTTGTGTTTTCGCTGTAAGCAATATCGTGTTCACGACACGCTTGATCCAAAGGGTTAATACCTGGATCCCCTCGAGCTAGACGTTTACGTAACTTTGTACCAAGTACGCAGTACTGATAACCAGGTAAATGCAGCTCGAAAGGTAACTTGTTGATAAGAGTGTTAACTACACCTCTGCCTGTTACACGATGTTTCCTCGACGTCATCTAGATTAGAACTGATAATGTACGAGGTCGAAACTTCTATATATAGGAATGTACAGAGTGAAAAGTTTAGAGTTCATGATGCGCGTTTAAAGACAAAAGACGTCTCTCCCTGTAGAGAATTTAGATTTATTAACTTCTGATCGTTCTGTAGAAGGATGCGATAAGCATGGAGAGTTATTTCCTAATGCTTTAAGAACGATCGTATGTGGTTCTAGCGGAGCGGGTGTCTAGTTTTAAATCTATTATTGTTCACAAATCAAGTTATGTAAAAATGACATTATTAATAATTAATATGTAACAAAAAAAAAAGTTGTTGATTGACGACGAAAAATAATAAAAAATGTCAATGTATTCTTTGATAAAGTAAAGTAAGTTTTCACAATAAAGCTAATTTATATTGAAAGTGAAAACAACCCGAGCAAAATAACCATTGGTCCTTCGTCCAGGATTGCAGCAGAAATATACCTCAACATTATTAAAAGCCGACACTCAAAAGTATCCAAGTTCCCAAAGAAGTTCCTAAAGTTAATAGGACTAAAGATTGAAATTCAAAGGATAAGAAATACAAAGGTCTGTCTTTTCCATTTGGGTATTTTTATAATTTATAATAATTTCAAATCTCGTTTCAATAATAGATCACGTACATAATTTACGTTGATCATAATTCACGTATTGCTCATTTTAATCTCAATTTTAAATACACCAAAATTCTACAGAATTGTTTCAAGTGTTGTAATTAATCATTTTAATAATAATAAATAATAATAATTATAATCATAATCATAATTCACGAAACACAAAAGCTTAATAATTAAAATAGTCACTTTGACTTATTTAAAGTAAATATTTAATTGACGAATTCAAATATGTCAGAAACTGAATTAAAAAAGTTAATAGTTCAACGTGGTACCTATAAAACTAAGTTAACCCGGTTTAACAATTTTCTAGACAATTATGTCGAGAGTCTCAATTCGAGAGCACAATTACAAATGCGTGTTGATGCAATCGCAAATATTTTGGAACAATTTGATAACATTCAAATACAAATAGATTGCATTGTTGACCAAGCAGATGAACAAAATAAAGAACGCGAAGATTTTGAAATAAATATTTCGAATTAATAGCACGTGCGAAAGAATTTTTAACACAGGGGCGTTCTCCGTCACTCATATCAAACGATATAGCTGATACTCAGTCTCCACAGACAGAAACTAATCGTCAGTCTACACCGACAGGTGATAATAATAGTGAAATTATACCGAACAATAATTCTCAATTTAACATAAAACTTCCTCAAATAAATTTGCCCGAGTATAGTGGTTCTTATGATAAATGGGTGCAATTTCATGATACATTTGATGGCCTTATAAATAAAAATCCCTTATTGACAAATATACAGAAATTCTACTATTTGCAGGCAGCATTAAAAGGCGAAGCTGCGCAAGTAATAGAATCCCTGTCAGTGTCAGATGCAAATTATGACATTGCATGGCAGTTATTGATAGAAAGATTTCAAAATAAAAAAGCCATATTATCAGTGCTCATATCAAAGCTATTTTTGAACTGTCAAGTATAGTGAAGGAATCTCACGCGTCATTGAGAACATTTTTAGACACATTTTTAAAACATTATCGATCATTAAGTAGTTTGGGCGAAAAGGTTGAAAATTGGGATACTATTTTGATATATTTATTAAATACGAAATTGGATCTTTTGTCTAAAAGAAAATGGGAAACTTCTATCAAAGATACAGTTTCAGTAACAGTAAATGATTTTATTCAATTTCTTTCACAGCGTTGCCGAATATTAGAATCTTTAAATCCCAACCCGCATATAAGCGATACATTTATTAAAAGACGACCCGAAAATAAATACTCTCACGTCTCTTCAAATAAAATCACATGTCCATTTTGTCAAGGACAACACATCATTTATAATTGTAAAAAATTCGTCGACTTACCTGTTTCACAGCGATACACCGAGATAAAAAGAATGAGACTTTGTACTAATTGTTTTCGTTCTGGTCACACAAATTCAGAATGTAAATCCAGCCTATGCAGGGTGTGTCATAAGCGACATAATTCGCTTTTACACCAGTCTGATCCTCACGATACAAGTTTGAAATCAATCGCTAATAATCATAATATTGAAAACCTAAATACTACTGTTCAATCTCCTGCAGTACCATCAACATCAACGCATAATTCTCAAGAAAATAAATATAGCATAACGTCACATTGTACACATGCAGATTCTTTTGTCTTGTTATCAACTGCTCTTGTATATGTATATGATATTCATAATAAGCCTATACAATGTCGTGCATTACTCGATAGCGGATCACAATCAAATTTTGCAACCAAAGAATTAATGGATAAGTTAGGTTTACATTTTTCAAAAATAGATCAACCGATATCAGGTATAAACAAATCTGTCACAAACATAACAGAACGAACAAAAATTAAGCTTAAATCATTGTACAATGAATATAAAGCGAATTTAACATTTAACATAATAATCGATAAAATAACGGATATTACACCTCAAAGATCATTAAATAGATCAGAGTTAAATATTCCAAATTCAATTACTCTCGCAGACCCTAACTTTAATCAATCATCGAGCATAGATATTTTATTAGGCGCCAGTATATTTTTCGAGTTACTCTGTGTTGGGCAAATAAGATTAGGTCACGGGCAACCCATATTACATAAAACAAAACTGGGATGGATTGTGTCTGGCGAGATATATACTTCAAAAAATATCTCTTCTCAATCGTGCTTTCTTAATGTAGATTTACAAGGGCAACTTGAACGTTTTTGGCGGCTCGAGGAAATTGATAGTAAACCAAAACATTCCAAGGAAGAAGATGATTGCGAGACCCATTTTATTGAAAATACTACTCGCGATAATACTGGCAGATTTGTTGTTAAACTACCATTGCGGAATAATTACTCGTTACTAGGAGACTCAAAGGAAATCGCGATTTAAAGACTTTATTCAATCGAAAAAAAATTAATTAATAAACCCCAGTTAAAGGCCGACTATTTTAAGTTTATAAATGAATATCAATCACTGGGACATATGACTCAAATAGATCCTGATCAAAATTCGCAAAATATCATGTGTTATTTACCACATCACAATATAGAAAAACAGGATAGCTTAACCACAAAACTACGAATAGTTTTCGATGCATTAGCAAAAACATCTTCGGGGATTTCCCTTAATGACGTATTAAAGGTAGGACCCTCGATACAAGATGATTTATTTTCAATAATTGTACGTTTTCGTAAGCATAATATTGTAATGACAGGTGACATTGTGAAGATGTATCGTCAGATATAAATAGAGCCATCTCAACGAGCACTAAAGCAAATAGTATGGCGCGAATCACCGGAAACTAACTTAAAACATTTTCAATTGAATACGGTCACATATGGTACATCATCGGCATCTTTTCTCGCGACACGTTGTTTGAAGAAAGTCCTTCCCAGATAAATATGTTTAAATGTGAATTGTGTTTTTATGAAGCAAAGCAGAAATGTGACCTCAAACGACATTTATTGACCCACAAAAGTTCTTCCGAGATAAGGATGTTTAAATGTGAAATGTGCCAATATGAAGCAAAATGTAAATCCAATCTTGGACGACACTTACTGATCCTCAAGAATCTAATATAATAATGACAGACTTTTACATGGACGATTTGTTAACCGGGTCGCATGATCACGAGAGTCTAATACGAATACGTCAAAATATTACAAATATATTACATAATGCAGGTTTCATTTTAAGGCAATTTACATCAAATGATCCGCGAGTATTAAGTGAATTTTTCGAACATGAAAATGAAAACATATCTCAGTACGTTATAACGGATAGTAAAGATACGAAAAATTAGGCATTGTTTGGAATCATTCAGCTGATAAATTCGAATATAACTCACAAGTATTTTCACATTCACCACATAATGTTACAAAGAGAACAATTCTTTCATATATCTCGAAAATATTTGACCCATTAGGTCTTTTAGGCCCGATCGTAATAATAGCTAAAATAATCATTCAAAAGTTGTGGCAACTTCATGTAACATGGGATGAATCTATTCCTACTGACTTATATACTCTGTGGTTCCGTTTTTGCTCACAGTTACACGAAATCAAGTTGATACACATACCTCGCCATATTATTCTTAATAAGTCAACCAATATACAAATGCACGGATTTTGTGATTCATCTTTGCAAGCGTATGGCTGTTGCGTATACATGCGTAGCGAAAATCAAAATGGTGAGGTTCAAGTTAGATTACTATGCGCCAAATCACGAGTGGCACCACTAAAAGTAGTCTCCTTGCCCCGACTTGAATTATGCGGAGCATTATTATTAGCACAGTTAATAAAAAAGGCTACAGTAGCGCTTAATTTACATATAGACGATACTTTCTATTGGACAGACTCGACAATAGTACTTTCATGGCTGGGAGCGGAGCCTAATACTTGGCAAACTTTTGTATGCAATAGTGTTTCCGAAATCCAACAATTGTCTCAAATAATAAAGTGGCAGCATGTCAATTCTACAAATAATCCAGCAGATATCATATCACGTGGTATAAATCCCAAGGGAATTCTAAATTCAAAGTTGTGGTGGAATGGGCCTTCATATCTTTCCTCAAATCCGAACATTGGCCAGACCAATCACATCTTTCTTCTTATACTCGTTCTCACTCGGACATACCAGAATATAAACGAATTGTTAATTCTTTTCTGTGTAAAATTGAAACATTTTTAAACGGTTTTCTAATTTTTCCACATTACAGCGCGTGGTAGCTTATTGCTTACGGTTTGCTAAAAACCTAAGTTCACCCCGAGAAACTCGGATGGTTGGCAATTTAACTGTAGAAGAACTTACAACTAGTACACGTACTCGTTAAAATAGCACAAAGTCGATGTTTTTTTGACGACATAAAAATTCTCATGACAAATAATAATATAAAATCAGGCAAACTCAGCTCTCTAAACCCCTTTCTCGATGAACACGGTGTCATTCGCGTAGGCGGCCGATTAAAACACTCATCATTATCTTTTAATCATAAACACCCAATGTTATTACCGAGTAAGCATCCTCTCACGATGAAGATTATTCGATACGAGCATACACGTAATTTTCATTCAGGTATACAAGCCACATTATCATTCGTTAGACAACAGTATTGGCCAATAGATGGAAAACAGACAATAAGATCCGTACTAAGAAATTGTATACCATGCTTTAAGGCAAATCCTCCAAATGTTTACAATCAAATGGGCGAATTGCCCAGTCGATGCGTTACACCTTCACGAATATTTTCCTCTTGCGGCGTTGATTACGCCGGGCCGTTTCAACTTAAAGATGGAAAAACACGGAACCGAAAAATAATCAAGGGTTATGTATGCATTTTCATCCGTTTGGCTAGCAAAGCGATTCATTTAGAACTTGCGACTGAACTCACTACCGAGTGTTTTTGTGCTCTCTAAAACGCTTTGTTTCAAGACGCGGGTTGTGCAGACATGTCTACTCAGATAATGCAACTAATTTTATAGGCGCCAACAATGAACTGATAAAGTTAAATAAATTACTCCAACATGATAATTTTAAGCAATATTTAAATCAACATAATATCGAGTGGCATTTCATACCTGCCCGATCACCTCACTTCGGTGGATTGTGGGAGGCAGGGGTGAAATCAATAAAACAACATTTGAAACATATTTTAAATAAAGTCCATTTAACATATAAGCAATTTTATACTTTCCTTACCCAAGTGGAAGCTGTTTTAAACTCACGACCTATTATTTCACTATCAAATGATCCTAATGACCTCGAAGCTATCAATCCTGGGCATTTTATAATTGGCGAAGCTATGAATGCAATTCCTCAAGTTGATGTCCAATATGAAGCGATAAATTATAATTCCTATTATAAACATATACAACATATGTCTCAACATTTTTGGTCCCGATGGACAAGGGATTACCTACATAATTTGCAGCAACGATCTAAATGGAGATTCCAGAAGGATGTTCCAGCCTTAGTTGGAGCCCTGGTGCTACTGAAAGAGGACAACACCCCACCTCTTTGTTGGCCTTTAGGACGCATTACAGAAGTGCATCCTGGTGCTGATGGCATTGTACGTGTGGTTACGGTTCAAACTAGACATGTAAATGTGAAGCGAGCAACAGTGCGAGTGTGTGTTCTACCAAATACCTAATGCATTCATTTTATACTGTTATATATAGTTTCTTCTCTTTTTGAAGGAGGACCCTTCAAGGAGGGCGGAATGTCTAGTTTTAAATCTATTATTGTTCACAAATCAAGTTATGTAAAAATGACATTATTAATAATTAATATGTAACAAAAAAAAAAGTTGTTGATTGACGACGAAAAATAATAAAAAATGTCAATGTATCATTCTTTGATAAAATAAAGTAAGTTTTCACAATAAAGCTAATTTATATTGAAAGAGAAAACAACCCGAGCAAAATAACCAGCGGGGAAGACAAATATTTTACTAAGTCTATTATTTGATTCTAAAGGTCTATGGTCTGAGAATGTATACGTGTACTCCAAGTCCCTGTATCAACCTAAATATAAATTATTGGAAGATGTGCTGAAGGAGGTAAAAGGTGTAGGCTACTTTCCATACACCTCTAACGAAAACATCATCGATCCATCCTAAGCTAAAACGAATTCCATATTTATATTTGATGACGTAGCATGCGACAAGCAGGATAAGATACGCGCCTTTTTCTCCATGGGAAGACATAAGCTTTTAGATCGTTTCTACCTCTGTCAGACTTATACCCATATACCGAAACATCTCGTTCGAGATAACTGTAACTGTCTAATATATTATTTAAACAGGATAAAATGAATTTACATCATGTGTTTGATGATCACGTGACACCTGATATGAGCTTTGAACAATTTGAGCATTTATGCAGAGAATGCTGGAACGATGAATTCGGAGTGCTGGTTATTGTAAAGGATTTTGAATTACATAAAGGGCGCTATAGAAAAGGCTTTGATCAGTATATAAGTATATGAGATTTCAATAACACTAGTTATTATAAGATAGACGCTCAAACTGTGCAGAACTGTTTTGAAAAACAGGTTATCTGTTGTGAAAAACCCTGTATCTGTTTAAAATACCTGTTTACCTGTTTAAAATAGTTGTTTACATGTTTAACTGTTCAGTTTTACTTTAACAATGAAGGTTAATAAAAAATTTACTCTCGCAGCATATAAAACACCTAGGGAGAAGGTTTATGACTTTGCGAAGGATTTAGCACTCAAGAAGAAGATAAAAAAAGCTTTAAAATTAGGTAGAACCGAGGAAGACGATACAATTAGACGTTTATTGAAACAGATCATTGATCCATTACAAGAACTCAGCGCTGTTAAGAATTCACCTAGGCAACAGCCTCCATCAGTAGAGAATACAAGTAAAGCTGAAATAAAGAAATTAAAAGAAGAAGATGCTTGACGACGCAAGTAGTACACTTGATCTTGAGCGGTATCCTGCTTTAGTTAAACACTATTTAACTGGACTCTATGATAAAAGTAAGGATTACGATGAAACCTATGGGGTTAGATTTAATGATAAAATGAATAAATTATACATCGGATCTATGGAACTAAATATCGGTTCTAATGCCGGCTTACGTGTTGATGATAAAATGTTCACCGGAAGACGAGGCTTATACGTACTGTTATTTATGAAGAAGCCTCAGGATTATGATGAACTGGACTGGACTGGACTGGAGCTAATTATAAGGAAATCCTAGAAACCTCTAACGCACATAAACGAAATTATGATCCTGCAAGTGAATTAAATGGTACTCGATCCCATAAATATACTAAAGTGATAAAACCATTATTTAAAAACAATAGTGGTAATGACACTCCTAAAATAAAACATACTCAACCTCATAGTAGTGGACAGGGTATGAATATGGTTTACAATGAAAAACCTATAGAATACATCTTCTGGGGCAACATAAACGAATTAGTGGACAGGCTAAGCTGCAGGAAATACTGATTCACATGACAACGAAATCATAGCCATTTTAAATGAATTGAAAGAAGATGGAATAATATATTAGTATGTTACAGCTCTCTACACACATCATATTCACAATGAGTCTCAATAAGTTCGGTCGTTCAGCCCGAGGTGGCGGCGTTAGCAAGAACATCAGTCTATTACCACAAGGTCGAGGTTTTAATTTCACCAAAGATGGAAACATTGATGTTGAAAAATTGAAATTGTATAATGTTCAACCTCCCACTGAAGATGGCAATGCTGTCAATAAAAAGTACGTGGATGATAATATGACTGCTATTGCTACGACTCTAGCGACAAACTTTAACAATTACCAAAGGGATACTTCTACTCGTTTAGATAAACAGAGAGGTTCCATACAAGACCTAAGAAAATCTATAAAAAAATTAAATGATGAAGTAATTGTTCTAATGCAAACGAATCTCACCTCTCTGTCTAACACAATGAAAAATATCGAGATGGAAGTTAATAAATTAAAAGCAAGCAAAAGAGTATAAATTATAGAAGTTCAACATATATGTTCATTTAATTCGATACTGTGCTATCTCCATTATCTTAGCTGTCTGATGTCGCATTCTAAAGAAAAAATTCAAATGGTTAATGAGCTGCATAAACCTGCTCGTAGAAATATTAAGCGGCGCAGGCGTAGAGTCATAAAGGGAATAGATGACCTATGGCAGGCAGATTTAGCTGAGATGGGAAACTACTCCAAGGATAACAATAATTTTAGATACATTCTGATGGTAATTGATTGTTTTTCCTAGTTCCTATGGGTTAAACCGATAAAAAATAAGAGCGGACCTGAAGTCACACATGCTATGGAGAGCATCTTCAAGGAGAGCAAGAGATCTTGTAATAATTTAAACACAGATCAGGGTACGGAATTGTATAATGTTCACTTTCAACGCTTGATGAAACAATTTAAGGTTAACCACTACAGCACATATACTGTTAAGAAAGCCGCCATAGTTGAAGGTGTTATTAGAACGATAAAGGATCGCTTATACAAATATTTCAGTTTAAACGGCTCATACCGTTGGCTAGCGGTGTTTCCAGACATTGTTAAAGAGTATAATAACCGAAAACATAGGACCAGCCAGGTGAAGCCGGTAGATGTTAACGCTAAGAATGAAAAACAAATTTTACGCTCAGCTTACAATCACATAAATATAGCCGCATCACGACGCTACAAGGCTGGCGATATAGTGCGAGTCAGTAAGAGTAAGCATGAGTTTAGCAAAGGATACACACCAAACTGTAGTACAGAGTTATTTAAAATATCCGAGGTTCGAATCACCAATCCTACAACCTATTTACTTGAAGATATGCAGGGTAGACCTATTAGAGGGGGTTCTACGAAGAGGAGCTGCAAAAAACGAAAACACCCGATGTGTACCTCGTGGAAAAGGTGTTACGTAAGCGAGGTAATAAGTCTTACGTGAAATGGTTGGGTTTGGATTCCACGCACAACAGCTGGATTGATTCAGATAACATTCTTTAACCTACATGTCATTGTGTTCGCTGATTTACATGTATTCTTATGGGAAAATGTGTCATACTCCCATGAGATGTGCGAATTTACATTATATCTTATGAGAGAATAGCACACATTTATGAAACTTGGAGGCCTCTATTAAAAATTAGTATCCTCCCTCTACCTAATACATAAACAAGATAGATTATACCTTAGACAGCTTAGTTGTTTGTTAGTCTTTGAGTGTGATAGAATCAATAATGGAATCACCTGTTGCTAGTGCATCATTTTCCTCTGAAGATTCAGGTTATTGGAGTGAAATTGATCGAGTTAATGATATTTATCAAGACGCAACACTGGCCGAAGAACGATATATTTGTGAAAATGTATTTTAAGTTAAAGACTCTAATTATAAAATAATTACTGGACTTTCTCCTGCAAGAGGTTATGTTCCAGCCGTAAGAATATTGCTGAACGTATCACATCCTATATTTACGAAACCGGATAATATTTCCTTCATAAGAGAAGACCGGAATGATTTTATTACTTACCTTAAAAAATTTACCTCTGATTATTTTAATGATGAGATCAAAGAAGATTAAGAAGAAGAAGAAGTGGAGGAAGAAATTCATTTCTCTGGTTATGCACTAATAAAGGCTCCTTTTATCGGGAACAAAATGTTAAAATTGTCTGCTGCTGGAGTTTCAAGTTTATTTTATTTTTCAAGAAACACTGCATACGAGATTATAAATATTAGCAAACTCGTATCATCTCATATGGATTTGCTGCATAGTTTAAATTTTACAGATTTCTATAACTTTTTAAATGTCACAAATAACATATTGGGTGAATCTCAATATGAATTATCTCCTTATAATGTACTATTAAAATTAAGTGAAATATATCCATGTAACATTCACACATACTGTATACTTGAATGCTTAACTTATAATTTAGATAAAATACTAAATGATTTAGATAGAAAAATGTTTCTATTAAAAAAAGATTGAATAAAAAATTTAATTAAACCTTATTTCTAGGTTAGGTATATGGAATAAAAATCAAGTCAACATTTTTAAATAATATATATTGAAGTAAAAAAGTATATATGATAAATATAATGCAATAATAAAGTATATATAGAGTAAATATAATAGATAAATATAATATAGAGTAAATACAATTATTGATAAAAATATAATAGACGGAGATTTAGCTATCTATCATGATCGAATAGTGACCCCACGGGAGAGTGTCAAATGAGTTAGGTAGAGTGTGTCGTTTATCATCAAATGGATTGAGGGCTATTTTCGTCTGTTCAACGCTGTACACATTATGTAATTTTGATTGTATACAGCGTTGCGTTTTGTTAAGTAAACACTCCCCCTGGGACTGTTTATTTGAAGCTTTCCTAAGACAATTAAAGTAATCCCCGTAGGTGATTTTGTTTTTTACCACATTAGTTTTCACACCTTTGGATTTTTTAACCACTTTACCACCTGCAACTTTGTAGGTGTACTGCTTGGATCGCAAACCAACAAAGTGAGTCATCAGTTTTCCGTTATTTTCATCTTTCATTAGTCCGGGAATTTTTTTGTTAATTTGGGGCATATTCCAGCGAGTATCTGAAGGATAGTCACTGGTGTCAAATCTATGAATGTATTTCTTGATGACCTCCTCATACGCATCATTACACTGTACCTTAAAAGCGCCCATCATGGAACAGGTACTTGACTTGGAACAAAATGTACCTTCCTAAATACGGGCCTGTACCGACTCCGCCTTAACTGCGCGCCATTATGTTGTTTTCGTCATTGGTGGTTGGGAGTCCAAGCTATCAACTGACGCTGTGGTAAAGCATGTAAGTGATTCATTTATTTCTTTTATAGAGATTTGAAATTCCATCAATTTTTAGCAAAAAAAAATACCCAAAAATCTCTTTGTGTGGAAGTCATGTAATTGATAATATTAAAATGCTGTAAATCGCTATTAGTTTGTCAATGTATTGTTAACCTATTGTTCATGTTGGAATACTATAAAGTAAACAGGGCCGTAACTGGAATTTTGTTTTTAGAAAGTTGTCTTAGTGGACCCAGCTTGGAACATGGGCAGAAAATCACAAAGAGTATTAGGGTGCCGTACATATCGCAATTCTAGCGACGAAACATTGGAGAGAGCTTTAGAAGAGCTCGAGTCAGGAAAATCTCTTAGGACAGTCTCCAAAAAATAATTTTTAGTTGCCTAGTTTTAAGTTTCAGAACTATTTATGTTTTTTTTTTAAGTTTTCTTTAGAATTTTTGTTTTGTTTTTGTTGATATAAGAAAATATATTTATTTTTATAAGTATATTTGTTCGTAATAAAAGGTTTATTTTAAAAAAGGTAGTTTTTCTTTGAAAAAAATTAAAATAATGAGACGAAAAAATACCCAACGTTATATTTTTTTATTTTTCGTGTTCCAAGTTAGATTAGAAGTAACTACAGTTTGGTTTTCTATGTAAAATAGTATGTATTTCATGATGGGGAATCAAGTACCTGACTTGGAACACCCAGTTTTTATTTTTTTTTTCTTGTCTAAATATTTAATTAACTCGCTTCCTTATACTGAAACATAGAGTTTAGAACGGGACTAAGTAGAATTCTACGTAATATCTCCAATATGCGCAATACTTTTTTCACAAACTTTCCTTTAACTTGAAAAGTGTTCCATGATGGGCGCTTTTACGGTACTTCATATGTTAAACTATCAGTATCAGTGTATAACAGTTTGCATTTTTCAACAGGAAATTTATTCAACATGTAATCATAATGAAATTCGTAAACACAAGTTTTAGAAATATCCTATATACAAGGATTTATCGAATATAATGCGAGATTTTTTCATTTCTATTCCCATAAGTGTTTCGCTGAAAATGGATCTATTTTGAAAATTTGGACTTGCAATTAAATTTTTCGCTCCGTAACGCCCTTCCCATTTTTTGACTAATTTAACGATTCTATGTTTCCAGACGTTCTGCATGGTTTTGCCGAACGCCCCGTTGTTCATTAGTTTATAATTTGCTTTTTCAAATTCAGACTCTGCTAGAGTCCTTAACCTGGTGTTTAGCTCTATGTACGGTTTAAGCCAAGTGGCCTGTTTGAATTTCAATACTTTATGAATGTGAACTAAGCGTAGTCCATGCTGCAAGACTTGCTTTAAACTTCTATAATGTAAAACATAATTTTGTTTTGGATACAGGGTGGTCATTAATTTTTCAAATTTAGAATTTGGAGGAGCTCGATGTTCAGCGCAAAAAGGTAAATCTTTATGAAGATCGTGGAGATTTTCAGGATACTTAAGATCAACGTCAAGAATGTACCCAATTTCGGCATCATCAGGTACCGAGGTGACGTCAATATTTGTATCGGTCCATTGAAACCCTTCATATGGAAGAGGTTGATTCATAGCCCATCCGTAGAGGTTATTAACATCAAAATACAACAAGTATGTCGAGGGTTTGGTGCTATCGTAACTATCTAAATGTTTATTATTAGCCTCAGCATGTCTATTGCTGCATTGACTAATACCTCCACGGATGCCTCGTTCAATGAACATTAAAATGTCTACGTCTTGGATGGTTTCTAATTTACATTAAGTATATTTGAGCATACAGTCCCACGTGTAGCCCGGAATGGTGTAATAATGCGCAGGATCGAGACCGTATGTCTTGTGGCAAGTACATCGACAAGTCTCGAACACACAAGTTAACAGCATGATGTCTGTTTTCATGTACAGATCGCTGTAATCACCTAAATTTTGACAGTTAAATTTCATCCAAACGTTTTGAGCATGTCTGTATTCGTCCTCGTCAATGTCTGAATCGTTAAGTTTATTGTGAAAATTAGTCTTGTCTGGTAATTGTGTCTCGTCAAGTCGATCAATAGTGTCTATATAATCATAGGGGAAAATCTCTCAATGTCGAAAATTCTCGTTTTTAAATTTTCAGTTTTTAATGTAGAAGCTAGCTCTTCTAATGAGCAACAGATGAACCTGAATGGGTCTATAAATCTGAATTTTAAATTAGTTTCTTCATCGTGAACGGTGAAACTAATATATTTTTCTTTATTTTCCGGTATTAAAGTAACTTGATATCTCTCGGCGAGCTCTCTAATTGCAAAATGAGCATCATAACCTCCCAGATTGTGGAATACCACCGGAATCACAAAGGCATTTTTATAATTTAAATTGCACTTATTATGTGCAAAACCTCTAACATTTCCGGTAAGGTGGCAATGATCGCGAACAATTTTATCTTTTTCGTTAAAGTTATCCTCGCAAATGTGACAAGTTTTACTAGCATCCCGTAAACTAACAACAGTATTCATGGGTTCCACATTTTTCAATTTGGAAGAAACAAATTGCGCGATAATATTTAATTGATCCTCGAACCAAGACATACAATCTAAACCTTACTCACTTTTATAATATGACCACTCATCGTTATAATTACATTTAAAATAATACTATTTTCTTCATCGTACATATTTTTTACATTTACGCATGCTCGCTTTTTTTAAATTTTTTCAGGTAATGGAATGTAGGATGAAGCTCCATTCCCCATCTCAAATTTATTGAAATTAACCTCCAAACATAATATACGCGATAGAGCCCAGCCAGATCCTGATTCTGAGAATTCCGATAGAGAGCGAGAAATATCAGCTTTTACGTTAGTGTTAAACCATTCAGAAAAATTTGTGGAAATGTCCACCTGTTTATTTTTAGTATTGAAATATTTCCTCTCGATTATTTCAATTTCTCCGGATTTTCTCAGAAATTCTGCACAAAAACAAGCGTTAATTTTCATCATTGGTAATTTCATTAAAGCACAAGTGAGCGAATTCGTTTCTTCACCAGTGTTGTATAGCATTTTGTTTAATCCTACCATTAAAATGTTAAAGAATTATTAAATTTTGTAAAAGCTACTTTAGTTTATGGTTTTGTATGAAGTACAAATCAACGTAAATGGCAGGTTGCGTTGCTATGGTTCGTGTAAATATAAACATTTGTAGTCTTCAAGAAACTTATTGACCTGACGCGTGGTGAACATTTTTTATAAAATTGTGAAATAATGGAAGTAATTGATGATATTACTGTTCCAGCAGACATTCTAAAAGAAGCTAATGCTGCTATGTTTCATATATTGCTGGAGAAATCTAAAACAAGGTATTTAAATGAAATGGAAAAACTTCGTACGAATTTTATTGTAGTTTGACAATTGGTAATTGGACAGTAGGGTAGGCGAAAGTGACAGTAGAGTGGGCGAAAGTGACTCAAGAGTGGGCGAAAGTATTTTCACTCACTACTTTCCCCACACTTGAGTGATCAAAACAAAGGGTTTCGAGTATTGTATCCAAGTAAGAAACTCTATGTTTCAAGAGTAGGATTAAACAAATGTTTTTGGTTTCCTAGTAGGAGGTCGAAAATCAGTTTCATGTTGCATATTATGAAGCATGACTTCGGCAGAATGACGTAACGCGTGAGATTTTAGCGGTTTAAGAACAATAGACGTCAAAATTAAACTTTTTCGTTCACTCCTCCTGAGCCTAAAATCAGAGCGTGACCGTGAAATAAATCATGAAAACGGGGCGCGCTGAACGCAGAGACAATTGACTTGTGTAAACTATTTTGTTAAAAACACCAATAAACTTACTTACATAACAAACATAAAACACACCGCATAAATTAAACTTTACTTACTTAATAATAATAATAATAATAAGACTGCAAAATTACAGGGTAATCGTTTATATTTTTACACCCCCTAAAATTTGTTATTTTTGGCAAAAAGAAAAAAGTGTAAAGACAAAGGTTTTAGTTATTTTTGAGCAGATTTTAAATACGATACCTATTAGAAAAACAATTGAGTATCGTTAAAAAAAGTTATGATATAAACTTGGGTGTTTTGTATGGTAACACGCTGTATGTTATTGCCAATAATAATATGAAAGAGCATGAAAATAGCTTTTCAAAAATATACAGGGTGGTCCGAATTTAAATCGGGAAACTTCACCAGCGGATACTACGCCTAAAAATAATAACTTTTTGTCACATAAACATATATCAAAAACGAATGGATTCCAAGATACAAAGTGTTGAAGTTGGCGGAAATTTTTTTTTTTCAATATCTCAATAACGAATAAAGATTTTTTATTCAAATTTGCTATACTGGTATAATTAAGGCAAGCACACCGGCTAAAATAAATTTTGTCCAAAATATTACACTGGGTGATTATTTTTTCTGATCGATTACCTCTTAAACCACAAGAACTTTTTGTTTGTACGCCACTGGTCAAATTTAATAGAAAAATTGTATTCTACTTTCCTTTTAGAGAAAAAAGTATTTTTGACTTTTTTCGAAATTCTTATGGTTTTTGATAAAAATTGATATTTTCTACAACCCATAAACGACGGGACGAAGCAATAATTTTTTTCATCTTACAAAAAAAGAAGTATGGGGACCGACTAAAGTGACCCTCGCGAGTCCGAAAAAAATACTAAAAAAATTCCAAGTCGAAAAAAGGGGGCGCTGCAGAGAAAACGGGGAAAAAATTCGAAAATGTTTTTCACTACTTATATTTATTTTCCGACGACGTTTACACATAGGGGGTCGAAAAATGTTTTGGGTGCCCGGCCTAACCTCTACACTGAACAAAAGGACCTAACAAATTTTTTTATCCAAACCAAAAAAAAAGTATGGAACAAGACTAAAGTGAACTTCGCGAGTCCGAAAAAAGTACTAAAAAAATTCCCAGTCAGTGGCGTCGAAAAAACGGGTAGTACCTTTTACGGACTCGCGAGGTTCACTTTAGTCTTGTTTCATACTTTTTTTTTGGTTTGGATTACTGTTTTAGATTTCAGTTTTGGTTTTACTTGGTAAACACTGCGAATACTGCGTAGAGGTATTTATTAGTAACCAAGTCAATGTCAAGTTCACTGGTCAGTGTATCCCCAGTGGGACGAGTTTAGGGTTTTTTTATTGAAACATTAACTATGGAATTTTGAAATTAAAATATTGCGAATTCATTAATTATGCTATAGATTAAAAATATTCAGTGCATTTTAAATTCACCCTGTATATCTGCACTCTACCATTGTTTTACATTTAAAGGTATTCCATGTTTTATTAGCTCGCTCATAAATCATAATCCTCATCAGAGATAGACTCATTTGTTAAGTCATTGTAAAACTTGTCTATTGGGGGTAATTGTGGTTCTTCTAGTATTTCAAATGAGTACACATAATTATATTGGAAAGACCCGTTTCCGCCTGATTAAATTAAACTCTTCGTCCTTTTCAAAGTACTTTCTGCTTTCGACACATTGGTGAGATTCCAAACTTTGACAGTTTGTCGAGGGATCTGGATAAAAATCTAAAAGAGTCCACAAATTTCAATTTCAAATATGTGTCAGATACCTTAGGATTTGTAAATTTTTCAACAATAATTGTGTAGAATAAGATGTACTTTTCTTTGGTTTGGGCTATGACGAAAACACTCTCCTTTTTACAGGCCAACTTTTTTATAAACAGATGACTGTCGTAATTTGTCAGGTTGTGGAAGAACACTGGTATGAATTTCGAAAGTTTATAGTTCAAATTACAAATAGAATGTGCAGCCCCACGGAAACAGCCTGTTAAATGACAGTGATCACGAACTTTTATATCACCAAGTTTAAAGTCTTTCTTAAAATGTGGCAGCATACAGCATTTTCGTATTCAATTTTCTCTAGGTTTGAAAGGGGGAGCATCTCTTTAACATGTTTTAAGTGCGTGTTATATAAATCCCGATCTGTTTTATACAATTTTCTAGAGAAAACTTCAGCAGCATCGGAACCTCGATATGTCACAAATTTCGAGTATTTATCGTCAAAATTACATTTCACGTAAAAATCGAAAAAATATAGTACACATACTTTCACTGTAATAGCTATTAACATATCTAGGAATGTTATGAATATCATAACTGCCGCAGATGTCGGTTTAAAATCCGAGCTCGTAGAGCGAGGATTTTAAGATATCTAAGGCTGCTATGATTCATAACATCCGTGATTTATTCAATAGTTTATCGGTTTCAGAAAATAAAGACATTATTAATAGATATTACCTTTTGATATTCTCTTATTAATAACGTTTTCATTTCATTAGTTGGTCAAGTCTATATGGGTTGATTTGTCGCCATGGTTATAGTTATATTTTGTTTGTTTTTATTTGTTATCTTTTTTCATTACATAAATGTTTACATTTTTATTGTCACAACGGCTACATAAAAATGGATCTTGGATTGCCTGAAAATACATTTCAGTTGGATTTCAGTATTTATTTATTATTGTTTGGAGTTTTCTGTCTGTTTATAATAATAATAATAATAAATCAGAAAATTTTAGAGCTGCTGATAGGAAGGCATGGTTTTATGTGGGACATGCGAAACCTGACACGACTGCGGGAGACTTAAAATCCTACCTGGAAGATCGGCATAAAAATAGAGAATTTATTGTAGAAGAAATAAAGAAACACGTGAACAACAAAAGCAGAAATAAAGCATATAAAGTAGGTGTGGAGATGGCCATAATGGAGGAAATGAAAAATCCAAACAGCTGGATAGAGGGACTAATTGTACAAGAATACGATTTTTTTCGTGGCAGAACAAGAGGATATTACTAAGAAACTAAAAATTTTAAATCTAAACATTCAGTCAATGAATAATAAAAGTGACATATTAAACAGCTGTTTAATGGAAATGAACATTAACATAGTGACAATTACAGAACATTGGTTAAACGAAGCTCAAGTCGAATATTTAAAGGTTATGAATTATACGGTGGGAAGCTCATATTGTAGAGAAGTACACAAACATGGAGGAGCCATGATACTTATCAAGAATGACACAAAATTTGTGGAAATTCAAGAAATAAAAAAAATGTCTATAGAAAAACATATAGAGATGGTTGGCATTAAAACTTCATATGGAATAATAATATCTATATACAGATCACCATTAGGAAACCTCGACATATACCTGGAACGATTAAACACAGCCGTAGCACATATAACGAACAAATATAAAAAAGAAAATATATATATAGCTGGGGATTTTAACATAAATTTTCTGGTAGAAACAAAAGAGAAGCAAAAAATAGAAGAATTACTAATATCCTTTGATCTATACAAAACAAGCAATGAGGCATCAAGAGTTACAATTACATCAGAAACGTGTATAGACAATATATTTACAAATATAATACAAGAAAAATATAAAATCGAAACCAAAAACCTACACATCTCGGACCACATGGGACAAATACTCACTGTACTTAGTGAAAGTAAAAAAACCAAAAAAGAACAAAAAATTAAGTATAGGAAGATTGATGCTCAAAATACACAGCTGTATAAAAATAAATTGGCTGCCATAGACTGGGAAACAACACTACGAAGTAAAGATGCTGCACAGGCATTTACATATTTTCATGATATTATGATACGGTACTTTGCAGAATTGTTTCCTGAAAGAACAAAAAAAGTTCATGTAAAAGAGAAGGCCCTAAAATGGTATACTAAAGAACTAAGGGAAGTAAAAAACACTCTGGATGCTTTAAGCACGATATATAGTGTACGTAAAGACGAAGTGTCACTAAACGCATACAAACACTATAAACTGTTCTATATTGGGAAATTAAACGATACAAAAAAACAATTTAACGCAAACTATATAGAAAACTCAAGCAATAAAACAAAAGCGATATGGGAGGTAATAAAAACAGAAACAGTAAAAGAAAATATAGTAAATGGAGAGGAGTGTAATCTTACATCAACAGAATTAAACACATACTTTAAAAATGTAGGAGACAAGACCATCGTACAGCTAGAGAAACCAAATTCAGCAGCCAGCGAACTTATTAAAAATCTAAAAGTAAATAACAAAAAATCCATATACCTAGAAGAAGTAAATGAAAAAGAAATTAAAGAAGCAATAAGAGACATCAAAAACAAAACAACTGAAGATATATATGGTCTCTCAACAAGCTTACTTAAAGAAATACAAGACACAATATTAACTCCCCTAACAATATTAATCAACAAGTGTATAGAAGAAGGTGTATTCCCCAATGAACTAAAGCATGAAAAAATTATCCCAGTACACAAAAAAGGAGATATAAATAATGCAAACAATTATAGGCCGCTATCAATACTCCCGGTAATATCCAAAATATTCGAGATAATTATAAAAAACCGACTTGTAAATTTTTTTGAAAAATCATCATACTTTAACACCCACCAACATGGTTATCGAAAAGGAAAATCTACAACTACAGCCTTAATCGATGTGATAGAAAAAGTGAATATAGCACTAGACCAACAAGAAGACGTAGAAATTATGTGCGGCGATTTAAGTAAAGCCTTCGACACAGTGAATCATAGTATACTACTGGAAAAATTATATTATTACGGCATAAGGGGAAATGCACATAACCTGCTACGATCCTTCATATCAAATCGTTACCAGACAGTCAGTTGGAATAATGAAGTATCTGACAAGTCAATTATAACACATGGGGTAGCACAGGGATCAATACTAGGCCCAATATTGTTTATTATATACACAAACGACATAATGTCAAATGTAACAGCCTATGGTGGTTGCCAGTATGCAGATGACACATCTTTCCTAACGAAATCACGTAATAAAGAACAAAGAACAACAAACAGAATCCTAACTGAAGCGAATGTATGGTTTACTAGTAACAAACTACTGTTAAATAAAGAAAAAACACAGAACATTACAATATCGACAAAAATACATAAGGAAGTAAATAATATAAAATTTCTTGGAATAAATGTAGACAACAAGCTAAACTGGAAATCACATATAGAAGAACTTAATAAAAAGCTATCGAAAGCCATCTATACCATCAGGACAATAAAAAGAACATCAACAAACGAGGCAGCAAAAGTAGCATACTACGCCAATTTTCATAGTAAAGCAGCATATGGCACATCGCATCTTCATTCTGCAAAAACAAGCAATAAGGATATTGTGTAACTTGACTCCAATAGAAAGTTGTAAAGATGTATTTAAAGAATTGGGCATACTCACCATTCCATGTATATACATACTGTCTTGCTTAAAGCATGTACACAGCAACAAGCACAAATATAAAGAAAACTCAGAAAATCACTCGTATAATACTAGAAAACAAAATGACATACAAATACCGACACATAGAATAAAAAAAACGCAACAAGGGACGGATTTCTGGGGTGCCAAGCTGTATAATAAACTACCTATAGAGGTAAGAAGTAAAAACATGACACCTTTTTCCATTTGGGTAAAAAAAGAACTGGTAAAAAAAGCATACTATTCAAAAGAAGAATTTTTAATGGATGCATAAGTTTATTGTATATATGGTGTATTGTAATTTACAAATTAGTTTTTATATACCTATACACTCATTTTAGCATAAGTCTATTGTATACTAGTATTGTTAATGTATGTTGTAATGTTATTTACAAATTTGTTTTATATTTACACTTATTTTACATACCATGAAGTAATATTTTAACTTGACGTTTTCATGTAATACACATTTTACTTGAATAAATATTATTATTATTATTATTATTATTATTATTAAATAATAATAATAATAATAATAATAATAATGTGCGAAATGCGGACCGGCAACCTCCTCGCAGTGCACCCTGGACAGGGAGGGGCAACCCTCTCTGACAAATGTCGGACGTGGGATTTCAGGGCTAACCACCCTGGAATTCCAATACTCTGGTTCCACCAATCACCAGAAGAAGGGCCCCTCACAATCGACCCCAACCGGATGGGGGTCAGAGACAGGTGGGAGGGGCCTTACCGGACGGTCTCAACGTTGATGACGCACGCTATGTTAATGGACGCTTTAGGTGGACGGAGGAGTTAAGGGATGACCTGCTCATCTGCCATGAGAGCAGCGAACCTGGGCGCAGGGGGTACATGGCGCGATTACACCGGTTGTGGTGCGATATGCACCCGGAGTATCGCGCCTTCTCTCAGCAACATCTGAGAGACCAAGTATCCTTCCTGCGCCGAACAGGTTACGTAAGGGCACCTCGTCAGCGTGAGGAAATGCCTGCCGCACATTCTCCGCGGCAAATACCAGCTGACGAGGAACATCCTCCTGAACACACCGACGCCGCTTTAAGGACGAGGGTTAACCTTAACACCAGGGTTAACCCAAAGCCACAAGACCTGGTACGAATGGATTCGTTGATTAGTGAGGGGCTTCCAGAAGATGCCAACATGTGGCAGATCAACAGAGCGGTGTACGCTGCCGCCAAGCAACTCGTCCCACAATAGCGCCTGGCAAGCGCAGTTGATAGGGTCGAGAAAGCTAAGCGGCGCGTACAGAAGATCGAAGCTAAAATTGGATCAGCAAGGCAACACGCTTTTCGAATCCAGAGTGTGGTGGATTATATAGTCGCAGGTAGACCATTTTCACCGAAGGTCCGGCGAGTGGCAGCCGGACTGAGACGCCAACACCACACTCTAAATCGCACAGTGCTGCAGACCATCAAGCAGCACTGTCTAGATAGGATTCGAGCACTTACGGCTATTAAGAAAACTTTGGTCAGGCGAATGCGGAGTTTGGAACAAAACAAATTGTTTCAAACAAACCCGTCTCGCCTGTTCCAAGAGCCACAGCGTGTTGTCGAGAATCCGCCAACTGTTGATAATGTCGAAGCCTTCTGGAAAGGAATCTACGAAGTCACGAGTCCATTCGATAACGACACTCCAGCTATAGCACACTTCGAGGCTCTCTGTCGTAGTCTTAGAAGAGCCAGACGAAGTGCGCCCGGCAATCAGTACGGAAGAGGTTCAACAAGCACTTGTTGGAACCAAGAACTTCGCTGCCCCGGGTCCAGATGGTATAAACAACTGGTGGTGGAAGAAGTTTCCTTCCACCCACCGCCATCCGGCCCGAGTTTTCAACTCATGGTTGAACGAGGGGCAGCAAATTCCGGACTGGTTTGTCGAGGGGCGAACTGTGCTAATCCCCAAAAAGGAGGATCTGTCTGACCCAAAAAATTATAGACCGATTACCTGCCTCAACTCCTGCTACAAGTTATTTACTCGTATCTTGTATACCAGAATGTTGAGGTCTGTTGATCCAGTCTACCAACAGATAAACGAACAGCGTGGTGCCAAGAAGGGCCTGGCAGGTTGCAAGGAAAACCTGCTGATAGACCGCTGTGTTACACAAGATTCTGTGCAGTACAAGCGGAATCTGTCAATGGCCTGGATTGATTATCGCAAGGCATTTGATACAACACCCCATGAGCTTTTGTTACACTTGCTCGGATGTCTTGCAGTACCAGCACCACTAGTGAGATGCATCGAACAACTGTTGCCGCTTTGAAGAACTCGCTTTACCATAACATCCGGTGCCGAGCGAGTTTCGACAGAGTTGGTGACATTTAAGAGAGGACTGTTTCAGGGTGACTCTTTGAGTCCGCTCCTCTTCTGCATCTCACTGCTGCCGCTATCTGTTGGACTCCGCCAAACCCGTGGGTATCACTGTGGGCCACCCAGCAACCGGAGGCATAAGGTCATCCATCTATTGTAACGATGTGAATTTTAGCACCGACGTATTATTAGTTTTTAATTAAAATATAATTTTAAATGTATAAAACAGGCAGGTAAAATGTAACAAATATTAATTTACTTCAAATTAAGCATTTTGAACCGCGTCTTTTCCGTTTATGCATTTTTAGATTATGCCGCAACGAATGCAATAAATCAGATATAGCTCCGACCACTCGTTATGCAAGATAATGCAAGGACTGCAGTACCAACTACACCGCGTCTTAATAAGTGAGCGATGCTTGAAGTCAGTTTCGCGTTCAGTGCGCAAGTTGGGTAGGGGTACGTGTCAGAAACCGGCTACAAAACTAACACACCCGTCGTTTAAAGTTCAGTTGGCGCTTCGCCTGATCCAGACCAGACCACCAGACCTAACCGAAGTCCGCACCGAAGCACCGCCACGAGAGAGCTCTGACGTCAGCAAAAGAGTAAGGAAATTTTTCTAAGTTAATATATATTTGACCTGTGATTTATTTTCAATCATTTTTATATTCCGTGTATGTTCGAATCGTGTTAATTCTAAGTCGCGTTGTACGTTTTGCTGATTTAATCCTAAGTCAGTACAACGTCACGAGGTAGTTTGTCCGACCCAAGAGCAACTTGTGCTCTCGCGTGATACGTCTTGATAACCTGCCGGTTTACGTGGAACCGCTTACTGGCAGTAATTATCCGGACGGCGTCGACACTTGTCTGGCTTAAGTAGTAAAACGGATTATTAAGTTACGCGTGCAACTCAACGACGTTTTGGTGGCCTGCCGATTTACGTGGAATCGTCTATTGGCACTGTCATCAAGGCGTTGTCGCATTTTGGTCCCGAAAAAGTCATTTCTTAAGTATCGCGTACACTTTGGCGTTTTGGTGGCCTGCCGATTTACGTGGAATCGTCTCTTGGCACTGTCATCAGGGCGTCGCCGAATTTTTACTCCGAGATTGTGATTTTACATACCGCGTAAACCTTGGCGTTTTGGTGGCCTGCTAATTTACGTGGAATCGTTCAATAGCACTGTCATCAGGGCGTCGCCGCTTTCAATAAAATATTTTAGTAGTTTTATGAGATACGCGTTTTCCACCTTGAGTAGCCAGTCAAGTTTTATCCGTTTATTCCGTGTTGTAGTTATTTTATTTTTACCAATTAAATTTGTCTTAAAAATAATCTGCCGAACGCCATTCGAACATATATGTTTTGCCTGTAAATTATATTATCCTGCCTGGTCAAATATAGATTGCTAACCGAGCTTTTGCTAGTAACCAGTTTGTAGAGAGCTTTTTACCTGCCGCACGCTTTCCGTTTAACCGCTTACCGTAGATTTGCTTTCTCGCTTCCACCGCATTATTTGCTTGCTTTTCCGTTTTTTTAACCGTAGTTTGCCGCTTTTGGTTTTGCCTAGCCTGCCTGTTTAAGTTTTGCTGTAAATACTTGTGCTTATATTTGTACTTTATTTTTACCGTAATTATATTCAATTTATTGTATTAATTCCTGAATAAAACTTGTTCTGTTCTTAATCCGAAATTCTGAGTTTTCTTTATAGGTTAATTAGACCCCTGGCTTAACCGTGTCTTCACTGCAGTTACCTGAAGCCTCTATTATCCTGCTAATAGAGTAAAGTGGTCTTTCTGCACTCTAAACAGAAAGTGGCGCCCGAGACACCGTCCTAAAAAGCACCGCCGCCCCTCAGGCGTCAAAGTAACCTCTTTCGAACTTCCGCCATTAACGAAAGAAGGTTACACTATTTTATATGGATGACCTTAAACTCTATACCTCCGGAGAGCGAGAACTTCAAAATGCTCTCAGGGTGGTCGAGGAATACACGCGGGCAATTGGAATGGAGTTTGGGTTGGACAAATGCGCAGTCGTCCACCTCAAGAGAGGACGATGCGGGGAATTCCACGAAGATGCGCAGCTCGCAGACGGAAGCATCCTACGACATTTGGATTCCGGAGAGACCTACACATACCTGGGTGTGGAACAACGCCACATCCAGGATGTGAACCAAATAAAGGATTCTCTCCGTGGCAAGTACAGACACCGACTCCGAAAGATCTGGTCATCAGAACTTTCGGGGAAGAACAAGGTGTCACTAATATGCTTGCCGTTCCGATTCTGCTCTACTCCTTTGGCGTAGTAAAATGGGGAGTAGATGAGCTGCGTCAATTGGACAGGAATACCCGCAAGATGATTAATATTCATGGGAGTATTCATCCTAGATCGTCCGTTCCTCGAGTGTACCTCCCACGTCAACGGGGGGCCGAGGACTCTTGAGTCTGGAGTGCATGCATGGCAGAGTGGCACTAAGTATGGCATGTAATGTCATCAGGTGCTCGGACCCACTCCTACAGTTAGTGAGAGATCACGATACTGTGGGAGTTGGCGCTTTATTGTTTAGGGCAGCACAGAGGGCCGCAGATGAGCTCGGTCTCGTGTTCGACTACAGGCGAGAAGGCCGGCGAGGTGACTCAGTCACTGAGCTTCCGCCTAATCGTCTGACAGCCCACATCAAAGCTGCGGAACAGAGAAATCTGTTCAGGCAGCACGTCGATAAACCCCTGCACGGTGTTTTCTATAACAACATAGAAGCACTGGGTTTATCGACAGAGTTGACCTTCGCATTTTTAAGGTAAGCGTGGCTGAAGTCGGAGACCGAGGGATACATTGTGGCCTGCCAAGATGGTGTTATTAACACATTGGTCTATCGCAGTCGCGTGATGGGTGTAGAGGTACAGGGTAAGTCACGTAAAAGGTCCACCCCATTTATTTGGGTAATTTTGAATATATTTTTGGTTTTCGGGACTCTATCCTATATGAATTTTAACGTAGATTACGATTCTGATAAAAGATTTTTAATTCAACCAAACATATACAGGGATTTTAAAAATACGTGTTTTTTTTTAAATGACACACCCTATATATTTCTACACATTTCTATGCAGCTATTCGAGGGGATTTCAAAAATATATAATACCTGTATGTTTGTATCATAAATAAATAATGTGTAGAAATATATAGGGCGTGCCATTTAAGATAAACACGTATTTTTAAACACCTTGTATATGTTTGGTTGAATAAAAAATGTTTGATCAGAATCGTAATCTACGTTAAAAATCATGTAGAATAGAGTCCCGAATACCAAAAATATATTCAAAATTACCCAAATGAATGGGGTGGACCTTTTACGTGACTTACCCTGTACCTGATATCAACTGCAGGACCTGCCGTCAGGCGCCGGAGTCGCTTATGCATTTATTATCTGCATGCCCGATTTATGCGACTTCGGTCTACATCCACCGACATAACGCGGCTTTACGAGTGCTATACTACCATCTACGGCACTCGTACCAGATAGACCAAACACCAGTGCTGCCTTACGTCCCCGGAGATATCGAGTCCGTTGTCGAGAACGAGAAATGCCGGATTTATTGGAACTACTCGTTTCCGACCGTCAGGCGAATTCACGCCAATAAGCCTGACATAGTCCTCCTCGACCATCAGACCAAGGTGATGTATGTCATTGAGTTCTCAGCACCTGCTGAGACAAACATCGCCTTGAAGGAGGAGGAGAACGGACTAAATACAGAGATCTCCGGTACGAGCTCCAAGTGCTATACCCAGGCTACTCTGTCAAAATGGTCGTCCTGATAATCGGTGTACTCGGAGGTATGAAGCCCACGCTGCTCTCCGCATTGAAGACCATGCCTGCCTGCCAAACATCGGCAGAATGGTTGGCTGGTCAAATGCAGAAAGCGGTCATCCTGGGATCCCTTCGTCTACTTAGGGTGACTAACCCTGCGGGATGTGGGGAGTTGCTGTAGATTATTCGCTGGCGCTCTCTCTGTGTGGTGCTGGAGGCCACAGGGAGACTTTCTTTCGGAAAAGAAAAAAAATAATAATAAAAAAAATAATAATAATAATAATAATAAATCGTCTTTATTCATTGATCATGTACAAAAATGGTAATACAAAAGTTGGTAGTACTCAAAAGCACACATCAAATCAATGAAAAGGTGAAGTGTCAGCCGAAGGCTGCTTTTCAACTTAACCATACAAATTAATTAATATAATATTAGATAAACAACATTTAAAGAAAAATGTAATACAATAAAAAAAATAATAATAATAACAATAATAACAATTCCAATATTTATATGTAGACATTGTAATAATAAATAAATCATATTATTATTATAATTAATAATATAACAGTAACACCATATCAACCAGAGACATTTCCAATATAATCTGCATGCAATGTTGACATTAATAAACGGTTAAGATGACAATAGAAACGACTTGAGTTTTTTTTTAAAGTTATATATAGAGTAATGTCTATAATCTCGGGATAACCCGTTGTATAACTTACTAGAATTATACGAGAAGCTGCGTTTAAAGATGGCAGAGGAATGTTTCGGTATTTGAAGGAGATCTTTCTTACGGGTACTCACGTTATTATTTGTATTAATAAATAGCCCTATAGTTTCATTATTTATTATTTCATCTGTTGCCAGTTATTGACAGATCTGTATTGTAATATTACCATACAAGCAATAAATATAACTGTACAACTTTAGTTATGACTTATTTACCAGCCTACTTTTGCATATGTAAACAAAGGATTAATATCCTGAAACCGATAAATGATTTTACTTACCTACGATCACTAACGTAAATAGCTGAAAACGCACTCTCCGCCGCCTATGTAAATTGAACCTTACACACCGTAAACAAATCGCACGCTCAGCCGCTGGGGCGTCTTGTAATGTGACCACGTGACCAACTTTACACAACGCTTGTAGTTCATATTTCTGACACCAGGCTAAAATTATTAAAAATGGCAAGTGCAAAACTTAATTTTCTAACGCTGTCAAAACTGACATAAGCAACAAATAATGCCAAATTGTGTTTTAATTTCAATAAATACGGTCGTAGGTAAAGTATAGTACATCATTCGAGTTGTAAAGCAATTATGCATTCATGGAATTGCCGCACATACAGCGTGTTAGCGATACTCAATTGTTTTTCTAATAGGTATCGCGTGGGGATACCACAAAAATAACATTCATGTGTTGTGATTGTTTTATTATAAATTCATCATCTCAGATATACCAAGATCGGGATACAACATAAGAGTTGTATGTATATATAATAATCGATTGAATATTTGTCGAAATCGATTAATTTGTAGGATTATATTTTATATTCTAAAAATAATTATTTATGTTATTCTATTTTCTTAGTAACCAGAAAAAAACATAAAAACGATAAAAAATGATAGCTATGGTTAATAAATGATAGTTACAATATAAACCTAATAATATGTAGGCATGGGCGTCGTTACGACGTTTCTCAGGGGGGGGGGGGGCAAGAACACAGCAATGTCGGTTGCCATCACCCAAGATCAATGGCGGAAAAATAAAGGTGCGAAAATTTTTCAAACTTTCAAGGTCACACGTTTTCCTGGCACTTCAGAATTTCAGTGAAAAAAACATTTATGCAAAAATATAGACTCTCACAAGACACATTTTTGGAATTTGATAGATTTTTTAAAAATTCCAAGGCCACGCGTTCTCCTGGCACTTCAGAATTTGAATTAAAAATTATTTTATACAAAAATATAGACTCACAATAACACCTAATTTTCGAAATAATGACCATAAAATTACTGGCGTAATTAATTATATTAACTTATAACTTTCTTAAAGTTTCTTTTAAAGTCCATTGATTTTCATAACAATAATTCTTGGAATTTTATGACCAAACTGTCATCTTGTGTCTAGTGCAATATATAAATAAAAAAGAAGAAATAGATATATTGTAATTAACCGCGGCTGTCAAAAAAAATAACTTGTTACAATCACAGCACCACAGTAGTATGTATCATTTTATTAAAAATGCACGTACAAAACAAGAACACTTTACAAATAGGAACACTCGTAGGAACATTATGTATACTACTGAACAAAATAAAAATTAAAATACTACAAAACCGGAACATAAGAACACCAAGGGTATCATTTAAATATTTAAAAGTATCGCTTAAGGGCAATAAAAAACAAAACAATAAACACCTTTGTAAAAAGAAAACAATATTAAAAATGTAAACACAAACTTAACATTGGTGCTTAAAAATAATAAATAAATAAAAAAAATAATAAAACAAGATACAAACTCTCAATATCATATCACATATCATTCAAATCTTAGGGATAAAGTTGAAGGAACTTCAAAACCAAACAAAATGTAGTTGTATTGAAAACAAAAAGAAAAAAAGCAATGCAACGCTTTCTAGGAAAACAAAAGTTTTCAATTTCGTATTTCTGAACCAAATAGGTCTATGACTGCAGAAATGATCTCTTCTTTTTTGTTTTCCACCATTCTTCGGTGTACACTCATCATACAAAGGCCTGATAATCTCCTTTCGGTTGTCGTTGACCGCCACCATGTTTTTACCCTTCTTAAGGTACTAAATGATCGTTCCCGCTTCCAAAGCCAAAAATCAGAAAAAAAAAAAAAAATGATCGTTCGATAGAGCAAGTAGTCGGTACGTAAAAATATTTTAGGGGATATTTTTTATACTAACTAATGCCAACTACTAAATCTATTAAGAATATCTCTAAACATTTCTGAAGATATGGATAAAATTCGCATTCATTTGAAAGTAATTCATTGACGTCGATGTTTTCAGATACCTCCTTACATTTCCATGCAGCTACCCATGTTGTATACTCAGCCTCAAAATTTTCTAAATCATATTTTTCAACTATATTTTTAATTTGAGCCGATGTCAAGAGGGCATCATTTTTAATGTTTTTTGGATGGAGCAAACTTAAAGAAAAACCAGTACTGGAGTCTTCGGAAAATCGCGATTTAAGAGACGTAATTAGTGAGTCTAAATATGGATTAAATATGTTTCGCCTAAAATACTGTTCTGCTGAGGTAGCTGCAATATTTGACCGATGAATTTGTCATCCAGTGATCCTTGGCATCTTTATTTCAATATCTAAGAGTTGTGCCATTTCTTCAACTTCTTTAAAAATTGAGGAAAATATACCGTCAGAATTTTCTCTATCATTTACAAAATTCGTCAGTAGTGGATCTATATACTGTTTTACGGAAAGTAAATTGATAGATATACCTTGAAGTTTGTTAGTTACTGGTTCAAGCTGTGCAGAATACCTAGATATAATTTTAAGACAAACGAGAAAAAGTGGGTTGGATATAGAAGTAAGAAAAATATTGGCTTTTGTTCTAGTTTGTAAATTAAATTGCTGGTCTGTCGACATGTTTTCTAAAGTTCCTCTTATGTCCAGAAATGTTTCTGAAAATATCCGTAGCGACTTATATTTTGCTGTTCAACGTGTTTCAGACAAAAGAGGAAGATTTGTAACACTACTTCTTCCTGCCTACACTCCTCTTCTAACAACAGGTACAAAAAAGTACACACAATTTACACAGGGCGCCTTTAAGTTTTGGTGAGCACACCATCCATTCGTAATCGCTAAGCCAGGAAATTTTAAAATATCGGCTAGAATTTGATGTAATATCTTTTTTTATTTTTATTTATTTATTCAATTACCCAACAGATATAAATCCAATTACAGGATAACTTATAAAAAAAAATTGAATACAAATTTTGCCAAAATTATGTAAATGTGGACATATAATATTAATAAGAAAATTAAAAATAAAATATAACAATATTGCAGAAAGAAAAAAAACAACAAATTTTATCAAAATTAATGTAAATGTTGACATATAATGTTAATATTAAAATTAAAAATAAAATATAACAATATTGCACAAAGAAAAAAAAACATAATACGTGGTAAATAACCGGCAGTGTAAAGGGGAAAAATAACAAAAAATATGAAATAAGTACAACAAACATTACGTTCCGATTAAATAATTATTGTTGGCAACACTTAAAAGATCATTTAACGAACAGTTGTTTATATCACATTGTTGAGTTATTTTGTTAAAATTGTCACACATAACGTGTATGAGAGATTTCAATAAGATATTAGTTCTAGCGTTAGTGAGGTAGAATGTTTGGTTTATTCTTAAATTCTGTCTTGGCACTAGAAAATTGATCATAGATAATAAAACGGGTGCATCCACGAATTATGTAATAATTTGTATAAAAAAGTAAGACTGGATAACATTCTTCTATGGATTAACGTCGGAATGTCAAACCTAGTAGTTAGTAATATATGATCAATACCTCGTGGTGGATATATACCATCGATTTTATAAACCAAAAATTTCAGGAATCGTCTTTGCACATTCTCTAATAAGTTTACATACAAATTATATTGAGGATGCCATATCAACGCGCCATATTCCAGCTTAGAACGTACGAGTGACATATATAGTGTTACAAGAGCAGTTATATTTTGGAATGATTTACAGTTGCGTAATATAAAACCAAGAGTCTTTACAGCCGAAATGAAAATTGTTTTAATATGTTCCTTAAAGGTGAGTTTACTATCGAAATATATACCTAAATCCCGGATCGAATTACAACGAGAAAGTTGTGCAGTGTTAAAAGAATAGCTGTAGTGAATAGGATTATTACTCCTTGTATAAGAGCAAACTTTACACTTTGCTACGTTCATAAAAAGCTGGTTATCATTGCACCAGGCTTTCACAAGATTTATTTGAGTTTGTAAATTACTGCAATCATTTTCATTGTTTATAGCAGTATATAATTTTAGATCATCCGCGAAAAGAAGATTACCACAATCAAGCATTGTTGTTAAATCATTAATAAAAATAATGAATAACAAGGGACCTAAATTGGACCCTTGCGGGATACCAGATGTTGCTATATACGTAGTGGAATTAAAACCGTTGTAGCTGACAAAGTGTTTTCTATCTTGAAGGTAAGATGTGATTAACAAAATTAAGGAGGTGTTGCAGCCATAGTAGTTTAGTTTATTTAGTAAAATAATGTGTATTATTTTATCAAAAGCCTTTGAGAAGTCTGTGTAAACAACATCCACTTGCCCCCGATTATCCAATGTGTTAGATATTACCTGTGTAATTTCTGCGAGATTTGTAATCGTTGATCGCCTTTCAATAAATCCATGTTGGTGGTGGGAAATTAGGGGCTTCACTTGAGGAAATATGAACTCATACACACACATCTCAAAGACCTTTGCAAAATTACACAGGACGACAATAGGACGATAATTTTTTATGTTATCAGCTCTATCACTTTTTAATATTGGACAAACTCTTGATAATTTCCAAACATCTGGAAATGTGCAAGTATTTAAAATTAAATTAAATAAAATTAACAGCGGCGTAAGAGAAGCATGTGCACAGTCTTTAACAACAAAGCTTGGTATCCTATCGTAACCTGATGTCATTTTGTTTGCTAGTTTTTTTATAGCGTTTAATACGTCAGCCTCACTAAAGTTTTTGAGACTTATACAAGGAAAATTTCCGCTATATTCAAAATTAACGGCCGTATTTGCAGCATCCTTAGGCACATACACACTACTAAAATAATCTGCAAAACCATTTACTATGTCCTGAGGATCATCGTAACATGCTGCATCATTGTACATTTTCCCAGGAATTCTTGAAGAGCCTTTTTTATTCTGTATGTAAGACCAGAAATTTTTCGCATCAACGGAGACACTGTTTTCAATAGATAAGAGATAATTGTTATACGCTACAGATATTTGGTTTTTAGTCAGTGAGCGAAGCCTTGAAAATTCCTGGTAATAAAAGTAAATGTTAGATTTTTTATATTTTTTGCGATAGTAGTTTTTAAGTTTAAGATTATTTTTTATTTCTAAAGTATACCACTTTGGGTGTTTGTTATTTTTGTTATTTTTGTATAGAGGCACATGTATGTCTAAGATGGAGTATAACTTTTTATAGAATTCATCACAAGCAATATTTACATCATTGTGGATACTCAAGTGAGACCAATCGGTATTCAGCATGTCGTCATAGAGACCAATATAATTAGCCCTCCTGAAGTTATAGCTTTTATTTTCTAGGTTGTTAGAGAAATTATCCTTTTTATCATAGATCAAGTTAAAATTAATTATTAATGACGGGTGATGATTATCTTCTTTGGTTAACGGCAGAGGATCGCGTTCAATTACACATTTAGTATTCGTAATCACTAAGTCAAGCAGTCTCCCATACAGGTTAGGTATTATGTTTACTTGATTTAAATTAGTAAAGTTAATAAAATCGTTTATAATTCTATATTTTGAATCAGTTAGATCCTCATTAACAAAATTGGTGATGTTGAAATCACCCATCACATTAGAGTTGTTGATAATAAGTTGCTCAATGTATTCTAAGAATATATCTAATTCAATACCAGCAGAGGTGGGATATAAATAACATATATATACAAAAGTAAGTTACCTAGCATGCATTTACACCCCAAAATATCAATAAATGGTACCAAGTTAGTAATATTATCTAAATTAAGACGGTCAACAATATAATTACTTTTATACGCAAATAAGACACCACCCCCACGGGAAGTATTAGTTTCTTGAAAATGTCTGTCACTACGAATGACATGATACTTTGCAGGAAATAATTCAGAACTAAACACTTCATTAGACAGCCATGTCTCTACTAGTGCAATTAAATCAAATTCTGTAGCTGTGACGGACGGATAGAACTCGGTTACTTTGGAGTTCAAACCTCTAACATTTTGAAAGTAACATTGGAAGTCTACATTTCTATTGGGTGTCTCTAGTTTAAAGAAACTATCTTCGGAATGCCACGCACATACTTAATTTTTAAATTGGTTTCGCCATCTGATATACGCTGATTAAGTTCAGTTTTCAGCACTCTATAATGCTCCAGTTGACGGGGAGTGCGGTCCAGTGATATTTGTATATTCTTAAATGAATTGTTGTTGCGTAGAGTATAGGCTTTACGTATCAAGTTATGAACTGTTACCTCATCACATAATGATACCTTTAATGGACGTGGACTATTTCTTGTAGCATCATATTTGCCCAGCCTAATTGGTTTTATATTATCATGCGTTACGCTGGGTGATAGATACTCCAGCACATTAGTAATCTCTCGCACATCATGCTGCAATCTCGCATCCTGAGAGTTGTTATTAATTTCATCCACACCAAATATTATTAAATTATGCTTTCTTATATTTCGTTTATTTATTTCTTGAATTATTTCTTCGAAGTCAATGGGATTATTGACAGCAGTAGGTTGACTTCTGAGAGACTTAAGAGACTCGACCTCTTTTTGTAGTGTAAGTATAATAGACCGCCAACATATATTTTGTCAACCACACTAAAATGTGCCGGAACTGTTGAGGTTAAGATTGTTAAAAAACTTTATTTTTGGCATAGTTGAAGCGATTAAGTGTAGAATATAAATTGGTTATTACCAGAATGCACTTATAGGTGATATTAGAATTGTTTAGTTGATTATTTCTTACACAATAGTTACTAAAAACACACTATACACTAAACACTGTTGCCAGCGCAAAATTTTTCTATACTTTTTTTTTTAAGTTGTAATGGGAATCCGGAACGTAGGGATGTTTTAACAGCTTATATTTAACATCATCGGTTAATGATTGGCTTTTCAAGTACAAACCCAAATCAAGTGAATCAAAGGAAGGTGTTTGGTGATAAGTTCCGCTAGTTCCCGGTAATGGGTTAGTTTCTAAACTTGTTTGTTTAATTTTTTTTCCTGTTGGAGAATTATTCTCATCCTGTTCAGAGGTTGCTTTTTTTTAAGAAAATTTCTAATATCCATGACTTGAAATAATTCTAATATTAATATAATTATACTTTCCAAACTCTTGCGTTATAAAACTTTGTCAGGTAAATTTGTTTGTTTTTGAATTTTGTGGCGTAAAGAATATTTATTATAATTTATTTAATATTTTGGGTTTGTTTTTGACTTGAAGAGATAATTTTTGGCAAAAATAAGAACACTATAGAGAACACTAAAATCCGTACCTACCTTAAATTTTACAATACAACATCAGATTTTACGCTGTATCAAAGTCAGCATTGTCAGGAAGTACGCACAACTAATACGGCTAATGCGATTCACGAAAATAATTAACACAGTTAGTAGACGTCCTCCCTGCTTCAACATATCATTTAAGACTGGCTATTTTTATGGCGGCGCGGCGAAGTGGACGAAGCGTCTCGAAGCGATGACATGTGATGATGACGAGCAAGATGCAAGCCTGAATTCTCCCACCATTGGGAATAGCGAGAATTATACACCAGATCGCAGTACGGGCGATTCAAAATTTTCATAGGTATTATCCAAGAATCGAGAGGCAACGACTATAACTGTGTGCCCTAAACAACTAAACAAAACTCCCTTTCGCCGCTAAAGAAATAATCGCCAGCGAAATAATTTATTTAAAAAAATGTATTTGTGTCCATTTCCAGGGGAGGGGCAAATGCCCCTTTTGCCCCCCCCCCAAACGACGCCCATGTATGTAGGTGAATACGCTACATATATTCCCCCAACAAAATAACAACAAAATAACAACAAACTAACCCATCAAAGTACCAATGTCAAAGCGAACTTTCTTGATAGTAAATGTGACAGGTAGTTTAACAACATCATTCAATAAATACGCAGGCTTAACACGGTCTACAGGGTGACCATGAAAAAGGTGCAATGCATAGTGCCACACGGTAGAGGAGCCTAAAATAATGAAAAAAGTTCGTATACACTTAGGTCCTAATTCCTTTCGTTTTCGAGATAGAGCCTGTTAAAAATTTTTTAAAAATATTTTTGTTTCTTTTTCTTAAATTTTTTTTTTGAACGTATTTCCACAATGAAAAATTTACTTTCGATTTGATTTAATAAAAAATCATGTTCTCTTAAATAACTAATGAACGCAATGGAACAATGGAAACCAATAATACTTTTATGAACTATGGTCAATCAAAACATACAGAAATATGAACATTAATATTAACAAAAATAATAATACATAGGTACAAAGTATATTAAAGTGCAACTTTAAAGGTGTTCAAACTGTCGGCCTACATAAAATTTTTCAATGTGAAAAAACGTTGAAAAAATGAAAAGAAATTGAGAAATAAGAAAAAAATATTAAAAAAAAAAATTTGAACACACTCTATCTCGAAAACGAAAGGAATTAGGACCTAAGTGTATACGAACTTTTTTCATTATTTTAGGCTCCTCTACCGTGTGGCACTATGCATTGCACTTTTTTCATGGTCACCCTGTATACTGACGGCAAAATCTTTTCCATGTTTGAAGATTGTTATAATTTTGTCAGTACGAGAAACAAGTTTAAAAGGACCTTCGTATAAAGGGGAAAATGTAGGTTTAAGTCTATCGTTCCGAACGAAAACGTATTCGCAAGTTTTTAAATCGGACTGACAAAAGTGTTTCGATTAAAAGTTTGCTTTGGATTTGTAAACTGTAAGTTTTTAAAATAATGATGTAATTTGTTTATAAATAAAGGCACTTGAGTACTAACATGTGAATTTACAAAATATTCACCTGGAAGGCGTAAAGTTTGACCGTAAACAAGTTCCGCAGATGAACAATGTAAATCAAGTTTAGGCATAGCTCGTAATCCTAGTAAAATAATTGGAAGTTCGTTAAACCAATTTATAGTATTCGCTCTGGCTGATAAAGTAGTTTTTAGTGTTCTATGAAACCTCTCAACCATGCCATTGCTTTCAGAATGGTACGTAGTAGTTCGAATGCGATGAAAACCTAAAAACTTTGGAAACTCGCGAAAAAGATTTGACTCGAATTGTACTCCTTGATCGGTGGTGACATGTAACGGAACTCCAAAACGACAAATGTAATTGTTAAATAACGTTTCGGCGACAGTTACAGCGGACACATCTGACAAGGGATAAGCCTCTGGCCATCGTGTGAAACGTTCTATTACAGTAAGTATGTACGAAAAACCATGTGAAGGTGGTAGCGGTCCCACAATATCTATATGAATGTATTCAAATCTGCCTTTGGGAACCGTAAAACTGCCGATGAGCGATTTAGTATGTTTATTAATCTTGGAAGTTTGACAGTTCAAACACGTTTTGGTCCATAAGATACAGTCTGTATTCATTCTTGGCCAGAAATAGTTAGACGTCACTAATTTTTTAGTAGCACGGATGCCAGCATGAGTTAAATTATGAAAAATATCGAAAACTGAGCGTCTCAAAGAATTTGGTACGAAGGGTCTAAATTTAGAAAATGAAACATATCTGAATTCGGAAATTTTATTTTCTTTAAAGAATATCTGACTTTACCATGTGGGTTTGATTGATTTGTAACTAAATGTGAAAGTTCGCAATCATGTGACTGAGCATCTTTCAATAAACGTAAATTAAAATTGTTTGACGTTACAGAAGAAATCGCGGTACCTGATAAAACATCGTGTTGATTTAGTAAGGATAAATCGTTAATGCGTGACAAAGTATCCGCGACGACATTATCTTTACCGTGAATAAGACGTATGTCATTTATAAATTGTGCAATATATCCTAAACGTCTCGTTTGACGTGGGGTTCTATAAGTATTAGTAAACAACGCGGTGGTCAAAGGTTTATGATCAGTAAAACAAATAAATGGACGACCTTCCAAAAGATGCCTGAAATGTTTGATTAACGTGAACAATGCTAGCAATTCTTTGTCAAAAGTCGAATATCGTTGTTGTGCTTCTGTCAATTTGCGGGAGAAAAACGCTAAAGGTGTTACTATCAACGTTTAATAACTAAATTATTAAGGCTGTGTCAACGATTCAGTTAACCATTCGCTTGTGAATCAGTAATAGTTGGAGGGAACGACTGATATTCGATTAAGTCAACCAGCCGCTATCACAACATCTGAACCAGCTCTTGGCCGTTGACTTCAACGCAGGTCGGGACAAGCTTCTAATATATCCATATATCGATATCGATAGATTAACGGTAGCCGTCGACAATTAATGCTTCCTCGTATACAGGTTTCGCAACGTTCTGAACTAAAAATACAACACTATATAGACACTATGCACAATACACAATTCACCTCTGACTCCTGCCCAGACAGGATTCGTTCACTCCTCTTTGGCTTCAGCCGAAGGGTCTCCGTCGCACAATGTGAGGGTCGTTAACTAGATGGTCAACACAGATACTTAATTACCACTAGAATGCAATAAAAGAAGAAAATAGATATACAATAAAGATATATTGTATAATCATCAATCTACATATAAAGCTTCACAAAGCAAGGTCTACCACCACAGCCACGATACCCCACGCGACGGCCGCGCTTAAAGAAGAGTGATCGATTGCCGAAAGAGAATTGTATTACATGGACATGAATTGGCAATTTAGTGAGTGGGTTTTATATAATGCTTGAAATCGATACTAGAAATTTATGGTAATACTCTCCAAAATAATATACACCGTTAGACGTCCGTGGATCTTTCAGAAAGGGAATTCTCTTCGAATGTGATATCACGAGGCGGTCACCTGGTATATACCGGGTGACGTAAGAAGTAGTTACCCCCCCATTTTTGTTGGCATTTTCATAGATGAAAATTTCAAAATTTTATGGTGAAATAAATACACAGATTCTCATATTTTGACATATATCATGTGTTAATACCACTTCCGGTTTAACCGGAAGTGATATCAACTTTCTTATTTTAAATAAAAACACCAATTTTTTTTCCAATATTTGAAATCTACATAAAATTTCCTTTCTAATGATGTATAACACATTGACATTTGCTTTCAAGATGGCGGCGAAACATTACTTTTATACTAAATTTAAGTTGGCCATTGATTCGCCGCCAGAAAACAAAACGTGGTTGGGAGGCTGTGGAAACAAAAAAATTATTTATTGTTGCTTTGCTGATAGCATTATTTGCAAACATTTGACATGCATAATGTCTACTAGGATCATTTTCTTTTTTTCGTGTATTTGAAAACAAAAGCTGAATGTGTCACATGTTTTTTAAATAGTGTAACACTGTTATCATAATTTGGATGTGACAGCACTGTTGCGTTTACTAAAGCGATTTTGGCATTCAAGAAACTATGATTACAGTCGGACGGCCAAGAACTGATATTTTTTATTTTATCACGAGTTAGTTGGGTACTAAAAGAATGTAGAGGTGATAAAATTTCTGCGAAATTAGGAACAAAACGGTGGTAATAATTTATCATTCCAATTAATCGTTGAAGTTGTTTTAAAGTTGTAGGCTGTGGAAAATCTTTAATAACATTAATACGGTCTTCAGTAGGTGAGATACCGTTAACAGAAATGTGAAATTTAAAGAAGTTTTACCAAAAACACATTTCGACGGTTTAATATTGATTCCGTAAGCGTTTAGGCGTTCAAAAACTTTACGTAAATGTAATAAATGTTCATCTGTATTTTTACTTGCTATTAAGATGTCATCTAAATAAGTGAAAATGAAAGGTAAAAGTCTTTAAGTACTTCATTCATAAATCGCTGGAAAGTTTGACCGGCATTTCGTAATCCAAAAGGCATTCGAAGGAAATGGAATAAACCAAAAGAAGTAGAAATAGCGGTTTTGTAAACGTCAGCGTCAGCGACTAGTATTTGGTAATAAGCGCGTACTAGGTCAATTTTCGAAAAAATGGTGCAACCGTATAGCTGGGCCACAGCCTACTTAACTATCTAGCCGTGCTGATAGAAATATGGCAACCATGCATACGGTCGGGTCGGTCGGTCGTGTGCAGAAGTGCAAATTAGTTTGACTTTACGTGTGAAGTAACTAACATGTTTAGATAATTTCACGTCGTTTTTGTGTATTTCCACAGTATTCAAACGATTATTGCATTGTGTAATATATCGTAGTTATGTTATTCGTGTAAAGAGTGGTTTGTGACATATTTGGATTATTTCACAATTTGTGTAAGAAAACAGTAAATATTTAATTTGTGCTTGCAGTTTTACCTGTGTGTTTTCCCTTCAGAACAACTAAGGCCGTATTTTGTGTGTATATAAGTGTAAAGGAGTGATTGAGGTTTGTAGAGATTCTATAGGATACATGATACATATTATATCAGGTAAGTGAAAAACATTGTGTAAAATGCCCTCCAGATGCGTCGTTCCCGGCTGCAAGTCAAATTATGATACATCCTTGAGGGATGAAACCGACACGACAAGCTCGACTACGAAGTATAAGTCGATGTTTCGTTTTCCAAAAGATGAGGCACTGCGAAAAAAATGGATGTTGGCTGTACCCAGAAAAAACTGGTCTCCTACACAGTATTCCGCGGTTTGTAGTTTGCATTTTTTAGAAACTGATATTGTGCGGTACGACAAATGGTTACAACCTGATGGAACAATCCAAAACATTTTGATATGGCCCATATTAAATAAAAATGCAGTACCCCCAATATTTCCAAATTTACCTTCATATTTAACAAAACATATGCCAGTTTCTAGAAAAAATCCAGAGGAAAGACGCAAAAAAATTATTGATAATCACGAAAATTTGACTAAGAATTTTGAAAATTCTGATATGATTGAGAGCTTTGAACATCTGACTATTTCTCACCAGAACTATATTTCATTGTCTAATTGTTGGAATACCAAGTTCTGCAAAAACATATGTTTCGGGATACGGATCTCATGCAGTTTCAAAGAAGCTGAATTGTGATATTTGCCTGTCGATAATTGCACAAGAAAAGGGACAATTTGTTGGTAACGAATATTTTGATTACTTGCAGCGAGGCGGTTTATCAGTCCCAACATGTAGTGTTAGTGTGGTATTTTTTCATATGTATGCAATTTTGGAATCCATTATTAATAACCCTTCTGTAGAAAGCGCTTTTCTGAAAACCGATAATCAAAAAATGATTTTAGGCAAACTCACAGTACTTAGTCTTCGTTCGGACAATTTTTATATAGAATTTTTTCAAACTTGCCATTGTGGCAGAGAGTATAAAGATTTATTATTTATGCTTTGTTCAGTATTTTCCAATATATTATTAAATGATTATGTCAAAAATAGAAATGATAACAGACTTAGTGCTGCAAGTAATTCTAATGCATCTTCCTCCAAAAAGAGAAAACTCAATACTTTTAAATAGATTTTAATTCACGTCCATGTTCAACTTGTGTATGTATTAATAAATATTACTATTTGATTGTTATTATTTAATGGTGATAAGTAAGTATAATAAATTATTGTTTATAACTTCAGGCAACTTTTGTAAAAATATAAATTGTCACTGACAAAGTAGATCCCTCGATAAAACGCAGTGACGATTTTAGGCAAACTTAAATGTTTACCTCTTAATATAAATTATAATAACACATTTATATCATTTGTTATAGAGCAGAAACAGCCAAAAAACGAAGGTAAATTTATAAAACCGGGTAGATATAAAACATTTTGTTTCTGTAGATGGGTTCTCCTGCGGAGTGCATATTCAACTACCGGACTTCTCTGTAAGCAAGATGCGGTGTTGCCACAATTCTCAGCATGGCTAGATAGTAAAGTGGGCTGTGGCTGGGCGTTGAACTGATGATGAAGATGGTTCGCATATACCTATTTAATTTGATTGAGTCTAATCTACGTGGATGACAAAATGGCAAATGTCCTTCCGTTACAATATGATGCATGACAAAGTGCTTAATCGGTAAAAAATAATTAGGTGTACTAACCAGGTGCGGGAATTCTAGTAATAACTTAGTATATTGATCTCCTATTGAAAATAATTTAGGAGAAGATAGCGAAATATATTATATTATTATTATTATATTATTAAATGAATTGCAAATAGTATTTTGTTGACAAAGACGTTTTATTGTCTATTAGACGTTTATTCTTAAGTCAACTAATAAATTAAAATGAGTTAAAAAATCTGCACCAATTATGGGAATTGAAATATCGGCAATATTGAAAATGAAGTGCACGACCATTGAGTAAAAAATGATAAAGAGATGCAACTGTCAAGGTTTCGAGATTTTAGTGTTGTATTTTTTTACTAATAGCTTCATGATTTTCTTCAATTTTAAGGGCTACACAACAACATTATAAATACCTTCCCGTAGCACTAAAAATTGATGACACTCATGAAGTTATTGGCAAAAAAATACAATTCTAAAATCTCGAAACCTTGACAGTTGCGCCTCTTTATTATTTTATACTCAATGGCACGACGTAAACCTAAATTAACTGTCAGTAATTTTTTACCGTAAGTGTGAATAACAGAACCGTTAGCAGCTGTCAAAATAAGATCTGGGTTACTTTTAAAATCTGTTAGAATATTTCTAGGTATAACTGATAAATCAGCTCCGGTGTCAATCAAAAAACGTAATTTATTATTATAATCATTAACGAAAAGTCTACATTTTTGGTGTATTGTACTAGTGTCTGGTGTAAGGACACAGAGTTTACTAGTTTTCTTGAGACTGCTGAATTGAGGATTTATGACCCTTATTATAAATGCACCATAAACCACCTCATTTATAAGCACGATCTTTATATCGTTGATGATAATAACATACAGAATTATTAGTCGGGTGAAAATAATTGCGATTGAGAGATCTGCTGTGAGAACGACTATTTGAACGCGTTTGCGAACGTGACCTGTTGATACAATTCGAACAATAGTCATTTGCGAAAGGAAGTCGGGAAAGACGTAGACTGCAGCGTAGAAATCTAGGTTTCTAGCAATTGCTGTCTATGTGTAATATCACTGAAAGCCAACTGTAAAATTGTAGTAAGAGCATTGAGTTGAGCCGACAAGTTTGATAAGGTCAAGGGAGGATTTGTAGAATTTTGTAAATCAGGATTGATCGGTACTGAAATGGCATGATTGATCTGAGACATAATTGGGTTCTGGCAAGATTCCCAAATTTTATCCGCTATCTCAATAAGTTCGTCCATGTTTGTCTTACCAGAAGCAGTAAGGGCTACAAAAACCGTTTTTGGTAAACGACTCTTCCATAATTTAAGTAGTAAATCAGAACTTACCATGTGTGAGCCACCAACTATGCTCAACATGTGTCTATAAAAATCTGAGGGTTTACGATCACCCATCTGGGAACCCGTTAGTAGTTCGTCTAATCTATTTTCTTCACTAGAAGAAAGTCGAAAAATTATGGTATCTCGTAAACATTCAAGATTTTGATCAGGTGGGTTCTGAATTATATCATAGATGTTGTTAATCACATCTATGGGTAATGCAGCTAAAACGTGGTCATACTTTCGCCTGTCATTGGTGATTCTAGCTACTGAAAATTGATATTCGATTTATGTAAACCAGATGTCTGGTTTCGACGTCCAAAATGGGGGAAGTTTGATAGTATATGCATACTGTTCTGGGAGTTGGATATATTGATTTTCGCGATCTATATTTGGTTCTATTATTATTGAATGATATTGTTAATGAAACTAGTATATTTTAATGATATACAATTTTAAAGATACTTTGATTGGGTAGTTGACAATTATTGATAAATGCAGGGAGGATATAAGTATCGTACTCACCTACAAATTGTACAATCCAATGAATTTATTAAATTTTCAAAATTGAAGATCTTCGTAAAATATTTTAAAATTTGAAATCTTCTCAGGATCCAGGAATTCAGGGATTTTCGGAAATTGTCAGGCAGATTACGTCGGGCAGATTGTCGGAAATTGTCAGGCAGATTACGTCGGGCAGATCACGTCAGGCAGATTACCATAATGCAGCAGTACAAGTTTTAAAAGGTTTTCATAACACAGTAGCTATCACGTCGGGGAGATAATCACGTCGGGGTCACCAATTTGTGGGGATACCACAAAAATAAAATTCGTATGTTATGATTGTTTTATTATAAATTCATCATCATCTCAGATATAACAAGATCGGGATACAATATAAGAGTTGTATGTATATATACAGTGCGTTCACAATGAAAGGAATAAATTCAATATAATCTGAACCACGTGGTTGTGCCAAAAACGCTCGGAACGTCGATTTGTAATTTTGAATTGGCACATTTTGAGTTATACGGCAAGTCAATGTCACTTCCGGTTTTTCCGGAAGTGACATCAACTTTGTTATTTTAAATGCAACACCCTGTATTTTTGTACTGATTTGTATAGACGATAAAAAGACGTTTCCAAAAATGTAGTTAACACGTTTTTATTATGAAACGTTTTTGTATTATTTACAAACTTACTGTAGCAACTGTCTTAAAAATTCCTAAATTATTAAATGTTCAATATGTTGCATATTTTGAGTCACACGGCAAGTCAATGTCACTTCCGGTTTTTCTGGAATGTCACTTCCGGTTTTTCCGGAAGTGACACCAACTTTGTTATTTTAAATATAACACCCAGTATTTTTGTACTGATTTGTATAGACGATAAAAAGACGTTTCCAAAGATGTGGTAAACACGTTTTTATTATGAATAATTACTTTTTGTATTATTTACAAATTTACTGCACTAACTGTCTAAAAAATTCCCAAGTTAATAAATGTTCAATATGTTGCCCGTTTACGTGAATGCATTTTTGAATTCGAATAATTATGTCTCTTTGGATATTGCGAAACATTTCTGGTGATATTAGGCGGATTTCTTGGCGTATTCTCTGTTTTAAGTCATTAAGATTGTTAGGTCGGTTCACATAAACTTTGGATTTTAAATAACCCCATAAGAAAAAATCCAAGGGAGTTAGATCAGGTGATCTCGGCGGCCACTCAATCGGTCCCCTTCTACCAATCTATCTATTGGGAAAGGTTGCACCTAGAAATTGACGAACTGCGATAGCATAGTGGGGAGGTGCCCCGTCTTGTTGAAACCAAATTGTCTCACTTGGTACGTCAGGGTCTTGTGGGTTGGGAAAAAGAACAGCTAAAGCAGGAATAAGTTCAAATTGAAGAAACTCTAAATAGCGTTCTCCGTTTAGTGTTCCTTCATAGAAATAAGGCCCAATAATTCGATTGCCAATAATTCCTGCCCATACATTAATTTTCTGAGGATATTGTGTGTGAACCTCTTGCATCCAATGGGGATTTTCTGTCGCCCAGTATCTGCAATTCTGTCTATTTACATGACCACTTAAACAGAAAGTGGCTTCATCAGAAAAAAGAATTTGCTCTATTAAATTCAAATTTTCATTGTGCATTTCTTGTATTTGCTCGCAGAATTGCATTCTTCGATCAAAGTCGTCTTCCGACAATTCATGCACCAGGTGTACTTTATAAGGATGGTACTTAGCTGCTCGAAGAATTTTTGATACTGATCCCGTTGACAATTCATATTCTCTTGAGAGTTCTCTAACCGTCACATGGGGATTTTCTTAAACGTGTAGAAGGACATTTAACTTAACATCTTCAAGTACCTTTTTTGCTCGGCCTTTAGGTAAATCTTTAACGTGGCCAAACTCTCTAAATTTTTTTCCAATTTTACTCACGACAGATTGGCTAATCGGTGGACGGTCAGGATGATTTTCATTAAATAAGTTACATACCTGCTGTTGAGTACGAACTCTATCACCAAAACCAATCATCATAAGCACCTCAATTCGATCTTTTTCTGTTAAATTCATTTTTTCGGTAAATAAATGTCACTTCACAATTATTTTTTGACAACTTAAAAATTTATTCAACGCTTACTATAAGTTTTTTAGTGCTGTAAGTTCAAGTGACATTTATTTACCTAAAAAATGAATTTAACGGAAAAAGATCGAATTGAGGTGCTTATAATGATTGGTTTTGGTAATTGAGTTCGTATTCATCAGCAGCTATGTAAATTATTTAGTGAAAATCATCCTGACCGTAACAAGACGGGGCACCTCCCCAATATGCGATCGCAGTTCGTCAATTTCTAGGTGCAACATTCCCCAATAGATGGATTGGTAGAAGGGGACCAATTGAGTGGCCGCCGAGATCACCTGATCTAACTCCCTTGGATTTTTTCTTATGGGGTTATTTAAAATCCAAAGTTTATGTGAACCGACACCTAACAATCTTAATGACTTAAAAGAGAGAATACGCCAAGAAATCCGACTAATATCACCAGAAATGTTTCGCAATATCCAAAGAGACATAATTATTCGAATTCAAAAATGCATTCACGTAAACGGGCAACATATTGAACACTTATTAACTTAGGAATTTTTTAGACAGTTAGTGCAGTCAATTTGTAAATAATACAAAAAGTAATTATTCATAATAAAAACGTGTTTACCACATCTTTGGAAACGTCTTTTTATCGTCTATACAAATCAGTACAAAAATACTGGGTGTTACGTTTAAAATAACAAAGTTGATGTCACTTCCAGAAAAACCGGAAGTGACATTGACTTGCCGTGTGACTCAAAATATGCAACACATTGAACATTTAATAATTTAGGAAGTTTTAAGACAGTTGCTACAGTAAGTTTGTAAATAATACAAAAACGTTTCATAATAAAAACGTGTTAACTACATTTTTGGAAACGTCTTTTTATCGTCTATACAAATCAGTACAAAAATACAGGGTGTTGCATTTAAAATAACAAAGTTGATGTCACTTCCGGAAAAACCGGAAGTGACATTGACTTGCCGTATAACTCAAAATGTGCCAATTCAAAATTACAAATCGACGTGTCCGAGCGTTTTTGGCACAACCACGTGGTTCAGATTATATTGAATTTATTCCTTTCATTGTGAACGCACTGTATAATAATCGATTGAATATTTGTCGGAATCGATTAATTTGTAGGATTATATTTTATATTCTAAAAATAATTATTTATGTTATTCTATTTTCTTAGTAACCAGATAAAACATAAAAACGATAAAAAATGATAGCTATGATTAATAAATGATAGTTACAATATAAACCTAATAATATGTAGGTGAATACGCTACATATCGTATTTAAAATCTGCTCAAACATAACTAAAACCTTTGTCTTCACACTTTTTTCTTTTAATAACAAATTTTAGGGGGTGTAAAAATATAAACGATTACCCTGTAATTTTGCAGTCTGGAATTATATATTAAGTAAGTAAGTAAGTTAAGTTTAATTCATAACATATGGTGTGTTTTATGTTTATGTTATGTAAGTAAGTTTATTGGTGTTTTTACAAAATAGTTTACACAAGTCAATAAGATGAGAAAACAATTTGTAGGTGCATTACATTATATTACATAAATAACACATTACAATACATTATACATATTTAAAATTTAAAACAAAATTTACACACTTCAATCATTAAATTATTATTAAAATAACTAATAAGCATCAATTAAATAAAAATATAATCACATTTTTTTAAATTTTGCAACTGGTAACACCTACACTATAGGACGCAAGAGATTGTATAGGTATATTATAGAGCCGTAATAGTTTAGCCCAAATTTTGTTCCTTTTAGTCTCTGATAGTCGACATATATATATATATATATTTGTTCTATTACGTGTTTCATAATTATTTATGTTAATATGAGAAACATAGTCGGAAAAGTTGTTTTTTACATGCAGAAGATTGTAAAATATAATAATATATGGATGGGACTGTGAAAATGCGCATCTGAATATAACTGGCCATGCAATCATCCTGATAATTTATCCTGACCGCTTTTCGTTGAGGAACAAAAACTCTACTATAATTTATATAACTCTTTTTTATCCATGTTAATAACAAAATACAGAATACAGAACACTTAAAAGATATGACGAAATCACCACGTCCGTCGTGCTTGGCGTAACTGCCGTATGAAACCGCATGCGAACAAGTGAGCGGCTGACCGCAAGGAGTGGTGTGACGTCACATTGTCTGCGTTCTCGCGCGCTCCATTTTCATGATTTATTTTGAGGGAGAAGCAGTTGAAAAAAAATCTAATATTTTGCACATTTACTAACTACAAGGTGTACTTTCGAAATCAGAATTAGCAAAATTTTTCTAAATGAGCCCATTGTCTTTCAAAGTTTATAAATTGAAGAATATTTTCTGGAACAGATTCTCTATATTTATTTATCTTCAAATCGGTAGTTGGTATTTTCGTGCATGTATGGTTATTTTTCTCATGCGCTTTCAACTGGTCTGTATTTCTAAATGATTGTAGACATCCACCACAAATATGTAACCGTCCATGGTGGTTTGATTTTTGGCTTGACACTAATTTTGATAGGTCTTTTATGAAACTATAACGGCTTCTACCTGTATTATCTGATACAAGTAGCAAATTAACATGTGTAGCTTGAGGGCTTGAAGTAAAATGTAAAGGTCCAACTACTTTAGTAATCATTTTTCCACCTTGGAATTCTGTTTCAATACCAAACACATTAACGGAGATGTTATTTATTTTTTCAAATTTGGGGGTGTCTTTCAATTTCATAGGAAACTCTAAACCGTCAAAATTTAATAAAGTATCATAATGTGGATACGAATTAGTTCTCATTGGATTGCCTCCTGCAGGGGAGATTGCTGCACTAATTGACCAAGCAAAACATGCATTATCTGTGTTTTGTATGTTTAAAACCGCTTTCTTTACTTTTCAAAAATATGTTGAAGATATGATGAAATAGTGATTATATTATTTTCTGTATTAAATGACTTAATGTCAGACAACTCCTTTTCAGGTATAACATAAAGTTTAAATATCTCGAGATAAATTTTGAGGTTGTTGTATTTCTTCAAGTATTCGTTAATTATCCCAAATACCTTTTGTTTTACTTCTTCCAGAAACTAAGAGTAATCGATATGAGTTCTAGGGCTAGGAAAACGGTAACTAGCTATCCTGTTTTTAAATGCATGATGGAGTTTGTCCACGCCATTTCCCACTCTTTCAACAATAGGTCGATGCACTTTTTATGACTTGATGGATTGTCTATTTTTTTATTAATGGGATTTTTGTTAATCGGATTTTTATTATATAGATCAGGACAGTTTTTATTAATATGTCGTAATAAGTTGAAAGGTGATGAAAATATTTTTCCACAATGTTCACAAATGTTTCTGTTACCATCACTCGAAGAAGGTACACTATTAGAATTTCCAACATTTGTAGTAGGCGCACTAACAGTCTACTGTTTTTTACCTGATGAAGGCACATCATCACTTTTTCGTTTATTGTTATGGATAATTGAACAATATTGGCGAGAATATGTCGAACTAAATTGCTTTGGCATGAAAAATCATTTCCACAATGTTCACAAATGTTTTTGTTAACACTAATTTTGTAGAAAGCATACTAACAGCCTACCGTTTATTGTCGTCATGGAGAACTGAACAATATTGACGAATATGTCGAATTAAACTGCTTTGACATGAGAACCGTTTCCACAATGTTCACACTTCATTATTGTATAAAGTTTAAACAGACCGAAGTACTGTCTTATCGCTGTGTTATACAGTGTGGTCCGAAATTAGTGGTCATCATTTTACGCGCGTATTCCTCGATCAAAAATAAGACAAAAAGTTCCTACAAACATGTCCCCGAAAATGCTTCCTAAGGGAGCTACAGCCCCTTAAAAGTGCGTCCTTGACGATGGTTTTTATTTAATATTTTCGAAACTAATAATAATAATAATAAAAATAATAATAGCATAATTTTATTATTAATTACTAAGTACCTAGAGAACTGTGCATCTTACTCGTTCCATTTTGATTTTTTGTGATTAATGTTTTCCAGAAACTCCAATAACTCGAAAACGGTGCGTCCTATAAAAGTTCAACTAGAATACCTTTATTGCATAAAAATCTCTGGCATTCCATAATTTGCTATCAAAATCTGGAAAGACGTACATGAGAAAAAGTTGTGGGGCATTTTACTCCACCCCCTCCCTGTTTGAGTGAAATTTTTGGATCATTATCACATCACCTTATTGGCCATAAAACTATTAGTAATTGACCAAAATTTCATGTTTTTATTTTTACCAGTTTCGGAAATATTAAATAAAAACCATCGTCAAGGATGCACCTTTAAAAGGGTGTAGCTCCCTTAGGAAGCATTTTCTGGGCCATGTTTTGTAGGAACTTTTTGTCTTATTTTTGATCGAGGAATACGCGGGTAAAATGATGACCACTAATATCGGACCACCCTGTATATCGCAAGATCATCGAGGTGGGGAAGTACACACGTGATCATCTGATGTGTTGAACATGTGGTATATGATCCGTGGGAATAAACGTTTGCATTGGTTCTCACGTGTTCACCAGATGTTGTCTATACACGTATACATTGACCCCGCACACGTGTTGAACACATGTTATCTGCGTGGAACAGAAGTTTGCCTTGGTTCTCACGTGTTCACCAGATATCTAGACATATAAGTACATTGACTCCACACCTGTACATTAATTTGACACCACCGGATGAAGGTTAAAATTCGATTTAACGGAAATGTGTTAGGGAAATGGGGTTGCCACGGTAACGAGTGTTGCTATGGAAACAATTGTCAAGGTTATCATTACATAATGGTACTTTTCCCATGGTGGGCACTCGCTTAGTTAAGGAGATTGGTACTCCAAAATAGCGGAAATGGTTTACGAAATGTGGTTGCTGTGTTTAAACAATTGTCAAGGTTGCCAATAGCTAATGGTACTACTTCCATGGTCGGTACTAGCTTAGTTAAGGAGATAGGTAGTCCAGAATAGTGGAGGTACTCCACAATAGTGGAGATTTACTTAAAATCAGTTACCATGGCAATGCTTACTATTGTAGTTTGAAAGGTTTAAAAAAAAAATACAAATATTAAATCATTATATAACATAACCGATAACCATGTTGGCACACATAACCTAACGTCACGAACTCCGCATAAAGACGTAATTTAATTATTTTAATATGTCATTAAAGAAGTGTTAATTGGGGCATTTCATAAATTATTTCTCTTCCTTTTCTTTTTTGGGATTTATTGACACATTTCTTGAGATTCCTATTAAAAAAAAGTCGATTTATCTAAAATATATTCAAATTAACCATTTTAAAACTGGGAAATAACCTCTACGCCTTTGACGTAATGTCAGAGGATCAGTTAGAGGGTGTTTTTTGACAACTTATAGGAATTAAATTAATACAAAAATAGACTCTTTTTTTGAATAGGAATCTCAAGAAATATGGTAATAAATCCCAAAAAAGAAAAGGGAGAGAAAATTTAAAACCGTCGATCCGACGTGCATTGTGAAGGAATTCTAAAAACGTTACCTTATTTAAAATAATAAAAAATAAAATAAAATAAACTTTATTTAACCTGGCGGGGTATCAGCAAAAGCTGGTATTAATCCCAACCTTGATGTATTACATGGGAAAAGTACCATTATATTGTTACGTATACGGCCTCCACCAGGTCGTACACGCACGTTGGGGGTGTAGCAGATGGTATCAAAACACTTGAGTTAAAAAACAAAATACATATTTATTAATTTAATTTAAAAGGCACAATTGAAAAGGTTAACATTAATTACTACATACTTACACTAGGGCTGCTTTTAGCATAGTTTGGGAGATATGTCTTAGGCACTGCACTACAACTGTTCACCACAAACCCCAGAACCAGAATGCCCTCTGTTTTTGCCTAGCCGCCGATTTTACGAAAATTCTGCAGTCTCTGCAAATACTGCAGTAGTGCAATTTTAATTGACTCGATCAACTCGGTGCTTATTGCAATAACATTCCATAATTATAATTAATAAAATAATGCAGAGTAAGAGTGTTTTTTATTTCCTAATATATTTAAAAGTTATTGAACTGAATATCCTGTCATCAAGTTATTGAAACAATAAGTATTACTTAGCAATAAATTTTGAATTTGAAATAATATATTTTAAAATTACAGAAATAATAAATTTAGGTTTATATTAGATTTATATTAATATTTAATTCATCAATAATTTGGAAAAGAATAATTAATAATTAATTAAATCACCCTGACTCTTGACAATATAATGGTACTTTTCCCATTTTATATGACTGATGGTCGAGATGGTCGACCGTACCTGCCTCTCACCCAAAAGTACAAGGCTCTTCTAGAGCCTTCTGGGATAAAGGGGTTCGTAATTACATGTGATGTATTTATTTATTATAACTTTGAGAATTGTTTCCATAGCAACACTTTTTCTAAATCATATTTCCGTGATTCTGGAGTACCTAACTCTACAACCAATCATTTCCCCACCTTGGGGATGGTACTGTCAGATACTGGTAACCATGACAACCGTTACCTTGTTAACCCGAATTATAAAATGAATAATTATGGAGTACCTATCTCCTTAACTAAGCGAGTGCCCACCATGGGAAAAGTACCATTATGTAGTGATAACCTTGACAATTGTTTCCATAGCAGCAGTTTTTCTAAATCACATTTCCGTTATTCTGAAGTACCTAACTCTGCAACCAATTATTTGCCCACCTTGGGAATGGTACTGTCCGATACTGGTACCTATAACAACCGTTACCGTGGCAACCACTTTTCCCTAACACACTTCCGTTAAATCGAATTTGAGCCAAAACAGTTTGTGGTAACACATTAATTTATGAAATATATACATGCGTGCGTGTGTGCGTGCGATCGTGCGTGCATGCGTGCGTGCGAGCGAGCGAGCGTGCGTGCGATTGAACGAATTGAAATTGAAATATTCTCACTCAATATTTCTGTTGCTGCTGTTATTAAATTATAGGTCAACTCATCTTCATATATTTGTCGAACCAAGAATTGTCCTTCCATTTGAACATCAGCTTTTTTTCTAAAAAAAAATTTCCATTACATTTATCATGAAAATAAGTACTCGATCAGTGTGAACACATTTAAATTTTAATATGTTCATTAAACTTATTTCTGGTAATCACGCCAAATTCTAAAAAAATAAAAATAGAAATAAGAAAATGGCCAAAATATGTCAAGATAAAAGTGTAGTGTCAAACGCAAACCTCAACTGTTTGCCCCAGAAAACCACTGTATATAGTTCCAAATTAATATATGTACTATATACCACATTGTTATCCAAAACTAAAATTCGTATCAGTGGTTTTCTAGTATTTTACACTAGAAAAAAAAAAAAAATATATATATATATATATATATATATATATATATATATATATATATATATATATATATATATATATATATATATATATATATATATATATATATATATGCAAAGTGTCTTACACGCCTCCAAAATGATATACGTATTTAACGAATACGCCTCCAAAATCGGAGGCGACTTCGAAAAATCGGTGACCAATACGAACCTATGTGTAAAACATGTTCATTATTGTTCATTGTCATTATTACGTCATTAGTAGGCGTTTCCCAAATTTTCTGTCGGAGGCCAATTGGTATGGTGTACATATACAGTTATACAATGTAGTTCACTGTAATTCCACCAGAAGGCGCCACCAGTTAATACGCATATACGCTACAAATGATGGTTAAGCAGAATTTGCCTCCACTTGTTCTCTACACCAATACACCTCAGAAATATGGCAACAGTGTACGGAGGTAAGTTAGTACGTTAGTTTTATATGTGTGTAAATATTATTCATTGGTGTTATTTTACCTTCTGTGGAAAAGCGCTCTCGTGCGATTTGACTTCAATAATGTTTTATTAACATGTATACGTACTAGCTTTGTTTATGATGTAATATAGTTGTTCAACTAGTAACTAGTGTTAGGACTAGATTGACATATTGATTAATGATTAATTAAAATAGACGAGTATTACAATTATTACTCAGGCTCAGAAAATACAATTAGTGCAAAAATAATTTGGAAGTAGCTTATTTAAAACAAAATAAGAATAAACATAATTTAACGTTTTTATTTATTCAGAACAAAAATTTGTGTGAATGATTTTGGTGTGTGTAAAATTATTTATTTATTCCTTTGGTTGAAAAATTAATGTTGGTAGTGTACGCAGTATTTCAATATGTTTTTCATAAAAAAGTAACTAAAGTTGCAGTTATTAAACCAGTATAAAATATGTAAATTAGCAATAATAATATCCTCTGTAAATGAACAGTATCAAAAATATTTGTAAACTGTACTGAGTAGATTAAATAGATACACATATACATTTTATACAAAGGTGTTAAAAGATCAGCTTTAACCAGAAGATGATGAACTCGACAATCTATTAATACAGATATGGGTAGTATTATCCTTCTTAAATTTTTATAACCAATTATGTCTTTATTTGCAGGTTCGACATTATTCAAAAGTAAGTGGATATATATTGCATAAAAAACAAGCATAAGATTTTATTAGCAACATGTCATATCAAATAGTTAAGTAATGTTCTTGTGTTAATACATACAATGTGGAACAGCCAAATGAAATAAATTCATTATCTCAATTATTGTGCATATTTTTTAAAATCCCTAGGTACCTACGTCGATTTTGGATTCTGAAATGACATTCTGCAACATACAAATTTCATCTTTTAATTCAACCCCGTTCGAGTGGCAGTTGCAAACCCTAAATTTTTTAATGGGAAGTAAGGACTTGTGACTTGTGATACCTTATTTGGAACATATTTTTTCATTTTTAGATTCAGGATGTCATTTTGGATACAGTTATAGCATATTGAGATAAAAATATTAATGTCATTTTTATGAGCAAATTTAATTTTTTATCATAGGCGGCCGTAATCCCAATAAATGTTTTGCTTTGCTTGGGTAATTAATCAAAAAATATATTTTTGACATTATGCCACATGGCATTTGTGTTATAAGATTTTAAACATTTCGGAAATCATTTTTCCAAATTAACAAATTTTTTTTAAATGGCACCATTGTGGCTCACTACGTTATTTCAATAAAGCATTTAATTACCGATTACGTGGTACCAAATAATTCACAATATCTTTATATTATTATACATTAAAATACATAAGAATAACATTCAACTAGAAATGAAAAAAAAGTTATAATATTTAACAATGGATCTCTATCAAGTAGGTGCCTTTGATCTCCTGAATCAAAAAATGTAAAAATATATACAGGGTGTTCGATTTAAAATTCCAAAGTTACCATCATTTTCGGCGAAACCTGAAGCATTGAGTAAATAAATAATATAAAGAAGCGCAACCGTCAAGGGGCCGAGATTTTAGTATTGTATTTTTTGCCAATGGCTTCAGGATTGTTTTCAATTTTTAGTGCTACGAGAAGGTATTTGTTATTCGGTTGCATAGCCCTAAATATTGTAGGTAATTCTATAGTTATTGGCAAAAAAATACAACACTAAAATCTCGGCCCCTTGACGGTTGCGCCTCTTTATATTATTTACTCAATGCCTGAAGCGACAAAAAATGTTAAATCGGCCGAATTAATGCATATTAGCCGTTATTTGACGTGCCCAAATTTGAAATTCATATCTAGTAAAACCAAGAAGATATAGATAGATGCAAGTGACATCTCGTGGTCACCTGGTATATTCTGGATTTTACAAGATATGAATTTCAAATTTGGACACGTCAAATAACGGCTGAATATGCATTAATTCGACCAATTTAACATTTTCGGTTGCTTCCGGTTTCACAGGAAATGATGCTAACACTGGATTATTAAATGGAACACCCCGTATATTTTCACATTTCTTGATTCAGGGGGTCAAAGGCATCTGCTTCATAGAGATCCACTGTTAAATATTATGAGTTTTTTTTTTCATTTATATCTTGTTGAATGTTATATTATTCTTATGTATTTCTATGTATTATAAATATGAACAACATAAAATGCTTTATTGAAATAACGTACTCTCTACGTTATTTCACCATGGTCTAATTTAAAAAAAAGTAGTTATTCTGAAAAAATGATTTCCGAAATGTTCGAGATCTTATAACACAAATTTCATATGATATAATACCATAATTTTGTATTTTTTGATTAATTATTGAAGCAAAATAAAACATATTTTTGGGGTCACGGCTAGGGGTGGGCGATATTGAAAATTTGTTATCGAATATCGATAACTGAAAACATATCGATAAATTCGATATATCGATATATCGATAACTATCGATATATCGATATTTATCGATATATCGATATTTATCGATATATCGATAACTACCGATATATCGATAACTATCGATATATCGATAACTACCGATATATCGATAACTATCGGTAACTACCGATATATCGATAACTATCGATATTTATCGATATATCGATTTTTGTCGATAACTATCGATATATCGATAACTATCGATAATTATCGATAACTATCGATATATCGATAACTATCGATATATCGATAACTATCGATATATCGATAACTATCGATATATCGATATTTATCGATATATCGATAATTCCAATCGCAAATATCGTTATTCGATATATCGATAATTATCGATATTTATCGATATATCGATAAAAATTCCCAGCCCTAGTCACGGCCGCCTAGAAGGAAAATTAAGTTTGCTCATAAAAATATCAGCCATTAATATTTTTATCTCGATATGCCATAACTGTATCCAAACTGACCTGAATCAAAAAATGTAAAAATATATAGGGTGTTCCATTTAAAAAATCAAAGTTAGTTTAATTTCCGGTGAAACCGGAAGTGACGGAAAATGTAATGCACATTTAACCGTTATTTGAAAATTTTCAAAATTCATATCTTGTCAAACCAAGAAGATATAACAAGCGTCATTTCGTGGTCACCAGGTATACCGTGCCTTCAATTTTCGTAGCTACATGGAGATAAAGTGATCGTGTACATTCGAAGTAGTGGGGAGTATCGTGTGCATGGTAAATTCACGTTCACGAATGCAAACGCGTATGAATGCGTTTGCGTACGGACGATGACACATGGCAGCTATCCCCACTATTACGGTCGGACTCACGAGCTTTACCGAACATTTTCTTATGTAGTGTTTTGAAATGAAGGCACGGTATGTTTTGTGTTTCAAAAGTAACGAATTTAATTTATATTTTTTTGTTTGCCTTTTAGAAAAGCAAAATATAGGTCAACTAGTATATCATAAAAAGTTACTTTCCTATAATGTTGACAATTTTTCTTCGTCATATTTCACAAAGCTATAACAGTAATATTTTTTTACATAGGACACCATATGATATAAACTCTGTTTAAAAAATAATTAACTCTATAGATTTTACCCTTTTACCAACTTGTTTAAAGTAGTTTACGAGAAATGTGCCAAAAATGGTCTGTATGAGGAAAAAATAAATTATAAATGTGATTAAAGAAAAACCTTAAGCCGGCTACTCACTACACGGTACTTGGTAAGTACTTATCAAGTACTCGGCAAGTCGCAAGTTGTGTGTATGAAAATTCGCATAGACTTGGCGAATTACTTGCACTTCCCGTCGTGTGTCGGAAAACGCTCCCAAGTCAAAGGCTATTGTTTTTATAATTGTATGTGAGCGCTACATTACGCGGACTTTACTTGCACGAGTATACAGATCTTGTTTACAGTACAGTATTTGTGGTCAACTTGTGTTGTGTTAAAATTATTATTATTATGGTATTATTAATATATTTGGTATTATGGAATGGACCAATGATTTAACATTTCAGTTTTTGAATATTTATGAGAAGGAACCGATTATTTGGGATCCATCTCATAAATTACAAATAGAAAAATAGAAACGAAATCCACGATGCTTGGAAACGCATACAAACTGACCATAACTTAATGTTATAAAAGCAGCTAGAACTGTCGTATTGTCACTTTCGTCCATCTTTAAAAATTACTCGTCTTTCGACTCGCACTTCCCGAAATAATTGCAACTTTTAAAGTAAGTACGTAATGTGTACAATTTACTTGAACTCGGACAAGTACTTGCCGAATTTATTCCAAGTCAAGTCACTTGCCAAGTATCGCGTAGTGAGTAGCCGGCTTTATTACTTGATTGACAAAAACAAATTAAATAAAAATGATAAAAAAACAATAAATCTTCAGATAGGTATGCTAATTTAGAAAAATATTATTGTTTCATAGAATAGCCTTCCAAGATTTTTCAATGTTTTCAAAATTATTAAAGGAAAACTAACAGGTAAAACCTAAAAAATAACTCGGTAAATTCTTTGAAGAAGTCATTAGTTTGTAAAGGGTCATTGGCTGGATTGTGACTACTCCTCTAATTTTATTAATTTTATTAAATAACTATATATTTCTTTACGAAATTTTAAGGCTTTACCTGCAGTTTATTACCAACTATACAGTTGTCATACAAGGTGTTTTAAAGAACGTGTGCGAACAAAGTTGTATTTTTTAAATAGAACACCCGCTATACAAATTACCCCCATTTTTGTTGGCATTTTCATGGATGAAAATTTCAAAATTTTATGGTGAAATAAATACACAGATTCTCATATTTTGACATAAAACATGTGTTAAAACCACTTCCGGTTTAACCGGAAGTGGTATCAACTTTCTTATTTTAAATGAGAACACCCAATTTTTTTTCAACATTTGAAATCTGCATAAAATTCCCTTTCTAATGATGTATAACACATTGACATTTGCTTTCAAGATGGCGGCGAAACATTACTTTTATCCTAAATTTAAGTTGGCCATTGATTCGCCACCAGAAAACAAAACGTGGTTGGGAGGCTGTGGAAACAAAAAAATGATTTATTGTTGCTTTGCTGATAGCATTATTTGCAAACATTTGACATGCATAATGTCTACTAGGATCATTTTCTTTTTTTCGTGCATTTGAAAACAAAAGCTGAATGTTTCACATTTTTTTTTAAATAGGAACCTATGTTTTTTATGTGATGAGTGAATTCTACATCAAATTATCTTCATGGTGATATACGACATGTTCCATTTTATTTATTCATTATCAGCCATATTCATCTTTGTCTTAATAGAATTGTGAATTTTAGTTTCAATTTAGGATAAAAGTAATGTTTCGCCGCCATCTTGAAAGCAAATGTCAATGTGTTATACATTATTAGAAAGGGAATTTTATGTAGATTTCAAATGTTGAAAAAAAAATTGGGTGTTAAGTTGATACCACTTCCGGTTAAAAACCGGAAGTGGTTTTAACACATGACTTATGTCAAAATATGAGAATCTGTGTATTTATTTCACCATAAAATTTTGAAATTTTCATCTATGAAAATGCCAACCAAAATGGGGGGGGGTAACTACTTCTTGTGTCACCCGGTATATTTGCATGTTCGAATTCTACTAAAAATTATAAGCATTCTTTGTCATATCACCATACATCAAAATTAACTGTTTCCTGGTATACAGGGTACTTTCAGGTGCTGTATATCCTTACCGGTGAGACTCAAAGTAAAATAACTTCTACAGTCCTGTCTTAGTTTTTTATTCCCTACCCAAATATGGTAACTTCCTGTAAATTATATCAACTGGAAATCGAAAATTGGGTTATTGGCTGGAATTGGACTCCTCTTCTACTCTTGTCATTTTTAACAAAAAAAATCCAATAATCTAGTACCTAGTTTTCTATTCTATTTAAATTAATAAAAGCTATTATTTTACTAAACTACACGGAAGCAAGTAAAATATTATTACCCAATACAAAAATGTTACAGAGTGACAAAAATGCGATAAATTATAAAGTGCACAAGAACTGGGAATGACATATTGCAAAATATTATGTCTCCTTTTAAAGTGTCTAAAAAAATATTGGCCCTATTACTCTATTATCTAAAATTCCACACTATACATTTACCGATGAACGGCCCAGAGATTTTAATCTGACAAACTGCACGAGGATTTTGTAGAGCCCAGATAATTTGCTTTATTAAATTTAAAGGTGTTCATATGCTGAGCATAATTTAAACTGTTAACTTATTTTAGACTAGGTGGTATGGGCGCAGCCGTTTTGAAGTAAATTCGGACTGATTTTTTTTGCTGGAATCGGTTCAGGAGACAGTGCCGATTATGAAAATCTATGTTACCAAAAGGTAACCTGGTCTGATATTGTCTAAAACAAAGGGAAAAATAACATTTTTTTACTCAAACTAATTATTTTTATATTTTTCGACCGATTTCCAACAATAACTTTTTTTCGTAAACTTGATGTTTTCAATGTTATTAATTTTTAAAAATTAATAACTGAAAATATCTCTTCCTTTTTTTAGGATTTATTATATCTCTTGAAAGTACTATCGAAAAAACTTGTTTTATCTAACAAATATTCAAATTAACCAGTTTAAAACTGGGAAATAACCTCTACACCTTTGACGTGATGTCAGAGGAACAATTAGAGCGTGTTTTTTGACGACTAATAGGAATTAAAATAATACAAAAACAATTGTTATTATTATTATTCTACACATTACATAAAAATCTAAAGCCTAAACTTTGAAAAAGGAAACAGATGTAGTTTAAGAAACGCCAGCTCAGCGTTTTTGTATTCTTTTAATTCATATTAGTTGTCAAAAAACACGCTCTAACTGTCCCTCTGACATCACGTCAAAGGAGTAGAAGTTACTTCCCAGTTTTAAACTGGTTAATTTGAGTATTATTTAGATAAATCAAGATTTTTCGATAGGAATTTCAAGAGATATGGTAATAAATCCCCAAAAAGAAAAGGAAGAGAAAAAAATTATGAAATGCCACAATTAGCATTTAAACAATATGAACAGTTCTTGTTGGAAATCGGTCAAAATATATAAAAAAAATTAGTTTAAGTAAAAAATCGTTATTTTTCTATTTGTCATAACAAAAATTGTTTTAAACAATATCAGACCAGGTTACCATTTGGTAAGTTTCAAAACCGATTCCAGCAAAAAAATTAAGTCCGAATTTACTTCGAAACGACTGCACCCATACCACCTGGTCTGCTACACAAACGAATAATATTCTAGCGCATCATCTTAATACGAACTCACCCCCCACTCCCGCTCAAAATATGTGGCAACACTGCTGGAGGCGTAACCGAACTGTAGTGTACAAAAACTTATACGTTGTCCAAGACATTGATGCAATCATGGTGGACGTAGAAAACGAAGTACGCCAAGTCGAACAAGACCGCGTGCAGGAGGTCCTTCTTACAGAAAGAGAGGCTCTTATCGCCCTCCAGCGTGCGGCTAACGAGACTATAGATGCAGGAAACACCTATCTCATGGCAACTGAACGTCGTCTGAGACAAGGACCTTCTTTTTTAGGTCCTTTAACACGTATGTGTGCTTTCTGTTCTGCTCTTCATTTCAGATCTGAAATTACGACACGTAGGGTGTATTCAAGATGTTGCCAAGAAGGTAAAGTTACATTGCCGGCCCTGCGCCGGATGCCGGACTTGCTGAGACACCTTTTCGGCAGAGATGGTGGTCACCAACAGTCTGCCAATTTCAGGCGGCTCATCCTGAAATACAATTACGCCTTTCAATTCGTTTCTCTGGAAGCTAATAGGCGCGAGTTCCCACCGGGACGCGCGCCGCCCATATACTGCATTCAAGGTAAGATGTATCATCACCTGTCCAATGTAGATATTAATGATCCCGTTCAGCGATTCGGGCCCATCTATTTCTTGACTCCGCAGGTGGCGATCGATCATAGACATCGAAACACCGCCACTCTCGACGTAGGAGTGATTGCTGCGATCGAAGATTTAATGAGAAACGTTAATCCGTACGCCCAAGCGTACATGCACTTGCGAAATAGGTACGATTTGGAGGTGGAAACTATCGAAAGGCTGCGAGCCGATGCCGCCGACCTTCACGTTGATCCTCCGTTGCCGATGCCCACGGTCACCCTCGAACTATTGTCAGTTCGAGGTGCAGATAATAGACGTTTTGATTTGCCTGTTTTAGATGAGGTGGCGGCTGTATACAACGCCAATCCGGACGCTCCTCCGACTCCCACATTAAAGGTATACGTGCTAGATCGACCGTCCACGTTTCGAACCGTAAGTACTGAGAATGAAATAGTGGATCCGTTGGTCTTTCCCCTTCTGTTTCCGCACGGAGAACTAGGATGGTGCTGGGGGATGCCTCACAATGCCGGCCAACGTAACATCACCCTTTGCGAATATTACGCTTATCGTTTGGCCATCAGGGACAACGAACAACGTTTTCTGTGCGGTGGCAAATTAACCCAACAATATATTGTTGCAGCTTACATCAAGATCGAAGCTAACCGATTAAAGTACATAATGCAGCACCAGGAGAGGCTCAGGGCCGAACAATACGTCGGATTGGCGGACTACCTGCACCGAAGGGTGAACGAGGATGACGACGCGGCCACCCTAGGCCGCATGGTGCTGTTGCCTTCGACTTTCATAGGAAGTCCCAGACACCAACAACAACTGTTCCAAGATTCGATGGCGGTCGTATGCCGTTACGGCGTTCCCAGTCTCTTCATAACCATGACGACGAACCCGAGATGGCGAGAAATCGTCGAAAACTTGCCCCAAGGTCACCAGGCCTGCGATCACCCCATGCTGCTGGCCAGAGTGTTCCAGTGCAAGCTGGACGAGTTGATCGCGGACATCACCGAACTGAACTGTTTCGGCGTGGCCATCGCCAACCTGTACGTCATAGAGTTTCAGAAAAGAGGTACGCGAATCTTTGATTTATTTTTTAAACGGTACATCTTACGCATTCAATTTCCAGGTTTGCCGCACGCCCACATCCTGACCATCCTGAGGAACGAGGACAAGCTCATCGACCCTCAGAGAATCCAGATGCTCATAAGGGCCGAGATTCCGGACAGACGACTGGAACCGGAACTGTACGACATAGTGACCACTAATATGGTGCATGGTCCCTGTGGAATGGAGCTTAATCCCAGATCGCCTTGCATGCTCAACAACAAATGCTCCAAGAACTTCCCCATGCCGTTCTGTCCCGAAACCATTATAGGCGGAAACGGCAGGACGACCTATCAGAGGCGAGACGATGGTAGAACTATCACGAGAGTTATCGGCGACGTGGTACACACGTTGCACAACGGCTGGATCGTTCCTTACAATGCGTATACACTTCTGAAATACAATTGTCACATTAATGTGGAAGCCTGCGCTTCAGTTCACGCTGTCAAATATCTATACAAATATTTCTTTAAAGGTGCCGACCACGCCTTGGTGAGGATCGGCGTAGCCCCTCAGATGGAATACAACGAGGTTGAGACGTACTTGAACGCTCGCTACATGAGCCCCCCCGAGGCCAGCTGGCATCTGAACCAGTTTCCCACCCACAAGAGCACGCATACGGTGTACCGCCTGTGCGTTCACCTACCCGAGAGGCAAGTGGTTCGATTTCAGCCGGGTTTCGAGATCGAAGCCCTCCGAAGGAACGAGATTACCCAACTGACAGGTTGGTTCCGATTGAACGAGAGCGACGCCGAGGCTCGCCAGCATCTCTACTGCGACATTCCCTTCCATTACGTGTGGCAGATAAGCCAGAGACGTTGGAATAGACGTCGAAGAGGTGCCGATAAAATAGTAACGCGTATGTACTCTGTAAGTATGCGCAATCAGGAATTGTATTGCCTGCGTCTTCTACTGTTACACGTCCGCGGCCCACGCAGCTATGAGGACGTGCGAACCGTAGAAGGCGTGGTTTGCGATACCTTCAAGGAGGCCTGCCAACGGAGAAATCTGTTGGCCGACGACGTAGAATGGGTAAGGGCTCTACGGGAGGCGACTCAAAGGCAAATGCCGCCCCACCTTAGGAATATGTTTGCTTACATGTTAATATTTTGCGAAATTTCAGACAGGATCGCTCTGTGGAACCAGTTCTGCGATGACTTTATCGAAGATTACACACGAGCCGGAACTCCGCGTGACGAGGCTATTCAACGCGCCCTGAGACACATTCAGACAGTCTTACGTCTCCACAGCTGCAGATTGACCGATTTCGGTTTGCCGGAACCAAACGACCTTCCCGACAACTTTGGAGAAGACGATATAAACGTCGAGGCAGAGAGGTTAGAGGGTGAGAATCTCCGCAACCAACTAAACGAGGACCAAAGCAGGTTGTATGAGGCTATCATTCATTCCGTCCATCACGACGACGATCCAAATCGTTTATTCTTGATCAATGCGCCGGCCGGAACGGGCAAATCTTTTCTGTTTCAGACATTGATAAGCGTCCTCCGAGGCGACGACATATCCGTAGTGGCCATGGCACCCACAGGTTTGGCGGCATCCCTTCTGAAAGGCGGGAGAACTCTACATTCACGATTCAAGATACCCCTGGATGTGGACGAGACCACCACCACACGCGTAACCCCCAGGTCGGTCTTGGGCATGCAAATCGCTGCGGCAAAACTGATCATAATAGACGAGATCTCTATGGTCACCCGGACCATCTTCAATTTGGTGGAACGAGGGCTGAGAGATATCTGTCAGAATAATCAACCGTTCGCAAACAGGACGGTCGTTATAGCGGGCGACTTTCGGCAGACCTTACCCGTCCTGCTGAATGGTAACAGGGCTTCCATCGTGGATGCGTGCATAAAGGGCAGCAAACATTTCGGGTCTTTCGCGCCCCACACTCTGCAAGTCAACGTGAGGGCGGGCCCCGACGAACAAGCCTTTTCCGATTGGATTCTGCAGTTGGGTAGCGCGACGCTACACCCATTACGGCGCACGTTCTACGGGAACATCATCCGTATCCCGGCTGAATGCGTGGTTACTACCACAGACGATCTGATTAATTTTTGTTTTGATTCTCTGCTTACAGATTCCGTCCCGAACAGAGCCATCTTGACACCCCTGAACAGTACGTGTCACGACATCAATCAACAGGTGCTGGACAAGCTGCCCGGTGTCGCTAAAACATATTACAGCGCAGACTCCGTGGACGTCACCGACGATCCCGCGGCAGAGTTGGCCAACTACACGGTGGAATTCCTCAACACACTGAATCCCAGCGGAATGCCGCTCCACAAACTGACATTAAAGGTGGGTGCAATCATAATGCTCTTGAGAAATTTAAATCTTAAAAAGGGCTTATGTAACGGTACGCGTTTAATAATCAGAATTCTCGGTAATCGATACGTCGATGCCGAAGTTCTTGATTCTTCTGGAGTTCCGAGCGGGGAACGCGTTTTCATACCCAGGATGGATTTGAAACCGGGTACCAATATACTCCCGTTCAAGTTTAAGAGACGACAGTTTCCCTTCCGACTGTCTTATTGCATAACGATCAACAAATCACAAGGTCAGACATTCGACAGGGTGGGAATTTACTTGCCTATGCCCGTATTCGCCCACGGCCAACTTTACGTTGCGTTCTCCAGAGCTAAAAACTTTGACAGCGTTCGCGTCCTCTTGAAACCGACGACGACGCAAGGTAGGCTATGTCCGCCGAGCGAAAATCGATATACATGCAACGTCGTGTACAGAGAAGTTCTGTAGATTTTTAAATTTCATTTGCATATAAACATATTATATGTTCAAGTATTATTGCTTGATACCCTATATTGGGTACTTTGATTGCCAAATTCTTTGGTACAAATTTAGAAAGTGACACTCCCACACACACACACACACACACACACAGGATGAATGGTCTGTTAACCCAGACGACACTTTGTGTCACTTTCTCCATTTTTTTTTATTTAAAAAAAATGAGCACCTCATCCTGTATGCTATTCGCATTTTATTTACATGAGGGGAGGCTTTGGAAAATCTGAATTCTGTTGGTATGAATGACTGTTTTAATTACTGAGGTTAGGTTGATAGGTCAAAAACATAACCACAAATTCAAATTGGTTCTACATAATTGCCAGAGTGAGAACCTAAAGAAATCACAGCAATGTTATCGGTAAGAATTTTGGCAATTCAGCCAAAAATAAATGACAGTGACGATCAATTAAATCTGACACTTCAATATTTTGTCAATAGTCGACAACCCTGAGACAACTTAAGAAAAACATATCATAGCCTCCCCTCATGTAAATAAAATGTGAATGGCATATAGAGGTGAGAGAATTTATTTGCCTCCCAATTCCGCATACATAACTTTGTATTCTGTGTATAATTTTCTTACTCCAACAAAAATCATTATTATTACTTATGTTATTATTAAATTTTAAAATTAAAACAGGTGAAAGTTAAAATACACTTTATGGTACCTTTCATCTTTTGTATGTACGTCTCTTCTTCATGCTAGAACCTTCTATTTATTTATTTAAAGAGAAATTTTCAGATTAACATTCGGAGACAGTGTTGCCACTATGTGGGTAATTACTCAATTTATGAGTAAATTTTAAGATGAAATCGAAATTTGGGTAAATGGGTAAAAAAATCAAAATTGGGGAAAATTTGGGTATTTTTATACTAACTACCTTTACTAATCTCTAACTTCATATTTTCCACCAGATAAGTTGTTATTTTAAACTTTTGTCTCGAATTCATTAGATGTTAGTTCTTATTCCATCCGTCTTTTTGCATTCCCATACATCACTCAATAGATGGCTGAACCCAAGGGGACGTAAGACAGAATCATCTCGATTCATCATTATTCTGCCATTTTATGTCATATGTCAGCAAAAAGGAAGAAAACGCAAGTTAACAATTTAATCTTGGAAGTATTTTATTTTATATTTTTAGTATTTCCAGCCACCACAAAATTAATTACTACGGTCATTGTTTTTAAAGTATAAACCATGCTACGATGTATTATTTAAGTGGTGTCAATATTCGAAAATGGATAATTTGGGTATGTTTAGGTGGTGCAATAGGTATTTCTGTTTATAAATAGTGGCAACACTGTTCGGCAGATACAAACTATGATATCGACTGGTGATCGGCACTCAACTAATAAGGTTCCGCCTTATTACCTGCTCTGAAAATCTTCAATTTCCCAGCAGAGATCCACCGAATCTGCTTCGGTGAGGTATGACTAGATGAACGGCAGGATGAAACGTTACAATTACACTGCCCTATTAAGAAAGACCCCCGTTTCTCCATTAGAACAAATTTTGAAAAAACCACGTTTAAAAATTGTTGTTTGTGCCTTTATGTTTTTGCTTGACTAACACAAAAAAATCATTCTGGATATGATTTGTAAGGCCTCAGCAAACTTATTTAAGGAAAAAAATTGCAAAATTAAGCCATGGCCATTAGTTATGCTATATACAAGATAAGAAAGCAAAGCATTATACTAAAATTAATTAGTTAAAACCCCGTATAAAAAGAATTTGGCTTAATCGTGGTTTTTCCTATGTAATTATTATAAAACCTATGGCCTGGACCTAAAAATTAACATTTTATATATTTTAATATTGTTCCTTAGAAATATAATATATAACAAACACATTTCTTTATTTACCTTTAGAAAAACTTAATGCACCTAACAACCTGGCCAAATTTTTGCTAAAAATACGTAATATACGGGATTTATACTAAGCAGAAAGGCTATTTTTGGCGTTTACCGAGAAACTATTTTCCTTCGCAAAATATTTAAAAATGTCAAATGTGGGGTTTTCTCTACGTAAATATACTGTATAAATCACGATAGGTTGTCTGGTGCAAATATCTCCATTTACGAAATTTGTCAAGATATTTTCTTTCTTAGTAGGGCAGTATACACATACAGTAAAGCTTCGCTAATTCGGATCAATTAAAACCGGGACGATCCGAGTTAGAGAAAAATCCAGATTATTTGAACCCATTTAAAATTCAGAAATAATAAGCAGAATAAAGGTTTATTATTTAAAAACAAAACACAAACAAACCTAAAATAAAACTGTAAAAAGACACAAAAATTCTATGTAGGTACATATTTAGACGAGGTTATAGCACGAGTTGTGTGGCAAACTGCGTCATGCATTACAATCCGGATTATAGAGTCAATGATTATCCGGATTATCAAATACATAATGTAATAAGTGATATTTAAATTTTGTCCGGATTACTAGAAAATCCGCATTATTGGAGTCCGGATTAACGGAGCTTTACTGTATTGACATTCAAACATCATTTTACGGGGTAACCCTTTTTGGATAATGTTTATCGAGAAAGGCCGTACCCTCATTTGTCTTTTTGGAAAATTAACAGCCTAAAATTCAAATTACCTGTAAAGTACAATTATTTCTTGAATTATTTGGCAAATCTTTCAATATTATCAATGATAAGAAACCGTTTATATATTTAAATTATTATTAATTGGCATGTGATGTTGCAGCCCTATTGGCATTGTTTATACAAGTTTTTTGCTATCGTCATTGGTTATGTTGCTAACATTCGTCTAGATTTATAATTTTCTTTTTATTTGCCACTTCTCGCCTCCTTCTCAATAAACATTACCATCCATTCATTAACTTCACCCCACACTTTTTAATTTCGGATTAATGCGTTCGAAATTCAGCCTCCAATTCGTTGGGCCAAAGCTGCAGTCTCCAATTTTTTGGGTACGGCTCGCGCCGTGTTACGGCTCGAGTTGAAAAAAAAAAGGTTTGGTCCTTGAACGTTCCAAACCCAGTCTCCAATTTTTTGGGTACGGCTCCAGCCTCCAGTTTTCTGGGTACGGTTCCAGCCTCCAGTTTTCTGGGTACGGTTCCAACTCGAGTGTCGGCTCAACAATTGAATGCCTTGATGAATGTATGTATGCATTTGTTGAACTGCACTCTGGCAGTTCAACAATATTTTTACAATCTCATTCACATGAGGAAGATTCAAACATGTAACAATTAATAGGCCTTCTCTGTTCCTTACCATTCATTCATTCAATAAATGATCCCTTTAGTTGATTTAACCGACAGAGAACAAGTTTCATTATTATTAATTATACTTTTATAGTAATTAAATACAAAAATTTCATATAAACGCTCATACATCTACTCATTATTCTTTCACTTTCGTCATATATTTGTGCACAAGTTATGAAAATGATACAAAATTTTACACAACGCCAATTTGAATCTTCCTCTTTTACGCTTTCTTTCACACATTCACAAAGTCACCCACATACATATATGCACACTTGACTCATTATTATCATTCATATTTGTCTATTTCATTGCTGTACCACTCCTCCTCTCCTACCTCAAGATATTGAACAGACCACTTCAATATAGGTACTATACCATTCTCTATATACCAACCTACGACACTTTTGATGATATGATAATTTTTTCAGATTTAGCTCTTCTCGACCGATGCATTCTCTGTTTTTCATTTCTCTTTGAATTTTAAATTCCGTCCATTTCTGCAAAGCGTCAGTAAAGGTATCGTATAAATCATTTACATCCTTCGCCTTCATTTGCAACGCAACATTCGAAACTAACGTATGCTTTTTCCTCCTCAGAGATCACTTCATTTCCTGCAATACCTGTATCAGTTTAGAACCTAACCTACATATTCCTGATTCCTTAAGGTACACCATATATATATTTATCATAGTACTTCTACCTATTTGTGGCTATTCATTACTTTTTTTTCTACTTACAGATAAACAGATCAACAATCCTCGCTTGCAAAAGACAAAGGACCGATACCAAAATCTTCCAACAATTTTTCATATGATGCGGCCCGCATTTATCAAAGAAAATTATTGTTTCATTCAGATCCAACTGGGAAAAAAATCCCCATTTCTCATGCTGACCCAAAACAATTTGCTTTCTGCTCCTTCTGTTCAAGAAATATGCTGCATATAAAATACAAATCAGATATCTGCACAACATGAAGAATGACATATGGCAAAAATTTTTGAGTTTTACCACAGACAAATTAAAGATCCAGAAATTCATCGTGGCTGTTCAAATTTAAAAATCAAAAAATTCATATTTGATATAAAATACGCCATCTTCACCCATTTTCTTCTTTTCTGCAAAAGGTATCGTATAAATCTTTATCGCTTTCCAGCTGTATTTACAACAGTACAACCATACTAATATACCGGGTGACCACGAAATGACTCTCGCCCTTATATCTTCTTTGTTTTACAGGATATAAATTTCAAATTTGGGCACGTCAAATAACGGTGAAATATGCATTATTTCAACAATTTTATTACTTTCTGTCGCTTCCGGTTTCACCGGAAATGACACTAACTTTCGATTTTTAAATGGATCACCCTGTATATTTTTACATTTTTGGATTCAGGAGGTCATTTTGAATATAGGTAAGACATAATGAGATAAAAATATTATTGACAGACATTTTTATGAACAAATTTAATTTTTGATCTAGGCGGCCGTGACCCCAAAAAAATTTTTTGTTTTGCTTCAATAATTAATCAAAAAATACAATTATGATATTATGTCGTATGACATTTGTGTTATAAGATCTTAAACATTTCGGAAATCGTTTTTTCAAAATAACTAATTTTTTTTAAATGGCACCATGGTGGCTCACTACATTATTTAAATAAAGCATTTCATTACCGATAATTTGGTACCAAACACTTCATTATTTGTTCATATTATAATACATAAAAATTACATTTAACAAGTTGTAAATGCAAATTAACTCTCTCTTAATATTTAACACTGAATTTCAATCAAATAGGTGCCTTTGAAATGTAACGAAAGAAACAAAAGAATAGTTTGACAGCTTGATATCAAAATCGTATTTTTTTATTAATTATTGAAGCAAAACAAAACATTTTTTTGAGATCACGGCCGCCTAGATGAACAATTAAATTTGCTCATAAAAATATCTGACAATAATATTTTTATCTCGATATGCCATAACTGTATCCAAAATGACCTCCTAAATCCAAAAATGTAAAAATATACAGGGTGTTCCATTTAAAAAACGAAAGTTAGTATCATTTCTGGTGAAACCGGAAGCGACGGAAAGTGATAAAACAGTTGAAATAATGCATATTTAACCGTTATTTGACATGCCCAAATTTGAAATTTATATCTTGTAAAACAAAGAAGATATAAGGGCGAGCGTCATTTCGTGGTCACCCGGTATACTCTTTCTGTTCCACAGATTGCTTCATTTTATGCAACAACTGTATCAATATGAAATCATAACTACTTACACTTTCCTGGCAGCTCCTTGAGGTACATACAATTATCATACCGATTCAGCACTTTTACGTTTATTAAAAATTTTTTTTACTTACAGATAAACGATTCAGCAATCTTCATATGCACAAGACAAGTTGATATCGAAATTTTACAACAAATTCACAAATATTACAGCCTGGACCCTAAATTTCAACAAAGAAAATTATTATTCCATTCATATCCAGCTAAGGTAAGGCTTTCGGGTTTCCTAAGCCGATGCAAAAAAAATAACTTTTCGCCTCTTTTACTACAAACGAAACATATACTGAATATCTGCACGATAAAGGGAGTGACAAATGACATAATTACTTAATATTTCTCACAAACGCATTAAGTAATCCGCCATCACTGCCCAAATTTTTTTCACAAATCACTTCATTTCGTGCAGTACCTGTGCATTAGACCTTAACTACCTATACAATTCTGTCAGCTCCTTTATGTTCATTACAAAATATTTTCTGCTTACAGATAAACGATTCAACAATCTTTATATGCACAAGACAAGGAATTGGTATCAAGATTCTGAAACAAGTTCACGAATAATAAGTCCCGAATCTTAATATTCAACAAAGAAATATTATCAGGTTTTCCATGCCGATCCTCAAGAGATTACTGTTTGCCCCTTCCGTTCCAGAGATACACCACAAATAAAATACGTACCAGACTTCCACTCAATGGAACGAAATTACATGTGATTTCCCACAAGCAAGTTAAGGACCCAAAAAACCGTCATTGCTGCACAAATTTACAAATCGAAAGATACATATTAAATGTAAGAATGTACCATCTACAACTTATACCACCAACATAATATTTTAATCAATCTGTAAAAAAACTTCTTCTAAAAAATTTGCACCAGAACCACCAGTTTACTTTTCCTACATACTATTATAGACAATACAAACTCCTTCACTCAAAATATGTATAGAAAAACAAATTGCTACTTCAAAGAACATATCATTTCATTATTTATTCATTTATTAATAATTTTTTTTCTCTTTTTCCTCCCCCACAGCTAACACACGACGTATCATCACCTTCTGTCAAAAAATTAATTGGATAGATTTATTTCGAAACTTTCCTCCGGTCTGTTCAACACACATCACAAACAACTGATTAGAGAAAAAAGATAAGAGAGAGAGAGAGAAAGAGAGAGTGCTTTTCCACATTTTTATATACATTTTTTTAAATCTTAACTATATTTTTACCTTCTCATTCATCATATACATTATACATCACAATTTTCTATAGATCACCATCTCTTTTCTCACTTCATAAGTTTGTTTGTTTGTTTAAATTACTCCATGTACAATTTCTGTTTATTAATCACTGTATTATGTATAATTAAATTTTAACTTTCGGCACCGCCACAACTAATGCTACAGCTATTTTACATTTATTGTCTTGAATGGTGTCACAAAATGTTCATGTATCAATGTAATATTTATGTATCTGTTCATTTGACGACCAAAACCTGTAATAACCAACCGATTCCTATTCAATTCATGTAATTTTTATGACTTCTTCTCCCCCATTAAATTAATAACCTTTCTTTGTCAAAAATGATTCTGCAGTCTGTTAAATTTCCTGTAATTAATATAAAAATTTCATGTATTGGATATTTTGAGGCATTTTAGCTCTACAATACTACTATATGTTACCGATACATTCTTTCTTTTCATTTTAATATTTCACAGATGTTAATCTTCAATTTTAAAAACTTTGTACAATTTCTTCAACTTTAAAATTTTTCATCGTACATCCTTTTTTTATTTACTTTATAAATTAACTTCCATCTTCCAAACGCACCTCTACTTAAAACAAATAATGTACTTTATATTATTATTAATACATATAAAAATCTTTGCATTAGAACTATTTTATGTTTCATTTACATCGTGTAATCACTTTTTATTAACAAATAAAACCTGTTATCCATACCTTTTGCATTTTATTTCAAATCGTACTTTGCTTCACCTTTCTCTATAATCCATCAATATATTACTCATTACTACCCCACAACATATGTATTTACTTGCACACCTCACTCATAATCAAAATTCAACAAAATACACACATCCACCTTTGCAATCCGGCCTTTGATAATGTATAAAATTTATACAAAAACTACATCTATTTCCCCCCCCCCCACTATTTCTTATTCTTTAAAAATTTAAATCCCCAAAAAACACCTGCTCCTCCCCAATTCCCCTTTATAATATCCTAAATTTTGATTTTTCCCATATCGATTAAACATTTCTCCACATAGAACTTCCACTTTCTGTGGTGCAATTTATTATGAAGGTAAGTTTTAACATATTTTATTTAATACATTCCTCATACAAACTGACATAATAACCCAATCCTATTAGTGTTCCCTAATACAAAAAAAAAATTTATTTTACCATTAAATTGCATGCTCAAAATCTACACCAATATTTAAAATTATTTAGAGAAAAACAATTGGTTACAATTTAGTCCGAAATTAAGTATTAATATTACGGTCTATGTTTACTCTTTTATAGCATCTTTGAACTTATTCAATGACGTATTGATTTACAGGGTGTTTCATTTTTAAATGTCGTCCTTTAAAGAGGTGATAGAGCATCGAACAATAAGTCGACCTACCCAAAAAACCTATATCAAAAATGCATAATAACGAAGTTACAGGCCTTGGAAGTTGGATTAAAAAAATCGTTTTTTTGTCATAACTTCTAGACCATAAAACCGATTTTAACCAAATTTTGCACAGGCAGTACTGAACTACATACCTACATCCTATAAGAATAACTCATGTCAAAAATCACCAGTGGCGTGGATACTGGGGTGACGCCCTCTATTTCTCACCATATTTCCCACAGCACTGGGTATTTTTTTTTTGAGGAAGTCGACTTTTTTTCGATACTCCTTAAAGGGCAGCATTTAAAAATGAAACACCCTGTATTTTGTTCAATCGAATTTCTGTCGCAAGTTCCAAACTTTCAATTTAAAACAAATATTTGGCCAATACCTGCATTTCCAAGTGCCTCATAAAATAGCGTATTTCTCCTGAGATTGCAAGAAAACATGCAGTACATTATCATAGCTATTAGCATTTAATTTCTTTTTTAATTTATAGTTTAAAAAATTACTGTTTTGAAAACTGTACAATACGCCTACCTCTTTGCCACTCAAATATCTCACACATTTATTTTATGTATATTCGAAACTGCAAATTATATATTATAGTTTCCAAATTGCTAAGCCAAAATCAATCTCACCATATACTTACTGCATACAAAAAATTTATTATTTTCAATATATTAATTAACATTTTTTACTTTTACAAATTATACAATCCAACATTTTGTTCCATTTCATTATTATAAAATTTGCATGTATATAATAAATCATTTTCAAATTATAAAATTATTGTTCAATTTGGAACCCTATTATTAAAATTGCTACCTTAAATACAAATATTAGGATTACATATAAATCTAATACAACAGCCTTCTCCAAAATTTAAATGCAATTTATTTTTCATACAAAAATTATAAAGTAAATCATTATCTCCTTGAAATACGGTACAATTGCATATATTACTTATTTCCAAATAAATTTTTGGGTCCTTTTGTTATAAAACTTAAAACAAACACAAACTTTCTTATTATAAATAAAAAATAATAATGTTCCCGGATGTAACGCTTACAACATTCCCAAGATTGCCAAGTACAGAATTGGCTTGAACCCATTTTTTATTCCAGCAAGAACCTCTTCTCCGAATTTGAACAATTCTCATTCATCAAATGATTTATTAAATATCAAGGTAAGTGATGCCCATTAATTTATAACACACTTTTTCAACAACAATAAAAAGAATTATTATACACATTTTGTACCTAATCTGTACACATTTTCCATTTAATTTCATACAACACTTGGTATATAATATACCAATATATGGATTCCTTACATTTGATGTTGTGAGTTACTTAGACCTACTTCTTGGTTATTTTCTATCATTTTCATTTCATTTAACCTTCAATTTTTTTTTAAATTTTCCTCCAGTAGACTTGCCTATGCTTCTTAAAAAATATAGCGGTTATTTTTTATTTGTGTTATATTTACGAATTCATATATAATTAACGATTGTATTATTAATTTTCCCATTGGCACTTGCCACAAATTCATTGATATTTTTATGTAGCAGTAGGTAAGTCTTTCTATTGGGTATCATTTAAATAATTATTTTCATCTTAGCAATGTCTGCCTTTTCCTAAGTTGCTTATAGATTGTATCACAAAATTACTGTTATTTAAATATCAGACAAAATAAGTTAAATACTATGCACAAATGATAGGAATCTTTATTTACTAAAGTGCTATTACACTTATCTACTTATTTGGCTATAAATTTATTAATACATTGCAAATAAATCTGCCATTCTATCGTTACTATTAAATAGAAAATTAAACTGTATTAACCCATACCAAAATGTTATATCAATTGCTATAATATACCGATTTATTAGCAATTACAATTTTCCCACCTTTCTTCGGAACCCACAACTCAATCATTCACTATGCTTTTCGCATTGCTCAATGGATAAATGCAAACGCATTTTGTTTAAAACTTTAACCTTTTATCTGTATTATTATTTGCTATCATCCTTCTGCCTTCCTATCGTAACATACTAATTTCACGTTGCTTCCTTTTGCCGGCATTACCCCCAAATATCTAAAGCAACAAAAATTTCCTCTTTAAGACCAATTGCACAATAAATTCTGAAACAACCGTATACCTACACCTTTTCGATGCATAAAATTATAGTATTTCTAAACGAATTTATTTCACATTAACATTCCATCACAAGAAAATAATTTCGATCTACCTCAAAATTCCGCCTTTCAGTACACCAATAAAAAAAAAACCTTCCCCCGTCTCCTTTCAACTTCCCCACATTAATTTATTGTTCGTATTTTAATTTTTCCTTATCTTCTTCGATTATTTATTTGAAAAGATATCCTTTTTCTACTCAAAAAAAGTTAGGTTAAAAAACTGACAGCAATGTTATCGTTGTCACTCAAACGGCACAGATAATTAATTACATTACAGATTACACTACGTTACACCGGCTTTTTTAGAATTTTCCTCCCCCATTCAATTATATATTTCATTTTCTCTTAAGAGCACATTATTTAACCAATTCCCTATACCGTATTGGTTATTATCTAAAAATTATTTGTGGCATCTTTCTGTATTTTCTTTCTGTTCTTATTTACAGGTTATTTTTTAAATAATCCGACTATTTTCCAGATTATCTCGGTATTGTTCAGGAGTGTGGCCGCAAATCCCAAATAAGAACAGAAAGAAAAATTATATTGGTTGATTCCAAACTTTATTTACTTCGATTGATTCCACTAATTTCCAGCGCCAAGATATTAATTTACGCACGTACCACAGTTTTAATTCAACTTCCCATCACCAAGGTCTGCAAACCGAACAACTTCTTCCTTCTACATTATTTACATCATCTATGCATTCGTACTCGGTCGGGCAATATCGCACGACACCTTTTCCAAATTTACTATTTTGCTTTATTAATTAACACTCACAAAACATATAAACACCTACATTTTCCACTTCTTATTGCAAAATCGATTTCTTTATTAATAAATTTTACATTTTTATTCCACGTATACATCTTACAGATTTTTCCCATTTAAAATATTTATTATATTGACACAACACACCTCCACAAACCAATTGGATTCTTCCATTTCAAATATTTAAATTCTTCGCTACCGCATTATTCTCTCGGCATAATTACAATTCATCATCTTAATTCTACTTAAAATTCACAAAATAAAATAAAATTTTTCTTCATTTCCTGTTTATAATATACAAAATACATCCTTGATAATTAATAAGATATTTATTAAAAAATTTAACCATCCTATTTCTCCAACAATCAAGTAGGGAGGATCTTTGACTGTTCCAATTATTATTATTGATAAAATAAAAAAACACAATCATATCAATTTCAACTCTTCTTCCACAAGGTATGTACCTACCTGCTTCCATTTATTCTTCGCTTTATCATTTTGCAATTCCATTTATATGCTTCATTTTCTTCTTTTCCTTTCCAGTTACAGAAACTATTGTTAACCTACCTACCTGCTATAAACTCGCCAAATATGTCTAATTCAACGAATCATGTAAGTTACATTTCTTTTCCCAATTTTCACCCACACTTTACACTTCATACTCCTCAAAATATTTTTATAAAGTTTAATAAAAAACCACATAAATACCAGTATAATGCTGCATTTTCACATAAACCCTCTATTTTCCACTATTTCCCATTATTACATTTCACTGTCATATCCACCTCTTCGATGACATTTCCATTCTTACAAAACACCACAACCTCATATACACTACTCTGTTCCGCAAACAGATACCCATTCACTCAACAATAACAATATCACAACTCTTTCTCTTTAGGCGAGTGTTTCGCAAAAAGAACGGGAGCTATATTTTATGAACAAATTCTAGATATTAAAATAAAAAATCCGTATATAAAAGTCCAAAAATATCCTCTTCTACCGCACACAGGAGATCAAAATAAAAATTTAAAAATACCATTTCATAATTCCTCAGAAACAATTTATTCAATATTCAATTGAGCTTTGATATGTGTACTATATATATTGACTTTGCGACGGTACTTATCAATTCAACCAATTTTAACAATTCCACCAATGACGTACAGAATTACCAAATACTAATTATTTTAATAGCAAATATACTTTGTTATTATTCTTTTCCAAATCAAACATTAGTTTTTTAACTAACAACGGATTCATAAAGGAATAAATCTCTTTATGGTTTTTTTGGTAGGACTAATCGTTATTGGATAATAATTAAAAATTCTTTTTCTACGTTCCTGGCATTCATTTTCAATTTCAAACATTTTTTGTGTAATAATTAATTCTTAAATTATCAGTCTTTCTTTTGCATACAAAATAATCATCCGAGCCACTAAATGTACATAATAAATTTCATCCGTCTCCAATATTCACTTCAATGAGTATGCATCAATTTAATTATTTACTTACAGAAACTATATATTTTCCCTTTCTCTTTTTTCCGCTCTCTACATTTCAAGAAGAAAGCATTTTCTAACTTTCATTTATAGGAACTTTTTCCTTAATTTAACCTGCTCTTCATTTCATCCATGGAATAATTCCCTTCTCAAAACACTACAAATATATTTTTTTATTAACATTACATTATTATCGAACTAATAACATTTTCAACAATATTCTTTTACAGTCAGCTTCAGCCGAACAGCCTACTCCAGAGGCAGGCACAGACCCCTCCAACACAATTACAGTAAGTGATCATCATAATTCACCTGCTATTCCTATGTAACATTTCATAAACATATTTATAAATTATACATTCAATTCAACAGTCTCCTCAGCACCCTAATAAATAAATAAATTAAACAAAATAAAATTTTATTGACTTTATGGTTCTTTCAAATTACAATTTAACTCTGTAAAAATTTATAATATATACAAAATCATCCAAAACATTTGTTTTTTGTTTTTCCCATTTTAATATTACCAACAAATCCACACCTACAATTATACAATATAGCTCTTTTCCTTTACAAGCTATTTCTTAACTTGGGTGCTCTCCTATATATAGAACTACGGTACTATTACATTTTCTTCTCCCAATGTCACAAACTGTTTTATCATATTGACCGCACACTTCTCCAAGTTCATATTAGATAGATAGGTAGATTGATGGCCGAATAGGTAAATCGGTAATTTAACAAAGAATTACAATTCATCTTTATAGACTCTTTATTAAAATTATTATATATTTTTAATAATTTTTTTTTTTACATTATTTATAATGTAGGCCATACATCTACTACTTTTCAATATACTTTTTATTCGATTACATATTAGCTTCTGAAAAGGTCACCTTTTTTTAAATAAAAATTATTTTTATTTATTTTTTTTATTATTAATATTAATATGATGTCATCTTCGTCGTAATTCTATTACAATCTACTTTCCCCGAATCTGTCTCAAAAGCAGGCCCCTCTACCGCAATTCCAGTAAGTATTAATCATAGAGATCTCTTACTGTTCCTATTTAGCATTTAATTTACCTCAAAACAACAATTTATAATTTACAGTACGAAATCACATCAAAAATCGCTTTTTACTTTTTCCACTTCTACTACACCAACAATTTAAAATCCACACACAAATTAATGCAATAATATAGTTTTCTTACAAATAATTATTTTCCAACTAACATCCCTTTACAGCAATATTATTATTCACCGTAAGCATGCGTCACAAAGTGATATATTATTTTATAATATTAATCGCAAATTTACAATTTTAAATTAGATAAAAAAAAAATCTGCATTTTCTCTTTATGTCCAAATCACGACTAAATTCTGAAATAACTTCGTTATATTTTGGCCATCAATCCTTTCGACCTAGAATTTATTATATACCTATATTAACGATTCATCTTTTTCTACTCTATTACTGCACACTTTGCATCTTTTCATATTTCCCAACTGTTTTCCAACAAATAACATTAAATATTACTTCTTAACTATCATATATTCCTCTTACAGCCTCCCTTCAACTTTTTCTCTTTCTCTTTCTTTACAGCCACTTCCCCCTATTTTCGGGGACCTCAATAGGCAAGGACAAGGCAGAAGGCCACCCTACGCAGATTATGTAAGTATACTCGATATTTATTTTATTATTTTCCTACATATACCGTAAAACGGGGTGATTTGCAACTGGTGGGTATATAACAACAACTTTCCGGAAAGTTCTTCTTTTTTGCTCTGAAGTGTGGGGTATCGGTTGTAACGGTTGATATTTTTTTCTAAGATTCTTAAAACCCTATAGAATGAAAATAATGAAGCAGCAATTAGGCTGACTTAATTGTTGATGGCCAATTTTTTTTTTTATCCAATATTACTTTTGGAATGTTTTTGAACATGGAGAAGACACACCTGTGAAACCTACTTGAACCAAAAGAAAAATTATTCTAATGGTCATCAGGCGTTTCATACAACCCTCCTGTAAATTAATTTCCATGTTACCAAAATTCAAATTCAAAGTTGTGGAAATTAGAATTTTTTTAATTTGAGGTGGTCACAATAGTATTTAAATAGGGTGATTAGCAACAACAGGTCGAGACTGCTACAAAGGCACAAATCGAAACAGTATGCAATTAACAGTGAATGAAACTGAACCAACATATAACCGACCATTTGTAATAAAGAATGAAAAGAAATATGAAAATGTGCATCCTGTTAAAATAAACGCTGTAAAGAAAGGTGACTGGTTGTTAGTCAAGTTTTTCAGTCAACATTACATAGGTCAAGTCTAAACAATTGGTGAACAAGTAACGGCAAATTTCCTTAGGGAAAAACATTCTCATAAAAGAGAAGAAAATGTTTCATTGTTTGTGTATCCTGATATAACGGATATCTCAGAATTTACCATTCATCAGATCGTTGGCCAAGTTGATCAGCCACAGATGTGTCGGCGAGGAATTTTGAAATTCAAGCTTCAAACAAGCAAGTGGTGTGTTGCATAAAATAACGTTTATTCTGTTAAATTACCTATTTTTAGAAGTTGATTTTTTGTTTTTTCTTTGTTATTTATGTTTAAAATTTCATGAGAGTTTATTTTATTTTGTAATACTTTTGTACTAACCTTTTTATTAAAATAAAATGATAATAGACACAAATTTTGCATTATTTTTTTCTTTTTTACCTTTTATAGCCTTAATACTATTTTATTTTTTCATAAATTTTGTTGCGTTTCACCTCATAGGTCGTGTCAATCGATATAAATAGGAAAATCCCATGCTGTTGCGATTGACACCGCTTCGAGGATGAAACGCAACAGAGTATATATATATATTTTTTATATATGTAGAGTTCAATATAAAAATTCAAATTTTGTAAGAATAATCCACATACCAAGGATCCAACTTTTAGCCAAATTAGTTTTTGAAAAAGCTTATCATTTTTTTAAGTGTGAAGGCAGATACAACGAAAACTGTTGTTATCCACCCCGTTTTACAGTATTCATATAACTTTACAGGAACATCAAATTTATACTGCTCCATAATAACGCACAATATATACATGACTTTTGATTATGTACTTACTACCACCAACTGCCTCAAACAAATTTATATGTATAAATTCATACTTTTCATTTTCTTTTCATATATTATTATTGTTGTTTTATAAAAATAATCATTATCTCATTTATTTCGAAATAACTATACATCTGTTTACTTTTTGTTTACCTACCATATCTAAAGTGGGCAGAAGAGCTCCTTTGCACGCATTGTCCTATATATCTCACGGTACAATCCAACATAATACTTCTCTTATCATCCTGCATTTATATTAAACAACAATTCATGATGTACTCACAACTACCTCTAGAGCCTTTGCTTACCTTTCTCCATTCAACATTCCAACAATTCAAAATCCAAACTTAAATATTCATACTATTTTATTCGCAAACAATAATTTCACCACCGATAACGTCGCCCCTTTATTATCGTTAACGTACAACAGAATTTTCCATTCATTTACCGGTACATGTTGGACATACTCAGTTTCTTTAAATATATTTAAACACAATCTGAAAAACCATTTTAAAGATACATTTTTTATGACAAATAAATTATTTATTGATTCAAATTATTTTGTACGATAAGCCTATTTAAAATCTACACTTTATTTGTATTTGAGGCTTTCATTTCTCCCCTATTTCCATACACTTTATTTTATTTATTTATTTACGCCCGTTTGTGGCAATATTTTATCTGCAACTTTTGAAACTAGGGGTGTACGTATCTAAATTTGTCCTTTCCTTTAGAACATATGCATATTTGCCGTTACTATTCGTCAGGTACATATTGCGGCGAATAAAATTTTTCTATCCAACTATCACATCTATTCTTCCTAATATAATGAAACTTTTATTAAAATCCATTAAATACTCATTATCACCACTTTCAATATTAATAATAATAATAATAATAATAATAATAATAATAATAAATAATAAAACATCTTTATTTGGGCGGAGTTCACTTATAGAGCGCTCTTCTCAGCAATATAGATACATGTTAAACATTTAATATTTTCCATAGCCTCCTCCTCCTCCTGATGCCAATCCCTCTTCATCATCTGTTACCCCTCAAGAAGTAAGTAATTCCCAATATCCTATTCCACGTTTTATTCATTCATTGCTTCTCAACTAATTAGTTCAGTAATTCTTCGTTACACATATACGATGCACTAAACGACAGCATATCATATAAAAATGATATTCATTATGAATAATCTCCTACATCCCTGTCCTTTAAACATCTTCCAACAATATTAACCCCTTCTTATTTTGCAGATTATTCCATCGCCAGTGATGATGGACCCGGCTCCTTCCCCTGATCCTGATCCCAATCCTGTAAGCTATACATTTTACTATTCCGACTTCAAACAATTTTAATTCTTTAATCTCCCTTTATTCACTTTCGAACGATCTCCTTCTATTGCATCAACACCATATTTTTAAATATCAATTAAACAATATACATCACATTATTTTATTTATTTATATATATGTATTCCTTCAACTTAATATTTTTTCCCTTCTTGAATTACATTAATCTACTTATTATTTCCCGTACAACTCACGGTTATTATTTATTTATTTATTCTTCTCCATTTCGCAGCTATCCCCGCTTTCTGCAGCATTGCTTGAAACTCTCGAGGAACTGCTTCAACAACGGGCCCATCCCGTCCCTGTAAGTATTCTGCTCTGCAGTTTTACTTCATTTCGTAATTTATCTTTAAACGCATGAATCCTTATACCCTAAATATTTGCACGATACTCCAACAAAATATTAAATTCAACTTTTCCCTTGCTTCCTTTAATTTTATTCAACGAATTTCCTGTGACAATCTTATCCCTATTTTTACAGATTCCACCAGTCAGGCAACGCTCTCCCATCCCTGTAAGTATTACATCTTAATTATCATCTGATTTTAAATGTTCGTATAAACAATCAGTTATTACTTCCACCCCCTCCTTTCATCACACATCTCATCAAACAAAACATATTCCTTATGAAAAATAACAATTACCTACTTATTCACTCTCTCCCTTCCCCTTCTTTCTCTCTTCTCAATATCAGTTTAAGCATCACCTTCGCCAACAAATATTACAGATTATTTTAAGTTTCAACCAAAATTATAAAATTTTATGTAATAAAAAACACCTACAATTTATCATTAAATCCAAAATTACATATACATTTTTTATATTTGCCTCAAAGTATACAGATTTTCACCACCTTTTACCACAATTTAAATTGCACAATTGCACATACTAAATCATCTCCTCCATTCGGTTACTATTCGCACTTCATTTATTCACAACCCAACTCTTTCTCCAACAAATACCACAATTTTTTTTTCATTCCCATAACTTTTCCTTCATCAATATTCCTCCTTTCCACAGCCTCCCCCACCGAGGAATTTCTACAGGCAAAGGCGGAGTAGACCCCCGTACACGACCTACGTGAGTACTTAATTCGATACCATATATATCATAAACACCATAATAATTCCATTCTCTTTCAACATTTTCCGACTGCGTCCGACATTACCATTAAAATAAAAGACATTAATAATACAGCCTCCTCTTTAAAAAAAAAAAACCTTTTGTTATTCTTATTATTAAGCTTTGTTAACAATTGCTAAATACACATCAGTAAAAAATGTATAATAATAATAAATAATCCATAATCCATAATTTAAACTATACAACATACAAACACATAATATATTATATACAAGTCTAAATATATATATGGCCAGAATAAAAAGTAAATAAATAAATCCATACAAAATTATTAAATTGGCCATTTTTCTTTGACATATCCTTCACGATTCTTTTTAAAATTATTTAGATTTGCACTATTTCCTACATTAGATGGCAATTTATTATTTAGCTTTGGTCCTTTTTAGACCTTCTATGCCACAACTACTTTTCCCCTCCTCCTCAATGAAGTACGACAATTTCAATCTGTCTTTTTTTTTACACATACATATGTTTAAAAATATCAACGTTTAATTTCTCAAACTCTCCATTGCCTTCAATTTTTTTTTTCCTCTACAGACAAACGGGATTCATTTAAGACGACATAACATTCATCGAAGAAGATTCTCCAGAGAATCAACTAGAAATTACCTGAGCCGCATCAATCGTGTACGGAGGAGATTTTTCCTACAAACACGTAGGAACCGTCGAAGACGCATCGATCTTACTCGAAGAAGATTGATACGTTAATTGGGAAAACCAAAACTCTTCGCATCACCGAAATAACCTCCGAAAAATTTTAATACATCATATTGAGCATTAAGAGATACCTCTTTTAATATTTGTTATAGCATTCTCTTTTTCTAATAATGAAAGATGCAATCTCGCACTTCATTGTGCAATCTAAACCACATCTATAAAACTCCCATACTTCTCTCTTTGTCTCTCTCTTTCTATCCAAACCGGCTAGATCGGATAGTAAATTTGTTTTCCCTCTGGCCCGTAACAAACTTGAACCCTCAATCTTTATAACTGAATAAATACATATCACTTTCTGCTTCAACATATACTTACTACCTCAAATAACAATGTGATTATTTTCCGTTTTAACACTTTCTGCTTTCAAACTTCGTTTCCAACAAGACCATGACCTCAACACCTCTGCCCAGCAAATGCCACGATATCAATCAATACATGTACTCAACAAACTGATTTCCAATATCGCAACTCCCTATTGCAGCCTATCAGACTCCGTAAACGTCTATTTGCAGATTACAAAAACAAAAAGACATTTGTCCTCTGGCACAGTTTATGCAACTTTATCTAAATTTATTTCAGTGTTATACGTATCAATATGCCCCTCTTCTTCTCTTACTCTTTTGAAAAATTAAACAGAACCCCATATTTCACAATATTTACATACAAGGTCCTATACAATTCTGCACATTCATCACGCCATAACATTTTAATTTTTACTAAATTATTTTCAGGTAGAACTTTCTCAATTTTCTACTTCCCTTCAGATCATAAATGTCACCCATTTCTGCATTATCTCTCTTCAGGCATCGTACTCATTTTTGCAAACTTTACCTACTTCAATGACATAATAATTTCACTAATTCATACCTTTCTCCTTCGCAAATCACTTATTCTTTTTGTCTGATACCTAAATCGATACTTGGCTTTAATTAAATATATCCATCTTCTTGATTTCTTAAGGTATCATTCTTTTATATAGCTTTTATTCATTTAAAATTATGTAATTCATTAATTTTTCTTTTCCCTCCCCGCATACAGATTATAACATCTCTATGCATTCTTACAATGGAAGCCCAAAAAATTACATAGAAATTCAGCACAACAAATATCTTAGACGTACCACAATCTGAATGCTACTCTTTATCTATTTATTTATTATTAATATTTTTCTTCTTCCTCTCCCACAGGCACTTGGCATACCGCTTCTACCTAAAGATCTTCCACCAGAATTATTTCAAAACTTCCCATCAATCTATTCAATGCAACCATAACTATTAAAAAGAAAAATTACATGGCACATTTCTATACCTATATAAATGTATCGACTTTTTAATCTTGCCTACTTTTTCTTTTTTTCTCTTTCATCGTATGTTGGTACTTTCATTTTTTTTGCAAAACTACTCACCCTCTCACAAAACTATCCATTTATTTTAATTGTTTAAACGGCATGTACTTTGTTATAATTATATTTAATTTTTTTTCCCTTCTCACAGTCACATACATTAGTATTAATTAATTTTAACATCATTGTTAATAGATAATACCCACAAAATTATGTAATTTTTTTTTTATTCGTTCATTTTGCCTTTAAACCATTATAATCATCAACCTATACCCTTTCAATGCATCTAATTTTTATAAATTAAATTTCCCCCTCAAGCAAAACATTAATCTCCCTTCTTCAACAACAATTCCTTATTCTTGCACATAATTTTTCTATCTGCTATAAAAAATTTCATGCATTGGATATTGTCAAAGCGTTATCGATTCATTAATTTTACAATTTCATTATTCATTAAAATATTTTATAATTATTACTTTTTAATTTTTGAAAATTTTGTACCTCATTTATTCAATTTTAAAATATAACCATATTATATTCTTTTTCATTTACTATAAGCTTAACTTTCGTCCCCTACATATCGCTACTAAATCGATAGGTATTTATTTTCCAATCATATATTATTAACATATAAAATCTTTCCTTTATATCGTTGAGTAAAAAATAATAAAGAGGTGCAACTGTCAAGGTTTCGAGATTTTAGTATTGTATTTTTATGCCAATAACTTCATGATTGTCACCCATTTTTAGTGCTACGAAAAAATATTTGTAATGTAGCTGTATAGCCCTTAAAATTAAAGACAATCATGAAGCTATTGGTAAAAAAATACAACACTAAAATCTCGAAACCTTGACAGTTGCGCCTCTTCATTATTTTACTCAATGGTTATATTATATACCTATTCATTATTTTATAAACGTTACTATTATAAACATCAAATAAATAATTATATTACATTTGTTTGTCATTTTTATAATTTCAAAATATTAATACTAGATGCCTATATTATAATATTACAATTTTTTTTCTCCTTATATTTTTCATTAATACATACATATTCTTTACCATAACATTACTACCTCAAATTGTCTTTGTTTTATTATTATTATATATTAATAAAACCTATTGGACATTTTTCAAAATCGAATTTTATTTTAAATTATATTTCCCCCATACTTTTTCTATAATCCACCAATTCATTTTATAGACATATTGCACTACAACTTATGTGTGAATATTTACGCACACCAATCTCATTTCATTCATATCTGCCATTCGTTAACATAATTTGTACTCAAAAATAATAATTTACGCACACCTTTGCAGTCAACCTTTTACGATGAATAAAAATTAACAAAGACACTACAACTTTCTTTGCAGCATTCCTCCTTCAACTTGAAACATTCAAACTTGACAAACATTGCCTATATTTTCCAGCTCTCCTTTGCACTTCTCAAATTTTCGTATCAGTATAAAACGTAATCACAGCATATCATCTTTTCTTAACAAAACCCCAATCCACATATTGAATTTAACATAATAATAATTGAAAAACAAAAACGTAAATCATTATTTATTATGAATGCAAATCCTTCGCCTTTTAAATGTCATCCACACAATATTATCAATATATTACTTAGAACTAATAAGCTCCAAGGCTCTATACATACATATAATTAATATTTTCAACAGCAAGAAACTTTCTCCAGTATTATTTGGACAAATACTAAATTTATACAAAACCCTTGATACCTCCTGCAAAATTTGATCCAAAAATATTTATTGTTGTACACCAACTTCTGCCAAACAAACAAACAAAAATCAATTACAGAATTTTGCCTTACACACCAAAGTTTATTATCTTATTTGCAAGACTCTTATGCCTGACCTTTTCGAAACCTTTGGTTTATCATTGTGTATATATACGGCACACAATGGGATCCCATACATTTCATAAACTCTTTAATCTTTCACTAATTACATCCATTACATATCATTCCCATCTTTATATTAAACTCTTCTACATTATTCCGTCTCTTTGTATAATTCTCCGCAAAGCACTAAACATCAACACGGATATGTGCATTTGCACATATACATCTGATAAAATAATATTACCAATTAAATAACAGACTTCACTGATGCATTTATTACACATCAACTTTCAAATATACAACTAAAGCGATATATTAAAATTTTCATTATTCCTGCTACATAGGTACTGTTCTTCCTCTGAATTAATTGAAAAATTTTTACAGCTACATTCTACAACACTTAATCATCAATCCCCTAAATTTTCGCAATTGCAACATTTCCCCAAAATTTTTTCCCTTCCACTTCTTTGTACACATCCTTCGGTTCAATCTCATACCTTCATCTACAAGTATATTGATATCTACTTTCCACAACTTTTCTACGATCCTCTACAACATTTCTTAATCAATCCTCTTATGCCATCATTTTTACATGTGATATTCATAAAATCCAATTACTATTTTTATTTTTTTTACTTATTTATTTGCAATAATGGCACACGTCATCATTCACATTTAATTAAATTCAATACAATTCTATATCGTCAAATGGCAAATAAACTAAAATATCATTTCCATTACTCCAACCTCTCTCAACACCTAGGTACCCCATAATTCTATTTCCACTTCTTCCAGCTACTACTGCATAAACTTTCCAAAACCTCAACTCTTACATATTATTCATCAATCCTCAACACTTTCTAGCTATCTTTTCAATATTTTCACATCATCATTAATTACTTATTAATGAATCCATTTATCTTCCTTTTCTTCTCAATATTCCAATTTTTAACAAGAAAGTTTTTATTATTCTTATTTAGGTGCAAATCATTCAAAACACTTTGTTCACAAATATCTTTTCAATATTTCCACACCGCGGCCATTCATTACTTAAATAAATCCACTTCTCTTTCTTTCTTTCTCAATATTCCAACTTTTAACAAGTACCTACAATTATTATTATTCTTATAAATCATTCGAAACACATTCTTTGCAAATAAATGTTTACATTCCACATACATAACCTCACTTACATCGTCCATCAAACACAACTCTCCTATTGGTTAATTTCAAACCGAATTCAACGCTAACAACCAATCGCATTCATCTCCGCATTTTCGCCTAATTTAAATTTTCAAATTTAAAAATTACATTGCCACAATCATTATTTAAACAAATTTTTCCTTGCACACACTAATAACTACGCCTACATATTGAATGAATTACTTTATTTTTATTCCATTATTATTTACATAACATTATTCTTCTTCCCTCAATTACTATAACATTCAAAATAAAATCAAGTAGGTAGTTAACCCTTCCAACATTGCACTCTCAATTTAGATTCAATTATTTCGTAAATATTAATTTTCTGCGCCATCTTTTTCTCCATTCAGCATCACCTTCTAAATAGTTGAGTAAGACAATTTTATATTGTACATATATAAATTACAATAATATTTAAATCCATCCATACCAATACCATATTTATATTTTCCGCAATAATACACAATACACATTTATATATTCCTCTTCTTCTTAATTTTATACAAAACCCTTGAAGATACCTCCTGCGAAATTTGATCCAAAAATATTTATTGTTGCACACCAACTTCTGCCAAACAAACAAACAAAAATCAATTACAGAATTTTACCTTACACACCAAAGTTTATTATCTTATTTACAAGACTCTTATACCTGACCTTTTCGAAACCTTTCGTTTATCATTGTGTATATATACGGCACACAATGAGATCCCATACGTTTCATAAACTCTTCAATCTTTCACTAATTACATCCATTACATATCTTTCCCCTCTTTATATTAAACTCTTCTACATTATTCCGTCTCTTTGTATAATTCTCCGCAAAGCACTAAACATCAACACGGATATGTGCATTTACACATGTACATCTAATAAAATAATATTAGATACCAATTAAATAACAGACTTCACTGATGCATTTATTACACATCAACTTTCAGATATACAACTAAAGCGATATATTAAAATTTTCTTTATTCCCGCTAACTACTGTTCTTCCTCTAGGTTAATTGAAAAATTTTTAAAGCTACATTCTACAACGCTTAATCATCAATCCCCTAAATTTTCCCAATTGCAACATTTCCCCCAAATTTTCTCCCTTCCACCAGGGCCGGATTAGCCACATATGCCGCTGGAAGCAAATGTTTCATTGCCGCCCCTGGTACCCTCAAAAATCCAAAGAATTTTTGGATTTTTGAAGATCAAACGGTTTAAATTAAATGTCAGAATTGTAATCCCCACAAAAAAATTTCGTGGGCAGTTTCCTGATATACTGAGAGTTGAAAAAAATAAATAACATAAAATAACATGAATTTATTAATATTTTTGCCACCCCCGAAATTTGCCGCTGGAAGCAACTGCTTCCTCAGCTTCATGGGTAATCCGGCCCTACCTTCCACTTCTTTGTACACATCCTTCGGTTCAATCTCATACTTTCATCTGCAACTATATTGATATCTACTTTCCACAACTTTTCTACGATCCTCTACAACATTTTAAAATCAATCCTCTTATGCCATCATTTTTACATGTAATATTCATAAAATCCAATTACTATTTTTATTTTTTTTACTTATTTATTTGCAATAATGGCACACGTCATCATTCACATTTAATTAAATTCAATACAATTCTATATCGTCAAATCGCAATTAAACTGAAATATCATTTCCATTACTCCAACCTCTCTCAACAGCTAGGTACTCCATAATTCTATTTCCATTTCTTCCAGCTACTACTGCATAAACTTTTCAAAACCTCCACTCTTACATATTATTCATCAATCCCCAACACTTTCTAACTTCATCTTTTCAATATTTTCACATCATCATTAACTACTTATTAATAAATCCATTTTTCTTTCTTTTCTTCTCAATATTCCAACTTTTAACAAGAAAATTCTTATTATTCTTATTTAGATGTAAATCGTTCAAAACACTTTCTTCACAAATATCTCTTCAATATTTCCACACCGCGGCCATTCATTACTTAAATAAATCCACTTTTCTTTCTTTCTTTCTCAATATTCCAACTTTTAACAAGTACCTATAGTTATTATTATTCTTAGTTATAAATCATTCGAAACACTTTCTTTGCAAATAAATGTTTGCATTCCACATACATAACCTCACTTACATCATCCATCAAACACAACTCTCCTATTGGTTGAAAATTCAACGCTAACAACCAATCGCATTCATCTCCGCATTTTCGCCTAATTTAAATTTTCAAATTTAAAAATTACATTGCCACAATCATTATTTAAACAAATTTTTCCTTACACACACTAATAACTACACCTACATATTGAATGAATTACTTTATTTTTATTCCATTATTATTTACATAATATTATTCTTCTTTCCCTCAATTACTATAACATTCAAAATAAAATCAAGTAGATGGTTAACCCTTCCAACATTGCACTCTCAATTTAGATTCAATTATTCCGTAAATATTAATTTTCTGCGCCATCTTTTTCCCCATTCAGCGTCACCTTCTAAATAGTTGGGTAAAACAATTTCCATTGTACATACATAAATTACAATAATATTTAAATCCATCCATACCAATACCATATTTATACTTTCCGCAATAATACACAATACACATTTATATATTCCTCTTCTTCTTTCAGATTTAAATAAAAACTATGGCCTCCACCGTAATTATTGTAAGTATAAATATTTTTCCGACTCTCATACTTATCACATATGGAACCTATTTGATGTGCAATTTTTGCACTCCATTATTAAATTTTCACTATTGCGATATCCTGCTGCCACTTTCTTATACTCCACATCACACATTACCCTTATCAGAACTTTGTGCATTGTCTTATTCTTTCCACAAACATAATTTAAGTACCATACAAAACGATCTAATTTTTCCCATTTCTAATATGTTTTCCAATAATTATCTTTGCTTTTCTTACAGACTCCTGCAGACACCGACACCTCCCTGCTCAATGTTGTAAGTAAAATTTTTTTTTCTCACTCCCATTTCACACATGAATACTTTCTCATTAATCGTACTTATTTTTTAAATTATTTCCAAATATCTTATTAACGATTTTTAACATAAAAACTAAATGAGTCACTTTTACCGCCTTCCCCTAGAATAAATCTATCTATATAAAATTTTATCAAAAAATAACACGATACAAATTAATATTATATGCATTACGCTTAAAAATAAATTTATTTCTCAAATTGTTCACATAACCTTCTCAATATTATATTTTGTTTGGATCGATTCATCTATTTCATTCACACAACACATTTCTAAGCAAAAGTCAGTTTTTTAAATTACCAAATTCAATTTTTAACATATGTTATCCTTTTTGTTAAAATTTAGTCCAGGCCCATTTTAAACAACCCTATCAACTATAACCTGCTTAATTTTCATATAAAAAAACGCTGTTGCAATATCTAAAATTTCCATTCCAAAAACCATTGGAAAGTCTGGACCTTAATTTTTATAATACAAACCTTTCAATTTGTAACAAAATATACTATTCTATAAACAACAATTTAAAAACAAAAATTAATAAAAATCAACCGCTATTCCGGCCATGTCCCACTTTCAAATGAATCACAACTATATAATTCAATCATTCTCTCACTCTATATACGCGTGCACTCTCCAATTCAAACACATTCCTTTCTTCATACATCCCATTTTTTTCTTATATATATTATGTACAATTCTCCTCAAGTACACTGCCTCCCCAACTAACACAATAAATATATAAGAGCTATTAAAATTCTACGTTCACACTCCAAAATTCTTCATTTAATTACATAATTATTTATCTTCTCATCATTCTCCTTTTCAAATATTACGATTGTTACCACACATTCACATATAATATTAATTTAAATTCTCCCTACACAGAGTGCTAAGTTTCAACCCTATAATATTTCCCTTATTTCAACCTTATCCATTTGATATTTATATTAGAACACAAACTACCGCTAAAAATATTTATATTTTTTTTTTTTTTTTTTTTTTTTCGATTACAAACATTTATTACAAATCCACTTCTCTTTCGATTTATCCAAAATATCACCTTTTAATTTTCAAATGTAGGTATATAAATATGTCATGTATTTGCACTTCTTCTATAATTAGAAAAAAATCCAAATGTCAACCAATTTTATAATCGAAATTTGAAAACCAATATATGTTTCTATCTCAACTACCTTTCATTCTTTCTATGGGTTTTCAATAAGTAACTATAAATTATGCAACGCGAGAATAATTTTGTTAAAAATATTATACTTTTGGACAAAATAGATAAAGTTGCAAAAAAATTAAGCAGATACAAAATAGACAGCAATGAAATCAGAGAGAATTCCAAACATCACGAGCCACCGTTTTTCCATTTGAAAAAAATATTTCCACTACAAACTTGATTTTGTCGCAACTATAGAAGCTTCTTAAACAATTTAAAACAAATAAACATAATCTCAATAATTCCCATCTCACTTGGTATATTCAGAATATATTATCTTACCTTGCATTCTAATACATGCAAATTAAATATTAAATTTTTTCCCGAACAAACCACCAGTGACAGCATATTATTTGTAATAATATACAAAAAGAATAATTTATTTTTAACGTTAACTCACATCCCACCAAATTTCGGTTGGATAAGTTATAAATTTTAAGAAATATTTAAGTAAACCAATTCCCTCTGTACTCCTCGATTATAAAATACGTCCACAATTATAATGATTGAAAAGGTAAATTCTATTTCCCATCATTTCTCATGTAATATATTTCTCCGGTATTATTATATTAACATCTACACACTACGTTCCGTTTCAACAACCTAAAAATCTATCAATAAAAAAATTTTTTAAAATAAAAATTAAAATCAACATTCCACTATATAACTGAATCTGTCTATTGGTCTTGCTACAATAATTATTAATAAAAAACAATGTACTTGAATGACGAATCGAAAATAATTTATATCAATTAACCGGGCTCAACAGGTCTTCTTCTTGCATTTATGCAATTTTTAATTTTTATTCCATTTATTTCTTCTGGGATATTTTTTTATGCATCAAGTTAGGCAAATTCTTCCACAAGCCCAAAATCTCACCATCAATTTTAATTCTAAATAACTTTTTTTAGCGATAATTTTTCATATCATTAATATTAAACGTAATTACCTCTCTCATGATTTTAAAATTTTTTAATTTCCTGCACACCTCATACATACAATATTAACTTTTTCTATTACAATCATATATTTACCAAAAGCAACAACTATTCAAATATATAATATAATTTCCCACGTAAAGTAAAAAAAAAATGTCATCATCTTATACACCCTACTACGAACATCCTATAAATACAGCATCTATTATATTCTTTTATTTTGCTATTACAATAATTACTCCAAAACATTACTTTTCTATTTTCAAAATTCCCAAACAGGTAAGACTCGCCCCCCACTTTCCCCTGTATGTATTTATTTTTTTATTTTCTACGTAGGGTGAGAAATAAAAAATTTAATCCTCTTATATACACCCTGACTGTGATCATGCTACATAATACAGCACCCATTAAATTCTTTTATTTTGCCATTATAATAATTACTCCAATAAAACATTGCATTTCTATTTTCCAGAATACCAAACCAGATGGATCGACCGTCCCTCTTTCAGCACTTTCCCCTGTACGTATTTATTTTTTTATTACAATTTTTAATTTAAATTATATGACATATCTAATTCGACTTTTCCACGACACATTATATTTCTTATAATACAACTCCAATTAGATACTTTCCTGAGACTATTACAATAATTACTCTACCTACGTCACTACATCTCTGTTAACGACATATCTCACTGTATATAGATAAACCTCAAACACATCTTCCCGAAAAGCGAGCAAATGTCAAAACATGTGTCCACCACAATTAATTATTTAAGCATTTAAAGGCATTAAATTATATTTAAAGATATTTAGATGTATTTAAAGATATTTAATTAAGGTATTTAAATAGATTTAAAAATATTTAAAAGTATTAATATTTAAAAATATTTAAATATATTTAAAGGTATTTATATATATTTAAATAGGGTATCAAACTTTGTACGCCTTTCGAAAAACATTCCAATCCAAATTAATAATACTTATTTAAATATTTAAAGATTTACACCCCCCCCTATCTTCCCCAATATTTTTTATTATTTATTGCGCAAATTCTTACAAAATATAGGATGACATTTTTCCATCCACTTCCGACCTTATATAAATGCTAAATATTTTTTGTAAGCAAAATAACCTATTCTTTCTCTTATCCTATCCTCCACATTATACCTTTATTTATGATTAATCTAAGTTTGACTTTACCAACATGACGGACTATAGGGTGTATTCTATATCGCCTGTCGTTATTTATAATGGACTGTTAAAATTCTTATCCAATCAGAGCCTCTTATTTTGAGGAGATCTTTGGCCTGATTCGATAAGAATTTTAATAGTCCGTTATCGATTTTTTTCGATACCATTTATTAATAAAAATTATTGTAATAAAATAACTTATCGAAAATAAATATAATTGATCACTATTAATCACCCACCAACTTCCACTATTACACGATTTTTGATTTTTCCCCATTTTTATTTCTTCTGAGCAGTTTTAAAAATACTATTCAAGCCGCAGGATCTATCCACACTTTACAATTCTACCATAAATTTCAATTCTACCCAACTTTCCGTATCGACAATTTGTCTTAATACGACTTGCTAAAATTAAATATAATTTACTCTTGCATTTATTTCCAGATTTATAAATTTTCTAAACACCCTATCCATAGAATATTAACTATTAACGCCTTTACAATCGCTCTCTACATAAACATAATGTATAATACAACCACATTTATGTATCTTCTATTAACTATTATAATAATAACTCTTGGGACCGATCTTTTCGTCACAAATTAACTTTATCCGACAGTTATTAACCTAAAACACAATTGTTACAACAATAAAACTTAACAACTACCGGATAAACGTAACATAAAAAAAGCCGAACCTTAGACTTTTAATTTCTATTAGCAGAATGCCCCACCTCTGCAGGAAACGCCCCTACCACCTGTAAGTATTATTATTACTATTAATAATATTTTATGTTTCCATTTCACCCATTCCATGAAATTTTAACTAACACCATGACAATCATATTTTGTAACTAAGTCAAACCATTCCCTATGATTAATGAACTAACCCCATAGTATAACAAATGAATAATGTTACCCTCTTATGCTCACTCTAACTACATAAACATGCTGCGCAATAAAACCGCTTTTATTTTTACCTTCTATTTACTATTAGAATAATTATTCTTAATCATTAAATTTCTATTTGCAGAATACAACGATGCCTGTGCAAAAACACGATCCTCAACCACCTGTGAGTATTAATTTTTTTTATTTTTCATTTAAAATATACAAAATTATTTCAATTTTCCCGTTCGCAACTTTTATACACGACAAAACAAAATAAAATAATAAAAGCCTCCCCTACAATTTTTTTTTATTAAACAAATTTATTTCCAAAATACGTCGAACTCTTTAAAAATTGTTCTTATTTATACATTAAGTATGTTCTAAACGAATAATTAATTATTTTTTATTCAAATTCAATACACTTTACTCATAATAAGAGCTCAAATTTTTTAACATTCAACAACTTTTCCACACAAATATACTGGATATTGTAGATATTTATAAAATTTATCATCTTAGATATTTAAATCTTTTATTATTATTATTAATATTTTATTTTTCCGTTTTACCCCTTCCATGTAATTTCAACTAACACCATGACAATCATATTTTCCAATTGAGACAAACCATTCCCCATGATTAATGAACTTTCCCCATAATATAAAAAATAAAAAATGTTACCCTCTTACACTCACTCTAACTACATAAACATACTGCACAATACATCCGCTTTTATTTACCTTCTATTAACTATTACAATAATTATTCTTTAACATTAAATTTCTATTTACAGAATACCTCGATGCCTCCGCAAGATCGTGATCCCCAACCATCTGTAAGTTTTAATTTTTTTTATTTTTCTTTTAAAATATACAAAATTGTTTCCACTTTCCCGTTCGCAACTTTTATACAGGACAAAAAATAAAATAATAAAAATCTCAACTACAATTTTTTTTTATTCAATAAAAATTGATTTCCAACATACGTCAAACTATTTGAAAACCATTATTATTTATACATTAAGTATCTTCTGAACGAATGATTAATTATTATTTATTCAAACTCAATACACTTTCCTCATAATAAAAGCCCAAATTTTTTAACATTCAACAACTTTTCCACGTAAAAATACTAGATACCATAGATGTTTATAACATATATCATCTTAGATATTTGCATCTTTTAATATTATTATTAATATTTTATTTTTCCGTTTTACCCCTTCCATATAATTTCAACTAACACCATGACGATCATAGTTTTTAACTAAATCAAACCATTCCCTATGATTATTGAACTTTCCCCTTAATATAAAAAATGATAAATGTTACCCTCTTATATCCACTCTAACTACATAACTGCGCAATACAACCGCTTTTATTTAATTTCTATTAACTATTACAATAATTATTCATGTAAACATTACATTTCTATTTGCAGAATTCCACGATACCTGTGCAAGACCGTCATCCTCAACTATATGTAAGTATTAATTTGTTTTTTTTATTTTTCATTTAAAATTTACAAAATTGTTTCCGTTTTCCCGATCGCAACTTTTATACATGATAAAACAAATTAAAACAATAAAAGTCTCACCTCCAATTTTTTTTAACTAAAAAAATTATTTCTAAAATCCGTCAAACTTTTTAAAAACTGTTATTATTTATACATTGGATATCTTCTAGACGAATAATTAATTATTTTTTATTCAAACTCAATACACTTTACTCATAATAAAAGCCCAAATTTTTTTAACATTCAACAACTTTTCCACGCAAAATTACAGGGATATTGTGAATATTTATAAAATATTTCGTCTTGGATATTTGAATCTTTTATTATTATTATTAATATTTTATTTTTCCGTTTCACCCCTTCCACGTAATTTCAACTAACACCATGACAATCATATATTTTTCAACTAAGTCAAACCATTTCCTATGATTAATGAACTTTCCCCATAATATAAAAAATGAAAAATGTTACCCTCTTACACCCACTCTAACTACATAAACATACTGCACAATACAACCGCTTTTATTTACCTTCTATTAACTATTACAATAATTATTCTTAAACATTAAATTTTTATTTACAGATTACCTCGATGCCTCCGCAAGATCATGATCCCCAACCATCTGTAAGTTTTAATTTTTTTTATTTTTCTTTTAAAATATACAAAATTGTTTCCATTTTCCCGTTCGCAACTTTTATACACGACAAAACAAAATAAAATAATATAAACCTCGCCTGCGATTTTTTTTTTAATTAAAATAAATTTATTTCCAACATACGTCGAACTATTTAAAAACCGTTATTATTTATACATTAAGTATCTTCTGAACAAATAATTATTTATTATTTATTCAAACTCAATACACTTTCCTCATAATAAAAGCCCAAATTTTTTAACATTCAACAACTTTTCCACGCAAAAATACTGGATATCATAGATGTTTATAACATATATCAATTTAGATATTTGCATCTTTTAATATTATTATTAATATTTTATTTTTCCTTTTTACCCCTTCCATATAATTTCAACTAACACCATGACGGTCATAGTTTTTAACTGAGTCAAACCATTCCCTATGATTATTGAACTTTCCCCTTAATATAAAAAATAAAAAATGTTGCCCTCTTATATCCACTCTAACTACGTATATATACTGCGCAATACAACCGCTTTTATTTAATTTCTATTAACTATTACAATAATTATTCTTAAACATTACATTTCTATTTGCAGAATTCCACGATACCTGTACAAGAACGCAATCCTCAACTATCTGTAAGTATTAATTAATTTTTTTTATTTTTCATTTAAAATATACAAAATTGTTTCCATTTTCCCGATCGCAATTTTTATACACGATAATACAAATTAACATTGTAGATATTTCTAAAATTTATCATCTTAGATATTTGCACCTTTTAAACTTCTACACCAACGATCAAATATTATATTTATATATTAATTTTAAAACTTTTATATATTACCTACAACAAAATAGTCCTATTAAAATTCACTATAACACTTTCTCTATTTTAAATTGTCCACATACATTCCCTCTAATCTGCTGTATATTTTGATTTTACTGAACTACACCTTTAAATTACCATATATATTAACCTTTCATTATAACTAAAGTGTATAAATTAAGTTTATACAAAACAATCTTTACTTATTTAAAGAAAACAATGTGTATAAATATTATGATAATCTTTAAAAGATTTTACACCCTTTAACTTAAAACCATAATATTTCTCAAAAAGACATATTATAAACTAAACTTATATATTGCCTATTTTTAAAAATATTCTTTAATAACTAATTAACTTTCTGATTTTTCCTTCACAAACACACACATTAAATTTTCTTCTCTCACTTTTCACATCAACTATTTAAATCTCTTTAACGATTCATTAATTCTATCAATTTTTTTGCCCGCTCCTTTACTGTTTTTTTTTTTTTTTTTTTTTGCTTTATTAAAATTTGCCTACGCAATTATTGAATTGAATCGAAATATCTAAATACCTACAATAGAAACTTTCCCAACAAATTTCACCAGAATTACTGTTCTATAGATAGGTAATACTTTAAGAATTTCCAATGTATATAAAGATTTCTGATTATTGACGTATAAATTTAAAGGATACAACTATACAGACAAAATACCTTAACTGCACCACTAATTTTTGTGCAAAAAACTTTTGAAACATCAAGAAATTGGCTCCAATTTTTTAATAAAAAATTCTTTGTTTGTTTAAAACATAACTATTATATTATTAATAGTAATAATTTTTAAAAATTTCAATAACGCCCCATATTTTAAGACCAAAATATTTCAAAAAACAATACTATTTATTGTAAGCAAAACTTCCATTATTTTTATATATTCTATCGTTTATAACGATTCTCAACGACAAATCAAAATCGTCCTATACAATAAATAAGTACCTATCCCATTTAATTTTCATCATAAACACCCACACTCCTACGCACACGCACTCTCTCACACACACTCACACACCCACACCTACACATACACACGCACACACACACACTCACCCATAGAATCAAACAAACAAACTGGCGATTAAGCAGACAAGCGCCCAAACACACAAACCCAAACACCCACGCACACAAACACACACACGCACGCACACACGCACATACTGTACTTATAAACTAGAAAACAATATATTTAATTTCTTTCTTTTCTTCTACAGACCACCCCCTTGATACAACCAGACCGGCCGCAGCGTTTTCTTACTAGAGATCAAAGGTAAATATTCATTTCTTCCCCCATAAACCAATTTCCTCACCATACTTCCATTTTATTATATTTCAGAAGAGAATACTACATCAATCTGCATAGAACAAGGGAATTAGAACAAAGAAGAGAGGTGCATAACGCTCGAATGGGCACCCTCTTAGAAGCCCATTTGAGGTTATGCGCCTCGATGTGTCCTGTCGAGCATCCTTCATCCGATGAAATTCAAAGAAGACGAAGAAGAGGACGAGGGAGAGGGCGACGGGGACGGCAACATTAATTATTACATGTTATAGCTGATATTTTATTTTAATGTAATTGTTTAAATTTCTAATTATAAATATCCAACTTTTGCATAGCTATTATTATTATTATACCACATACTCTCCTGATGCCCTGTCACTTTTTAAGTAACATCTTTGTCGAACTCTACTTCTTTCCCGAGACTTTTAGGCCGAATCCAACTACTACGTCCGGTTCCCATATCTAATCGAAGACGCCTACAAAAATACACGAATCGCTTTTTTCTCGATATACTCTCCCACTTTTAGGGTAGCATCTCTGTCGAACTCTACATCTTTCCCAAAACTCTTCCACCGATTGCAACTACATTGCCCGAATCCCATGACTAATCGAAGACGCCTACGAAAATACGAAAGACGCCTCTTTCCTGATACCCTCTCACTTTTTAGGTAACATCTCTGTCAGACTCTACTTCTTTCCCAAAATTCTTCCACCGAATTCAACTAAATTGCCCGAATTCCCTTACCTAATCGGCCATGCCTACGTATATACGCGAATCGCCTCTTTCCTGATATACCCTCCCACTTTTAAAGTAGCATCTCTGTCGCACTCTGCATCTTTCCTAAGGCTCTTCCACCGAGTCCAACTATATTGTTCGGATTCCATAATTAATCGAACTTGCCCACGAAAATACGCGAACCGCCTCTTTCCTGATATACCCTCCCACTTTTAAAGTGGCATCTCTATCGGGCTCTACATATTTCCCGAGACTCTTCCACCGAATCCGACTAAATTGCCCGAATCCCATAACTAATCGAACATGCCTACGAAAATACGCCATTCGCCTCTTTCCTGATATACCCCCCCCCCCACTTTTAAAGTAGCATCTCTGTCGGACTCTACATCTTTCCCGAGACTCTTCCACTGAATCCGACTAAATTGCCCGAATCCTATAACTAATCGACCATGCCTACGAAAATACGCCAATCGCCTCTTTCCTGATATTACCCTCACACTTTTAAAGTAGCATCTCTGTCGGACTCTACATCTTTCCCGAGACTCTTCCACCGAATCCAACTAAATTGCCCGAATCCCATAACTAATCGAACATGCCTACGAAAATACGCGAATCGCCTATTTCCTGATATACCCTCTCACTTTTTAGGTAGCATCTCTGTCGGACTCTACATATTTCCCGAGACTCTTCCGCCGAATCCACCTGCATTACCCGAATCTCATAACTAATTTTTTCTTAGCGCGATAGCCAGCCCCAATAGCCAAACCCAAAGGAGCTGGCTATCGCCTACAACCCTGACAGGCGGCGACAAATATTTTTTTCAAGGGGGTCGAGAAAAAAAAGAGAAAGTGGGCGTCCCTATCTTTCGATTTTCCCACCCCTCACCCCCCACCCCCCAAAAAAAAGTTCCAAAAATTTTTTTTCCCGATTTTCCCAAGGGTGTCGGAAAAGAAAAAGCGTCCCGAAAAATTTTTCCAAGGGGCTCCATAAAAAAATTCGAAAAAAATTTTTTTTTCCCGATTATCGCCCCCCCCCCCAAAAAAAATTCTAACGAACTTTTTTTTTTCAGATTTTTTCCAAGGGGATCAGAAAAAAATTCGAAAATAAACGTCCCCAAAAATTTTTCCAAGGGAGTTAAAAAAAAAATTTTGAAAAATTTTTTTTTTCTTCGATTTCACACCCCCACCCCCCAATAAAAAAAGTTCAAAAAAAATGTTTTTTTTCGTTTTTTTCCAAGTGGATCAGAAAAAAATTTTTCAAAGGAGGTCCACAAAAAATCGAAAAAAAATTTTTTCCATTTTCACATTCCCCCCCAAAGAAAAAGAGTTCCAAAGAATTTTTTTTTTTTTCGATTTTCACGCGTTTCACGACCTCTTTTCTTTTCTCATACACTGATTAGACGAGCGCCGTAGGCGCAAATCTTTCGCTCCTTCAACTTTCTCGACTCATCCACATCCACCCCATACTCCATTCGAGCTGGCGACAAGTTCGTTTATGTAAACCTCAAAAAAAAATAGCAGACCCCCCACAACCTAAAACCACAAGTCCCGGATTTTCAACTAGAAACCCCGAGATAAAAATCCACCGTACCCGACAATCGAGCCAACCCCCGCTAGGGGGTTGGCGAGGAGTTATTGACAGCCGCCGGCAGGCCTAGATCGTGCTCTGCACGATCTAGTCTGAATATAAGGGCACCGGGCGGTGCCCTTATATTATTAAACGCCGATAAGGCAGACTCACTCTAATTTCTTGCAGACGTCGTATTTTCGTGACGATCCGTTGAGTATTAAGAAAGTTATTAACGTTTCAATACCCCCGTGTCGAAGGGTTTTGAAAATCAGCGAAATTAGAAAGAGTTCGAAGACTAATGGCCGCCGCCGGAAGTCGACGAAATTTTAATTTTTCGTTTTCCCTCGAAAATGTCACTTTTCTTACGCTCCTCCCGACTCGAAAACGGCAGCGCGACCCGCGCATTTACGATGTAGTGTTAAGTTAGACCCTTGGGCTTAGGTTTCGTGAAAGAAACGGGGTCCGAAAGCTCTTTTTAATTTGGAAATAGTATTTGAAAATTTCGTGTTTTTTGGGTCGGCTAAGATTGCAAAACACGCTGCCCTTCCGCGGCTTATAACTCGGCCGTCTTTAGAGATAGAACGGCGCCGTATTTTTTTTTGAAAACTACATGAAATTTCCAAAAACCCCTGTCTCGATTTATTTTTTCGATTTTCGGCTCCCTAAGCGAGCTACGGCCGTTCAAAGGTTGGCAATTTGCGACTTTTTCCCGACACGTACCCCCGTTTCTTTCGACTGCACTCTCAAATTTCGTTCCGGAGACTCCGGCCCCGGACCGATGGAAAGAGGAAGGACAAACGAAAAATTTTTTCGTTTCACTTTTTCGAGATCGCCGTTATTTGCCGAGATATGAATTTTTTAAAAAGGCCGTTTTCGGTACTATTCCGGAAATAAACACTCCGGAGTCCGGAGGATTTTTTCGACCAAATTTTCAGGACAGCTAGACGCGACCTTCCCACAAGTCCACCTAAAGTTTCGTTGCTTAATATCCATTGGCGGCGGAGATATTAAATTTTTTATAGGTCGATGTTCGCGTGTCGATTTCATTAAAAATGGGCCAAATTCTGGCGAATTTCCCAAACATGCACCTCAACTTTACCTCATAACTCGAAGGTCTTTAAAGATGGAGCGGCGCAGTATTTTTTTTCGGAAACTACAAGAAAAGTTAGTTAGGTGCAAGTGGAAAATTATTTTTCCGATTTTCGACTCCATAAGCGAGATATAGCCGTTCAAAGTTTGGCTATTTCTCATTTTCTACCGACGTGCGCCCCTTATTTATTCGATAGCGCCCTCAAATTTCGATCCGGGGACTCCGGACCCGGACCAAACGCAACAGGAAGGACAAACGAAAAAGTCTTTTTTTTATTTTTTGGCCATCTCCGATATTTGCCGAGATTCGAATTTTTTAAAAAGGCCGTTTTCGGTACTATTCCGGATTTATTTGCTCCGGAGTCCGGAGGATTTTTTCGCCCGGATTTTCAGGAGAGCTGGAACCATCCTTCCTCTCGGATCCCTGAAAATTTCGTCGAAAAATATTCATCCGCGGCCGAGTTATGAATTTTTTTTGCGAATCGTTACGCCACGCTCGCTACGTGGACGTAGTCCGTCCGAATTTACACAACGACATACGTTTTCGAAGACGTATGTCTTCGGGATAAAATTGAGCTTCTTCATTTTCGACGCTACGTGAAAACCGATAGCATATTCGGACTCGGGACGACCCCACGATTCTCAAACCGTTTTCGGTTTTTCGATCGGACGTTTCCTTCTCTTCTCGATTTGAAGCGTCAAATTTCTTTCAACCAATCACAGAGCCCCATTCTATATCGGCTAAAATAGCCAATTTCGAAGCGATTTTCGTGCGGTTTTCGATGGGAGATCGGTAGAGGGTCTCGCCGAGCGACTTTCTTGACCTTCATACCGGGTGTTCGATTCGCCCGGGACCCCCAAAAAAAATAAAAATTCGGAAAAAGTCCCCAAACGTCGCGTTTTCTTGCTGCTGACGCCTAGGGAGCCCACAGAAAAATGGAACGGCGGAAAAATTTTTTTTCCAAGGGGGTCAAAAAAAAAATTGATAGCATGCATCCCCAAAAAAATTTCTTGGGGGTCCGAAAATAAATTATTTCTAAAAAATTTTTTTTTTTCGATTTTCGCCCCCCCCAAAAAAAAAAGTTCCAAAAAATTTTTTTTTTCCAAAAATCGTAATTTTGACGGCTGTCAAAAATTTTTTTTTTTAATCACTTAATACATCGGAGAAGAACCCGCCGGGGCAAATTCCTTCAACTTTTTTGACACATCCAAATCAACCCCACCCCCCCTTCGAGCCAACCCCCGCTAGGGAGTTGGCGAGAAGTTCGTTTATGTAAACCTCAAAAAAAAAATTGCAGACCTGAATAGCCCGACCTCTTTTCGAAGTGCCGAAGGCACGAGTATTTCGCTCCTTAGGCGTCGTCAAATATTTTTTCCAAGGGGGTCGGAAAAAAAAATCGAAAGTGAGCGTCCCGAAAATTTTTTCCAAGGGGGTCCAAAAAAAAAAATTCGGAAAACTTTTTTTTTTCGGTTTTCGCCCCCCCCCCAAAAAAAAAGTTCCAAAAAAATTTTTTTTTTTTCAAAAATCGTCATTTTGACAGCTGTCAAAAAATTTTTTTTTTTAATCACAATGCATCGGAGAAGAACCCGCCGGGGCAAATTCCTTCAACTTTTTTGACACATCCAAATCAACCCCACCCCCCTTCGAGCCAACCCCCGCTAGGGGGTTGGCGAGAAGTTCGTTTATGTAAACCTCAAAAAAAAATTGCAGACCCTGAATAGCCCGACCTCTTTTCGAAGTGCCGAAGGCACGAGTATTTCGCTCCTTAGGCGTCGTCAAATATTTTTTCCAAGGGGGTCGGAAAAAAAAATCGAAAGTGAGCGTCCCGAAAATTTTTTCCAAGGGAGTCCAAGAAAATTTTTTTTTTTTCCGATTTTCGCCTCCCCCCCCAAAAAAAAAAGTTCCAAAAAATTTTTTTTTTTCAAAAATCGTCATTTTGACAACTGTCTAAAAATTTTTTTTTTAATCACTTAATGCATCGGAGAAGAACCCGCCGGGGCAAATTCCTTCAACTTTTTTGACACATCCAAATCAACCCCACCCCCCCTTCGAGCCAACCCCCCTAGGGGGTTGGCGAGGAGTTCGTTTATGTAAACCTCAAAAAAAAAATTGCAGACCCTGAATAGCCCGACCTCTTTTCGAAGTGCCGAAGGCACGAGTATTTCGCTCCTTAGGCGTCGTCAAATATTTTTTCCAAGGGGGTCGGAAAAAAAAATCGAAAGTGAGCGTCCCGAAAATTTTTTCCAAGGGGGTCCACAAAAATAATTCGGAAAAATTTTTTTTTCCCGATTTTCGCCCCCCCCCCCAAAAAAAAAGTTCCAAAATTTTTTTTTTTCCATTTTTACGCGTTTCGCGACCTCTTTTCTTTTCTCATACACCCACATTAGACGAGAGCCGAAGGCACGAGGCTTTCGCTCCTTCAACTTTTTTGACTTATCCGAATCGACCCCACCCCCCCATCGAGCCAACCCCCGCTAGGGGGTTGGCGAGAAGTTCGTTTATGTAAACCTCAAAAAAAAATAGCAGCCCCCTAAAAAACAAAACCAGAAGTCCCGGATTTTCAACTAGAAACCCCGAGATAAAAATCTACCCCACCCTCCAATCGAGCCAACCCCCGCTAGGGGGTTGGCGAGGAGTTATTGACAGCCGCCGGCAGGCCTAGATTGTGCTCTGCACGATCTAGTCTATATATATTAAACGCTGATCAGGCAGACTCGCTCTAATTTCCATAGCAAAGTTGGTACAAACGGTGTACTCAAAGGCTTTTGAGCGGGGGACGAGCGGCGCGCAGCGCCGCTTATTTTACATGTCGTCGTGTCGGGAAAATCTGTTAGGCTATATTTCGTTGCGATCCGTCGAGTCGTAAGAAAGTTATTAACCGTTTTGTACCCCCGTGTCGAAGGGTTTTGAAAATCGGCGAAATTAGAAAGAGCTCGAAGACTAATGGCCGCCGCCGGAAGTCAACGAAATTTTAACCCAACTTTAAATTTTTCGTTTTCCCTCGAAAATGTCACTTTTCTTACGCTCCTCCCGACTCGAAAACGGCAGCGCGACCCGCGCATTCACGATGTAGTGTTAAGTTAGACCCTCGGGCTTAGGTTTCGTGAAAGAAACGAGGTCCGAAAGATCTTTTTCGTTTGGAAAAAGTATTTGAAAATTTCGTGTTTTTTGAGTCGGCGAGAATCGCCAAACATGGTCCCCTTCCGGGGCTTATAACTCGGCCGCCTTTAGAGATAGGACGGCGCGGTATTTTTTTTTGAAAACTACATGAAATTTCCAAAACCCCGGAGTCGATTTATTTTTTCGATTTTCGGTTCCCTAAGCGAGCTACGGCCGTTCAAAGGTTGACAATTTTCGACTTTTTCCCGACACGTACCCCCGTTTCTTTCGACTGCACTCTCAAATTTTGTTCCGGAGACTCCGGCCCCAGACCGATCGAAAGAGGAAAGACAAACGAAAAACATTGTCGTTTCACTTTTTCGAGATCGCCGTTATTTGCCGAGATATGGATTTTTCAAAAAGGCCGTTTTCGGTACTATTCCGGATTTTTTTGCTCCGGAGTCCTGAGGATTTTTTCGACCAAATTTTCAGGACAGCTAGACACGACCTTCCTACAAGTTCACCTAAAATTTCATCGAAAGATATGCATTGGCTGCAGAGATATTAATTTTTTCCTAGGTCGATGTTCGCGTGTAAATTTCATTAAAAATGGGCCGAATTCTGGCGAATTTCCCAAACATGCACCTCAACTCTGTCTCATAGCTCGAAGGTCTTTAGAGATGGAGCGGCGCCGTATTTTTTTTCGAAAACTAGAAGAAAAGTTAGTTAGGTGCAAGTGAAAAATTATTTTTGCGATTTTCGGCCCCATAAGCGAGTTATAGCCGTTCAAAGTTTGGCTATTTCTCATTTTCTTCCGACATGCACCCCTTCTTTATTCGATAGCGCCCTCAAATTTCGATCCGGAGACTCCGGACACGGACCAAACGCAAGAGGAAGGACAAACGAAAAAGTCTTTTTTTTATTTTTTGGCCATCTCCGATATTTGCCGAGATTCGAATTTTTTAAAAAGGCCGTTTTCGGTACTATTTCGGATTTATTTGCTCCGGAGTCCGGAGGATTTTTTCGCCCGGATTTTCAGGAGAGCTAGAACCATCCTTCCTCTCGGATCCCTGAAAATTTCGTCGAAAAATATTCATCCGCGGCCGAGTTATGAATTTTTTTGCGAATCGTTACGCCACGCTCGCTACGTGCACGTAGTCCGTCCGAATTTACACAACGACATACGTTTTCGAAGACGTATGTCTTCAGGATAAAATTGAGCTTCTTCATTTTCGACGCTACGTGAAAACCGACAGCATATTCGGACTCGGGACGACTCCACGATTCTCAAACCGTTTTCGGTTTTTCGATCGGACGTTTCCTTCTCTTCTCGATTTTAAGCGTCAAATTTCTTTCAACCAATCACAGAGCCCCATTCTATATCGGCTAAAATAGCCAATTTCGAAGCGATTTTCGTGCGGTTTTCGATGGGAGATCGGTAGAGGGTCTCGCCGAGCGACTTTCTTGACCTTCATACCGGGTGTTCGATTCGCCCGGGACCCCCAAAAAAAATAAAAAGTCGGAAAAAGTCCCCAAACGTCGCGTTTTCTTGCTGCTGACGCCTAGGGAGCCCACAGAAAAATGGAACGGCGGCAAAATTTTTTTCCAAGGGGGTCAAAAAAAAAAAATTGATTGCATGCATCCCCAAAAAAATTTCCTGGGGGTCCGAAAAAAAATTATTTCTAAAAATTCTTTTTTTCGATTTTCGCCCCCCCTTCCAAAAAAAAAAGTTCCAAAAAAATTTTTTTTTTCAAAAATCGTCATTTTGACAGCTGTCAAAAAAATTTTTTTTTAATCACTTTATGCATCGGAGAAGAACCCGCCGGGGCAAATTCCTTCAACTTTTTTGACACATCCAAATCAACCCCACCCCCCCTTCGAGCCAACCCCCGCTAGGGGGTTGGCGAGGAGTTCGTTTATGTAAACCTCAAAAAAAAAATGCAGACCTGAATAGCCCGACCTCTTTTCGAAGTGCCGAAGGCACGAGTATTTCGCTCCTTAGGCGTCGTCAAATATTTTTTCCAAGGGGGTCGGAAAAAAAAATCGAAAGTGAGCGTCCCGAAAATTTTTTCCAAGGGGGTCCAAAAAAAAAATTCGGAAAAATTTTTTTTTCCGATTTTCGCCCCCCCCTCCCATAAAAAAAGTTCCAAAAAATTTTTTTTTTTCAAAAATCGTCATTTTGACAACTGTCAAAAAAATTTTTTTTTAATCACTTAATGCATCGGAGAAGAACCCGCCGGGGCAAATTCCTTCAACTTTTTTGACACATCCAAATCAACCCCACCCCCCTTCGAGCCAACCCCCGCTAGGGGGTTGGCGAGGAGTTCGTTTATGTAAACCTCAAAAAAAAAATTGCAGAACCTGAATAGCCCGACCTCTTTTCGAAGTGCCGAAGGCACGAGTATTTCGCTCCTTAGGCGTCGACAAATATATTTTCCAAGGGGGTCGGAAAAAAAAATCGAAAGTGAGCGTCCAAAAAAAAAAATTCGGAAAATTTTTTTTTTCGATTTTCAAGCCCCCCCCCAAAATAAAATTCCAAAAATTTTTATTTTTTCGATTTTTACGCGTTAGACGAGCGCCGTAGGCGCGAGGCTTTCGCTCCTTCAACTTTTTCGACTCATCCAAATCCACCCCACCCCCCTTCGAGCCAACCCCCGCCAGGGGGTTGGCGAGGAGTTCGTTTATGTAAACCTCAAAAAAAATTGCAATAAACCGATTAGACGAGTGCCGTAGGCACGAGTTTTTCGCTCCTTGGGCGGCGTCAAATATATTTTCCAAGGGGGGTCGAAAAAAAAAATTGGAAGTGAGCGTCCCGAAAAATTTTTCCAAAAGGGGTCCGAAAAAAAAATTCGGAAAAAATCTTTTTTTTCCGATTTTCGCCCCCCCTCCAAACAAAAAGTTCCAAAAAAATTTTTTTTCGATTTATAGGCGTTAGACGAGCGCCGTAGGCGCAAGGCTTTCGCTCCTTCAACTTTTTCGACTCATCCGAATCCACCTCACCCCCACTTCGAGCCAACCCCCGCCAGGGGGTTGGCGAGGAGTTCGTTTATGTAAACCTCAAAAAAAAAATAGCAGACCCCTAAAAAACAAAACCACAAGTCCCGGATTTTCAACTAAAAACCCCGAGATAAAAATCCACCCCACCCGACAATCGAACCAACCCCCGCTAGGGGGTTGGCGAGGAGTTATTGACAGCCGCCGGCAGGCCTAGATCGTGCTCTGCACGATCTAGTCCATATATATTAAACGCTGATCAGGCAGACTCGCTTTAATTTCAGAGAGAATTTTATGTACTTTGCGGCGCCAAAGGCTTTTTTCCGAGGCAATATCGGCGCACAGCGCCGCTTTTTATAGGCGTGTTCGTGTCGGGAAAATCCCAACGTCGTATTTTCGTGACGATCCGTCGAGTCGTAAGAGAGTTATTAACGTTTCAATACCCCCGTGTCGAAGGGTTTTGAAAATCAGCGAAATTAGAAAGAGCTCGAAGACTAATGGCCGCCGCCGGAAGTCGACGAAATTTTAACCCAACTTTAAATTTTTCGTTTTCCCTCGAAAATGTCACTTTTCTTACGTTCCTCCCGGCTCGAAAACGGCAGCGCGACCCGCGCATTCACGATGTAGTGTTAAGTTAGACCCTTGGGCTTAGGTTTCGTGAAAGAAACGGGGTCCGAAAGCTCTTTTTAATTTGGAAATAGTATTTGAAAATTTCGTGTTTTTTGGGTCGGCTAAGATTGCAAAACACGCTGCCCTTCCGCGGCTTATAACTCGGCCGTCTTTAGAGATAGAACGGCGCCGTATTTTTTTTTGAAAACTACATGAAATTTCCAAAAACCCCTGTCTCGATTTATTTTTTCGATTTTCGGCTCCCTAAGCGAGCTACGGCCGTTCAAAGATTGGCAATTTGCGACTTTTTCCCGACACGTACCCCCATTTCTTTCGACTGCACTCTCAAATTTCGTTCCAGAGACTCCGGCCCCAGACCGATCGAAAGAGGAAAGACAAACGAAAAACTTTGTCGTTTCACTTTTTCGAGATCGCCGTTATTTGCCGAGATGCGAATTTTTCAAAAAGGCCGTTTTCGGTACTATTCCGGATTTTTTTGCTCCGGAGTCCGGAGGATTTTTTCGACCGAACTTTCAGGACGGCTAGACACGACCTTCCTACAAGTTCACCTAAAATTTCGTCGAAAAATATCCATCGGCTGCAGAGATATTAATTTTTTCCTAGGTCGATGTTCGCGTGTAAATTTCATTAAAAATGGGCCAAATTCTGGCGAATTTCCCAAACATGCACCTCAACTCTGCCTCACAGCTCGAAGGTCTTTAGAGATGGAGCGGCGCCGTATTTTTTTTCGAAAACTACAAGAAAAGTTGGTTAGGTGCAAGTGGAAAATTATTTTTGCGTTTTTCGGCCCCATAAGCGAGATATAGCCGTTCAAAGTTTGGCTATTTTCGACTTTTTCCCGACACGTACCCCGTCTCTGTCCGATAGCGCCCTCAAATTTCGATCCGGGGACTCCGGACCAGGACCAAACGCAAGAGGAAGGACAAACGAAAAAGTCGTTTTTTTATTTTTTGGCCATCTCCGATATTTGCCGAGATATGAATTTTTTAAAAAGGTCGATTTTTGGAAGAAAAATCGAAAGTGAGCGTCCCGAAAATTTTTCCTAAGGGGATCCAAAAAAAAAATTCGGAAATTTTTTTTTTTTTCGATTTTCGCTCCCCCCCCCCCCCAAAAAAAAAAGTTACAAAAAATTTATTTTTTTCGATTTATAAGTGTTAGACGAACGCCGTAGGCGCGAGGCCTTCGCTCCTTCAACTTTTTTGACACATCCAAATCAACCCCACCCCCCCTTCGAGCCAACCCCCGCTAGGGGGTTGGCGAGGAGTTCGTTTATGTAAACCTCAAAAAAAAAAATTGCAGACCCTGAATAGCCCGACCTCTTTTCGAAGTGCCGAAGGCACGAGTATTTCGCTCCTTAGGCGTCGTCAAATATTTTTCCAATTGGGTCGGAAAAAAAAATCGAAAGTGAGCGTCCCGAAAATTTTTTCCAAGGGGGTCCAAAAAAAAAAATTCGGAAATTTTTTTTTTTTGATTTTCGCCCCCCCTCCCCCAAAAAAAAAAGTTCCAAAAAATTTTTTTTTTTCGATTTATAAGCGTTAGACGAACGCCGTAGGCGCGAGGCTTTCGCTCCTTCAACTTTTTTGACACATCCAAATCAACCCCACCCCCCCTTCGAGCCAACCCCCGCTAGGGGGTTGGCGAGGAGTTCGTTTATGTAAACCTCAAAAAAAAAAATTGCAGACCCTGAATAGCCCGACCTCTTTTCGAAGTGCCGAAGGCACGAGTATTTCGCTCCTTAGGCGTCGTCAAATATTTTTCCAATTGGGTCGGAAAAAAAAATCGAAAGTGAGCGTCCCAAAAATTTTTTCCAAGGGGGTCCAAAAAAAAAAATTCGGAATTTTTTTTTTTTTTGATTTTCGCCCCCCCTCCCCCAAAAAAAAAAGTTCCAAAAAATTTTTTTTTTTCGATTTATAAGCGTTAGACGAATGCCGTAGGCGCGAGGCTTTCGCTCCTTCAACTTTTTTGACACATCCAAATCAACCCCACCCCCCCTTCGAGCCAACCCCCGCTAGGGGGTTGGCGAGGAGTTCGTTTATGTAAACCTCAAAAAAAAATTGCAATAAACCGATTAGACGAGTGCCGTAGGCACGAGTTTTTCGCTCCTTGGGCGGCGTCAAATATTTTTTCCAAGGGGGGTCGAAAAAAAAAAATTGGAAGTGAGCGTCCCGAAAAATTTTTCCAAAAAAAAAATTCGGAAAAAAAAAGTTTCAAAAAAATTTTTTTTTTCGATTTTTACGCCTTAGACGAGCGCCGTAGGCGCGAGGCTTTCGCTCCTTCAACTTTTTCGACTCATCCGAATCCACCCCACCCCCTCTTCGAGCCAACCCCCGCCAGGGGGTTGGCGAGGAGTTCGTTTATGTAAACCTCAAAAAAAAAATAGCAGACCCGTAAAAAACAAAACCACAAGTCCCGGATTATCAACTAAAAACCCCGAGATAAAAATCCACCTCACCCGACAATCGAGCCAACCCCCGCTGGGGGTTGGCGAGGAGTTATTGACAGCCGCCGGCAGGCCTAGATCGTGCTCTGCACGATCTAGTCTATATATATTAAACGCCGATAAGGCAGACTCACTCTAATTTCAGAGGTGAAATTGATGTACTTTACAATACTAAAGGCTTTTTTCCGGGGGACGAGCGGCGCGCAGCGCCGCTTATTTTAGGTGTGTTCGTGTCGGGAAAATCGCTTAGGCTATATTTCGTTGCGATCCGTTGAGTCGTAAGAAAGTTATTAACGTTTTTGTACCCCCATGTCGAAGGGTTTTGAAAATCGACGAAATTAGAAAGAGTTCGAAGACTAATGGCCGCCGCCGGAAGTCAGCCAAATTTTAACCCAACTTTAAATTTTTCGTTTTCCCTCGAAAATGTCACTTTTCTTACGCTCCTCCTGACTCGAAAACGGCAGCGCGACCCGCGTATTCACGATGTAGTGTTAAGTTAGACCCTTGGGCTTAGGTTTCGTGAAAGAAACGAGGTCCGAAAGCTATTTTTAATTTGGAAATAGTATTTGAAAATTTCGTGTTTTTCGGGTCGGCTAAGATTGCAAAACACGCTGCCCTTCCGCGGCTTATAACTCGGCCGTCTTTAGAGATAGAACGGCGCCGTATTTTTTTTTGAAAACTACATGAAATTTCCAAAAACCCCTGTCTCGATTTATGTTTTCGATTTTCGGCTCCCTAAGCGAGCTACGGCCGTTCAAAGATTGGCAATTTGCGACTTTTTCCCGACACGTACCCCCGTTTCTTTCGACTGCACTCTCAAATTTCGTTCCGGAGACTCCGGCCCCAGACCGATGGAAAGAGGAAGGACAAACGAAAAACTTTGTCGTTTCACTTTTTCGAGATCGCCGTTATTTGCCGAGATGCGAATTTTTCAAAAAGGTCGTTTTCGGTACTATTCCGGAAATAAACACTCCGGAGTCCGGAGGATTTTTTCTACCAAATTCTCAGGGAACCTTCGTCCGACCTTCCCACAAGTCCACCTAAAATTTCGTTGCTTAATATCCATCGGCTTCGGAGATATTAATTTTTTTATAGGTCGATGTTCGCGTGTAAATTTCATTAAAAATGGGCCAAATTTTGGCGAATTTCCCAAACATGCACCTCAACTCCGCCTCATAGCTCGAAGGTCATTAGAGATGGAGTGGCGCCGTATTTTTTTTCGAAAACTACAAGAAAAGTTAGTTAGGTGCAAGTGAAAAATTATTTTTGCGATTTTCGGCCCCATAAGCGAGTTATAGCCGTTCAAAGTTTGGCTATTTCTCATTTTCTTCCGACATGTCCCCCTTCTTCTTTCGATAGCGCCCTTAAATTTCGATCCAGAGACTCCGGACACGGACCAAACGCAAGAGGAAGGACAAACGAAAAAGTCTTTTTTTTATTTTTTGGCCATCTCCGATATTTACCGAGATTCGAATTTTTTAAAAAGGCCGTTTTCGGTACTATTCCGGATTTATTTGCTCCGGAGTCCGGAGGATTTTTTCGCCCGGATTTTCAGGAGAGCTAGAACCATCCTTCCTCTCGGATCCCTGAAAATTTCGTCGAAAAATATTCATCCGCGGCCGAGTTATGAAATTTTTTGCGAGTCGTTACGCCACGCTCGCTACGTGCACGTAGTCCGTCCGAATTTACACAACGACATACGTTTTCGAAGACGTATGTCTTCAGGATAAAATTGAGCTTCTTCATTTTCGACGCTACGTGAAAACCGATAGCATATTCGGACTCGGGACGACTCCACGATTCTCAAACCGTTTTCGGTTTTTCGATCGGACGTTTCCTTCCATTCTCGATTTTAAGCGTCAAATTTCTTTCAACCAATCACAGAGCCCCATTCTATATCGGCTAAAATAGGCAATTTCGAAGCGATTTTCATGCGGTTTTCGATGGGAGATCGGTAGAGGGTCTCGCCGAGCGACTTTCTTGACCTTCATACCGGGTGTTCGATTCGCCCGGGACCCCCAAAAAAAATAAAAAGTCGGAAAAAGTCCCCAAACGTCGCGTTTTCTTGCTGCTGGCGCCTAGGGAGCCCACAGAAAAATGGAACGGCGGCAAAATTTTTTTCCAAGGGGGTCAAAAAAAAAATTGAAGGTAGAGGCGTGTCCGAAAAAATTTCTTAGGGGTCCGAAAAAAAACAATAATTAAAAAATTTTTTTTTCGATTTTCGCCTCCTCCCCGCAAAAAAAAAGTTCCTAAAAATTTTTTTTTTTTTCGAAAATCGTCATTTTGGCAGCTGTCAAACAAAAATTTTTTTAATCGCTTAATTCATCGGAGAAGAACCCGCCGGGGCAAATTCCTTCAACTTTTTTGACACATCCAAATCAACCCCACCCCCCCTTCGAGCCAACCCCCGCTAGGGGGTTGGCGAGGAGTTCGTTATGTAAACCTCAAAAAAAAAATTGCAGACCCTGAATAGCCCGAACTCTTTTCGAGTGCCGAAGGCACGAGTATTTCGCTCCTTAGGCGTCGTCAAATATTTTTTCCAAGGGGGTCGGAAAAAAATCGAAAGTGAGCGTCCCGAAAATTTTTTCCAAGGGGGTCCAAAAAAAAAAAATTCGGAAATTTTTTTTTTTCGATTTTCGCCCCCCCCCCCCCTCAAAAAAAAAGTTCCAAAACTTTTTTTTTTTTTAATTTTTACGCGTTAGACGAACGCCGTAGGCGCGAGGCTTTCGCTCCTTCAACATTTTAGACATCCGAATCGACCCCACCCCCCCCTTCGAGCTAACCCCCGCCAGGGGGTTGGCGAGAAGTTCGTTTATGTAAATCTCAAAAAAAAATTGCAGACCCTGAATAGCCGACGTCTTTTCGAAGTGCCGAAGGCACAAGTATTTCGCTCCTTAGGCGTCGTCAAATATTTTTTTCCAAGGGGGTCGGAAAAAAAAATCGAAAGTGAGCGTCCCGAAAATTTTTTCCAAGGGGGTCCAAAAAAAAAAATTCGGAAATTTTTTTTTTTTCGATTTTCGCCACCCCTCCTCCAAAAAAAAAGTTCCAAAAAATTTTTTTTTTTTCGATTTATAAGCGTTAGACGAACGCCGTAGGCGCGAGGCTTTCGCTCCTTCAACTTTTTTGACACATCCAAATCAACCCCATCCCCCCTTCGAGCCAACCCCCGCTAGGGGGTTGGCGAGGAGTTCGTTTATGTAAACCTCAAAAAAAAATTGCAATAAACCGATTAGGCGAGTGCCGTAGGCACGAGTTTTTCGCTCCTTGGGCGGCGTCAAATATTTTTTCCAAGGGGGGTCGAAAAAAAAAACTGGAAGTGAGCGTCCCGAAAAATTTTTCCAAAGGGGGTCCAAAAAAAAAATTCGGAAAAAATCGATTTTTACGCCTTAGACGAGCGCCGTAGGCGCGAGGCTTTCGCTCCTTCAACTTTTTCGACTCATCCGAATCCACCTCACCCCCCCTTCGAGCCAACCCCCGCCAGGGGGTTGGCGAGGAGTTCGTTTATGTAAACCTCAAAAAAAAAATAGCAGACCCCTAAAAAACAAAACCACAAGTCCCGGATTATCAACTAAAAACCCCGAGATAAAAATCCACCTCGCCCGACAATCGAGCCAACCCCCGCTAGGGGGTTGGCGAGGAGTTATTGACAGCCGCCGGCAGGCCTAGATCGTGCTCTGCACGATCTAGTCCATATATATTAAACGCTGATCAGGCAGACTCACTCTAATTTCACGGGTGAAATTGATGTACTTTACAATACTAAAGGCTTTTTTCCGGGGGACGAGCGCCGCTTATTTTAGGTGTGTTCGTGTCGGGAAAATCGCTTAGGCTATATTTCGTGGCGATCCGTTGAGTATTAAGAAAGTTATTAACCGTTTTGTACCCCCGTGTCGAAGGGTGTTGAAAATCTGGTGAATTAGAGAGAGCTCAAAGACTAATGGCCGCCGCCGGAAGTCGACGAAATTTTAACCCAACTTTAAATTTTTCGTTTTCCCTCGAAAATGTCACTTTTCTTTCGCTCCTCCCGACTCGAAAACGGCAGCGCGACCCGCGCATTCACGATGTAGTGTTAAGTTAGACCCTTGGGCTTAGGTTTCGTGAAAGAAACGGGGTCCGAAAGCTCTTTTTAATTTGGAAATAGTATTTGAAAATTTCGTGTTTTTCGGGTCGGCTAAGATTGCAAAACACGCTGTCCTTCCGGGGCTTATAACTCGGCCGTCTTTAGAGATGGAACGGTGCGGTATTTTTTTTTTAAAACTACATGAAATTTCCAAAAACCCCGGTGTGGATTTATTTTTTCGATTTTCGGCTCCCTAAGCGAGCTACGGCCGTTCAAAGATTGGCAATTTGCGACTTTTTTCCGACACGTACCCCCGTTTCTTTCGACTGCACTCTCAAATTTCGTTCCGGAGACTCCGGCCCCGGACCGATGGAAAGAGGAAGGACAAACGAAAAACTTTGTCGTTTCACTTTTTCGAGATCGCCGTTATTTGCCGAGATGCGAATTTTTCAAAAAGGTCGTTTTCGGTACTATTCCGGAAATAAACACTCCGGAGTCCGGAGGATTTTTTCTACCAAATTCTCAGGGAACCTTCGTCCGACCTTCCCACAAGTCCACCTAAAATTTCGTTGCTTAATATCCATCGGCTTCGGAGATATTAATTTTTTTATAGGTCGATGTTCGCGTGTAAATTTCATTAAAAAAGGGCCAAATTTTGGCGAATTTCCCAAACATGCACCTCAACTCCGCCTCATAGCTCGAAGGTCATTAGAGATGGAGTGGCGCCGTATTTTTTTTCGAAAACTACAAGAAAAGTTAGTTAGGTGCAAGTGAAAAATTATTTTTGCGATTTTCGGCCCCATAAGCGAGTTATAGCCGTTCAAACTTTGGCTATTTCTCATTTTCTTCCGACATGTCCACCTTCTTCTTTCGATAGCGCCCTTAAATTTCGATCCAGATACTCCGGACACGGACCAAACGCAAGAGGAAGGACAAACGAAAAAGTTTTTTTTTTATTTTTTGGCCATCTCCGATATTTACCGAGATTCGAATTTTTTAAAAAGGCCGTTTTCGGTACTATTCCGGATTTATTTGCTCCGGAGTCCGGAGGATTTTTTCGCCCGGATTTTCAGGAGAGCTAGAACCATCCTTCCTCTCGGATCCCTGAAAATTTCGTCGAAAAATATTCATCCGCGGCCGAGTTATGAATTTTTTTGCGTGTCGTTACGCCACGCTCGCTACGTGCACGTAGTCCGTCCGAATTTACACAACGACATACGTTTTCGAAGACGTATGTCTTCAGGATAAAATTGAGCTTCTTCATTTTCGACGCTACGTGAAAACCGATAACATATTCGGACTCGGGACGACTCCACGATTCTCAAACCGTTTTCGGTTTTTCGATCGGACGTTTCCTTCCATTCTCGATTTTAAGCGTCAAATTTCTTTCAACCAATCACAGAGCCCCATTCTATATCGGCTAAAATAGGCAATTTCGATGCGATTTTCGTGCGGTTTTCGATGGGAGATCGGTAGAGGGTCTCGCCGAGCGACTTTCTTGACCTTCATACCGGGAGTTCGATTCGCCCGGGACCCCCAAAAAAAAATAAAAAGTCGGAAAAAGTCCCCAAACGTCGCGTTTTCTTGCTGCTGGCGCCTAGGGAGCCCACAGAAAAATGGAACGGCGGCAAAATTTTTTTCCAAGGGGGTCAAAAAAAAAATTGAAGGTAGAGGCGTGTCCGAAAAAATTTCTTAGGGGTCCGAAAAAAAACAATAATTAAAAAATTTTTTTTTTCGATTTTCGCCCCCTCCCCCCAAAAAAAAAGTTCCTAAATATTTTTTTTTTTTCGAAAATCGTCATTTTGGCAGCTGTCAAACAAAAATTTTTTTAATCGCTTAATTCATCGGAGAAGAACCCGCCGGGGCAAATTCCTTCAACTTTTTTGACACATCCAAATCAACCCCACCCCCCCTTCGAGCCAACCCCCGCTAGGGGGTTGGCGAGGAGTTCGTTATGTAAACCTCAAAAAAAAATTGCAGACCCTGAATAGCCCGAACTCTTTTCGAGTGCCGAAGGCACGAGTATTTCGCTCCTTAGGCGTCGTCAAATATTTTTTCCAAGGGGGTCGGAAAAAAATCGCAAGTGAGCGTCCCGAAAATTTTTTCCAAGGGGGTCCAAAAAAAAAAAAATTCGGAAATTTTTTTTTTTCGATTTTCGCCCCACCCCCTCAAAAAAAAAGTTCCAAAACTTTTTTTTTTTTAAATTTTTACGCGTTAGACGAACGCCGTAGGCGCGAGGCTTTCGCTCCTTCAACATTTTAGACATCCGAATCGACCCCACCCCCCCCTTCGAGCCAACCCCCGCCAGGGGGTTGGCGAGAAGTTCGTTTATGTAAATCTCAAAAAAAATTGCAGACCCTGAATAGCCGACGTCTTTTCGAAGTGCCGAAGGCACAAGTATTTCGCTCCTTAGGCGTCGTCAAATATTTTTTTCCAAGGGGGTCGGAAAAAAAAATCGAAAGTGAGCGTCCCGAAAATTTTTTCCAAGGGGGTCGATTTTCGCCCCCCCTCCAAAAAAAAAGTTCCAAAAAATTTTTTTTTTCGATTTATAAGCGTTAGACGAACTCCGTAGGCGCGAGGCTTTCGCTCCTTCAACTTTTTTGACACATCCAAATCAACCCCACCTCCCCTTCGAGCCAACCCCCGCTAGGGGGTTGGCGAGGAGTTCGTTTATGTAAACCTCAAAAAAAAATTGCAATAAACCGATTAGGCGAGTGCCGTAGGCACGAGTTTTTCGCTCCTTGGGCGGCGTCAAATATTTTTTCCAAGGGGGGTCGAAAAAAAAAAATTGGAAGTGAGCGTCCCGAAAAATTTTTCCAAAGGGGGTCCAAAAAAAAAATTCGGAAAAAATCGATTTTTACGCCTTAGACGAGCGCCGTAGGCGCGAGGCTTTCGCTCCTTCAACTTTTTCGACTCATCCGAATCCACCGCACCCCCCCTTCGAGCCAACCCCCGCCAGGGGGTTGGCGAGGAGTTCGTTTATGTAAACCTCAAAAAAAAAATAGCAGACCCCTAAAAAACAAAACCACAAGTCCCGGATTATCAACTAAAAACCCCGAGATAAAAATCCACCTCACCCGACAATCGAGCCAACCCCCGCTAGGGGGTTGGCGAGGAGTTATTGACAGCCGCCGGCAGGCCTAGATCGTGCTCTGCACGATCTAGTCTATATATATTAAACGCTGATCAGGCAGACTCGCTCTAATTTCCCGGAGAATTTTATGTACTTTGCAGGATCAAAGGCTTTTTTCCGAGGGAATATCGGCGCGCAGCGCCGCTTTTTATAGGCGTGTTCGTGTCGGGAAAATCCCAACGTCGTATTTTCGTGACGATCCGTTGAGTCGTAAGAAAGTTATTAACGTTTCAATACCCCCGTGTCGAAGGGTTTTGAAAATCAGCGAAATTAGAAAGAGTTCGAAGACTAATGGCCGACGCCGGAAGTCAGCCATATTTTAACCCAACTTTAAATTTTTCGTTTTCCCTCGAAAATGTCACTTTTCTTACGCTCCTCCCGACTCGAAAACGGCAGCGCGACCCGCGCATTCACGATGTAGTGTTAAGTTAGACCCTCGGGCTTAGGTTTCGTGAAAGAAACGGGGTCCGAAAGCTCTTTTTAATTTGGAAATAGTATTTGAAAATTTCGTGTTTTTTTGGTCGGCTAAGATTGCAAAACACGCTGCCCTTCCGCGGCTTATAACTCGGCCGTCTTTAGAGATAGAACGGCGCCGTATTTTTTTTTGAAAACTACATGAAATTTCCAAAAACCCCTGTCTCGATTTATTTTTTCGATTTTCGGCTCCCTAAGCGAGCTACGGCCGTTCAAAGATTGGCAATTTGCGACTTTTTCCCGACACGTACCCCTATTTGTTTCGACTGCACCGTCAAATTTCGTTCCGGAGACTCCGGCCCCGGACCGATCGAAAGAGGAAAGACAGACGAAAAACTTTGTCGTTTTACTTTTTCGAGATCGCCGTTATTTGTCGAGATGCGAATTTTTTAAAAAGGCCGTTTTCGATACTATTCCGGATTTTTTTGCTCCGGAGTCCGGAGGATTTTTTCGACCAAATTTTCAGGACAGCTAGACGCGACCTTCCTACAAGTTCACCTAAAATTTCGTCAAAAAATATCCATCGGCTGCAGAGATATTAATTTTTCCCTAGGTCAATGTTCGCGTGTAAATTTCATTAAAAATGGGCCAAATGTTGGCGAATTTCCCAAACATGCACCTCAACTCTGCCTCATAGCTCGAAGGTCTTTAGAGATGGAGCGGCGCCGTATTTTTTTTCGAAAACTAGAAGAAAAGTTGGTTAGGTGCAAGTGGAAAATTATTTTTGCGATTTTCGGCCCCATAAGCGAGATATAGCCGTTCAAAGTTTGGCTATTTTCGACTTTTTCCCGACACGTACCCCGTCTCTGTCCGATAGCGCCCTCAAATTTCGATCCGGGGACTCCGGACCCGGACCAAACGCAAGAGGAAGGACGAACGAAAAAGTCGTTTTTTTATTTTTTGGCCATCTCCGATATTTGCCGAGATATGAATTTTATTAAAAGGTCGATTTTTGGAAAAAAAATCGAAAGTGAGCGTCCCGAAAATTTTTCCTAAGGGGGTCCAAAAAAAAAAATTCGGAAAATTTTTTTTTTTTTATTTTCGCCCCCCCTCCCCCAAAAAAATAGTTCCAAAAAAATTTTTTTTCGATTTATAAGCGTTAGACGAGCGCCGTAGGCGCGAGGCTTTTGCTCCTTCAACTTTTTTTGACACATCCAAATCAACCCCACCCCCCCTTCGAGCCAACCCCCGCTAGGGGGTTGGCGAGGAGTTCATTTATGTAAACCTCAAAAAAAAAAAATTGCAGACCCTGAATAGCCCGACCTCTTTTCGAAGTGCCGAAGGCACGAGTATTTCGCTCCTTAGGCGTCGTCAAATATTTTTCCAAGGGGGTCGGAAAAAAAAATCGAAAGTGAGCGTCCCGAAAATTTTTTCCAAGGGGTCCAAAAAAAAAATTCGGAAATTTTTTTTTTTTCGATTTTCGCCCCCCCCTCCCCCAAAAAAAAAAAGTTCCAAAAAAATTTTTTTTTTTCGATTTATAAGCGTTAGACGAACGCCGTAGGCGCGAGGCTTTCGCTCCTTCAACTTTTTTTGACACATCCAAATCAACCCCACCCCCCCTTCGAGCCAACCCCCGCTAGAGGGTTGGCGAGGAGTTCGTTTATGTAAACCTCAAAAAAAAAATTGCAGACCTTGAATAGCCCGACCTCTTTTCGAAGTGCCGAAGGCACGAGTATTTCGCTCCTTAGGCGTCGACAAATATTTTTTCCTAGGGGGTCGGAGAAAATAAACGAAAGTGAGCGTCCCGAAATATTTTTCCAAGGGGGTCCAAAAAAAAAAATTCGGAAAATTTTTTTTTTTCGATTTTTTCGCGTTAGACGAGCGCCGTAGGCGCGAGGCTTTCGCTCCTTCAACTTTTTCGACTCATCCGAATCCACCCCACCCCCCCTTCGAGCCAAGCCCCGCTAGGGGGTTGGCAAGGAGTTCGTTTATGTAAACCTCAAAAAAAAATTGCAATAAACCGATTAGACGAGTGCCGTAGGCACGAGTTTTTCGCTCCTTGGGCGGCGTCAAATATTTTTTCCAAGGGGGGTCGAAAAAAAAAAATTGGAAGTGAGCGTCCCGAAAAATTTTTCCAAAGGGGGTCCAAAAAAAAAAATTCGGAAAAATTTTTTTTTTTTCGATTTTTGCCCCCCCTCCCAAAAAAAAAGTTTAAAAAATTTTTTTTTTCGATTTTTACGCCTTAGACGAGCGCCGTAGGCGCGAGGCTTTCGCTCCTTCAACTTTTTCGACTCATCCAAATCCACCCCACCCCCCCTTCGAGCCAACCCCCGCTAGGGGGTTGGCGAGAAGTTAGTTTATGTAAACCTCAAAAAAAAAATAGCAGACCCCTAAAAAACAAAACCACAAGTCCCGGATTTTCAACTAGAAACCCCGAGATAAAAATCCACCCTACCCGACAATCGAGCCAACCCCCGCTAGGGGGTTGGCGAGGAGTTATTGACAGCCGCCGGCAGGCCTAGATCGTGCTCTGCACGATCTAGTCCATATATATTAAACGCTGTACACGCTAATTGATAGATTTAAACACCCTCCTCTCTCCCGTGCCAAGGCACTCTCCAAGAAAAGTAAGATAGACAGAAGGTGGGAGCGCTACCAGCGTGCCAAGAGAAATACGGGCAGACGGAAGGCAGTTCTGGCCACATGACGAGGATACCTACTGCTTAAGCAGTTTAACTCCCCGTCGAATTGGACAAACCACACGACACGTCCGCTAAAATAGATTGACTAAAATTAAGTTAGTAGATTAAAAGAATGATAATTAGTCCAGAAGACTAAGTGTCAGACGGATTAGTAGACAAACAGGAACACATAATAGACCCTGGTTTCCTTCTAGAATACTTGAGAAGGTAAGTGACACTTATAGAAAGTGAGATGGAATTAAATTAGAGGAACAACTTGCACTCCGGCTTAGTCAGTGCCTGGAGTATTGACTCGATCTCCGAAAGTGGCGAAAAGAAGGGGATTTGATAGAATTAATTCGGGCAGGTAGACCGGAGAGTCGGGTAGTGCACCCAGCTGGTTGATAATAGCCTGCCTGTGGTCATCAAAATGACCACAGTGCAAAATTCTGTGGATAGGGTCATCCGGAATGTGGCACAAGTCACAATCGCCCGTAGGCGATTTCCCTATTCGCAGCAGGTGCACACCAAACTCCCCGTGCCCAGTGAGAAGTTCAACTGCTCTTGGAGTAAGTGCTAGCTCACCCATACCCAGCCAATTCCCAACGTCCGGCAGCATCCTAAAGAGGTGCCTTGCCTTAGCAGAAGAGCTCCATTCGAGCTGCCATTGATTAAGGAGAAGGGAATCAATATGCCGATGAATGTCCGCCATATAGCGGAAATCCCGGGTGCGGATAAGAGTTCCCAAAAATTCGGCTTGGGGTTTGGATTTAAGTTGAGTGAGAGTATACATTCTGGCTAATTCCAGGTGAAGAGGAGGAACCCTAGCTAAGATACAAAGGGCTTCAACAGGGACGGTACGGTAGGCATGAATTACGCATCTCAGACATATCGCCTGGATCTCCCTGAGTTTGCGGACCACTCTGGAAAGATGGAGTCGGTGGCCCCAGATAGACAAGCCGTAACTTAGAATAGGCAGAATTGCACGATTATAGATAACAAGGAGGGAACTTTGCGCAGAGTTGCGCAGGTGTGAGGTAAGGCGACGCAGCATAAGAAAAATCTTCTTAGCTTTGTCTACCACCATTTCTACGTGCGTGAGAAAACTCAGGTGATCGTCCACGACAATGCCCAAGTATTTCACATAGCTCACCCTAGAGACCGGGACTCCCTGGAGCCTAACAACAGGATTTCTATCTAAGCGCGCCCCGAAGACCATATAACAGGTCTTAGCCGGGGACGCGGCCAGTTTGCAGGATGATGCCCAGTTAGTAAATACCTGCATGCACAGGACAGCCTTGTCTTCGAGAACCCTTCTGGAATTCCCGCTAATTATGACAGCCACATCATCAGCATACGCGATAGATTGACAGTCCATCGGTAGGGCAGAAGTTAAAAAGCCATCAAGAACCAGGTTCCACAGGAATGGACCAAGGACAGAGCCCTGGGGACATCCCTTGGTGAGACTCTTGTTCACCGTATGGTGTTCAGAGCTGTAACTAATATCACGATTATGGAGGAAACTTGAAATTACTTCCAAGATTCGGACAGGGAAACGATGTTTCCCCATGGCATTGACAATGGAAGGCCACCACAGGTTGTCAAAAGCGCCGGCTATGTCCAGGAAAACAACGAGATGGTATTTGCTTGTATTGCTGCAGGCTTGTGAGACCAAGGAATCTACCGCATCTAATGTGGATACTCCACCTGTGAAGCCAAATTGGCTAGGGGACAGAAATGGACCCAGGTGACTTTTAAGCAGGAGCAAGATCGCTCTTTCAAGGAGCTTACCCAGCTCTGGAAGTAAAGTTATAGGCCTAAGAGACTTAGGATCACCCGGGTCTTTGTCGGCAGATTTGAGAATCGTAACCAAAGTCCCACGTTTCCAATACTCTGGAAAATAGCCTGCTGCCAAGCAATCGTTGAAGAGTGCTTGAAAAGGAAGGGAAGTTGCAAGCACGGCAACTGCGACGACAGCACCTGGGATGTTATCCCATCCTGGGGCCTTTCCGGGCTTAATCCCCGCCACAGCCTGGACCAAGATGTCCTGCGTAACCTCAGCAGCCCCCTCAAGACTACCTACAACCTCCTCAGCCAATTGCCTTTCGGCACGCTGCTCAGGTGAGTCTTCATTACAATCATCATCCGGGGAAAGTCGATGTAATACTGCATGGAGCGTGTCATTAATGGTGAGGGTAGGAGCACCATCCTGTAGGAGGGAAGCCAGTGCCTCAGAGGGCCTGAGCTTTCCCGCCGCAAGCCTATATGTTGTACCCCAAGGATCGGACGACAGGTCACGCTCTACGAATTTGTGCCAGGAGTAAAATTTGGCTTTTCGAATAGATGTATTATACTTCGTACGGAGATAAGAGTATCTGCGCTTGAGGAACAACAGAGTGTTCCTCCCCTGTCTTTTAGCAGCCTGATACTGCTTACGTGCTGCGGCTAAACGGTCTTTTAGCCGCTGGAGTCCGTCTGTCCACCACGTTGAATTGTGGGGCCTCAGGGTATGCTTGGGGATGACACGCTCGCAGATAGACTGGAGCCCCTCGGTGAGAAGACTCACACGATGGTCGATAGAGCGCTTAGTGGGGCTGGAATGCAGAAGTTGCAGTTCGCCCGCGAGGGCCTCTGCTTCAGCACACAAGGCATCCCGGTCCATGCGGGCAAGGTTATACCCGTACTTTGGCGGGACAGGTAGGTGGTCATTTGCAAACAACTGAAAGCCTAAAAGTCTATGGTCACTATTGACAAGATCGGGCAGAACCTGCCAATGGGAGATCTTCTGTAGGGCTGAAGAATTGGCCAGCGTGATATCTATGTTACTTTCACCATTGAGACTGTGGAAGGTGCTAGGGTTACCTGGCTCATTGATGACATGGAGATCAAAGGCAGTGACGAAGTCCTCCACCAAGGTTCCGCGCTCATCTGTACATGAAGAATGCCAAGCTGCCGATTTAGAGTTAAAGTCTCCAGAAATTATGACAGGATTGCCACTACCCCTTACCGCCACCAAAACATTTCCCAGGGCATCAAGAAGCGGTCCGAGATCAGCCGCTGGCGGGAAGTACACAGACACGAGAACACAAGCCTGAGAAGCTGTATTAATCTCTGCGACTGCCATATATTCCGTGTTGAAGGTGGCCAAGGATAAGACATCCAGGCGATTGTCGAGTACTAAGATAGCGGCGTAGTGTCTATTCGGCGATCTCATGGACACCTGTCGAACAGATTGGCCAAAGCCCGGTACCCTTTTTAGGGTAGACCCCAACGCTGCCTGAGTGTAAGGCTCCTGCAGCATCAGGATGTCTATGCCTCTCTGTTCCGCCAGAATCCTCATTTCTGACGTGGGGGTTCGAGCCCCTTGCAGGTTAACAGAAGCCACCGAGACACCACTAACCATAATCTATACCCGACAAAGCCTGGTCCACCTTCTTAATATAAAACGGACACTTGTGCGAAGCCGCCTCGTGTTTGCACTCTTTAAAACCAACTGAAGAGCAATTAACACACTTCAGTTGTTCAGCCGGAGCCTTACAATCTCGTGTTTCGTGCGAACCCGCACACTTCCCGCAAGCGGACTGGCCCCTACACTCCTTCTGAGAATGTCCGAACTTTTGGCACTTAAAGCACCTGGTGATTCTTACATGGTCCTCAATTCTACAAGAAGAGAACTGAATGTATAACCTCTCTTTTTCTAGTAAAACCTTTCTGGTGTTAGACGTAGTCTCAACCACCCAGTGAACAAAATTTCGATCTCGAGGGCCGAATTTGGCAATGAATCTAAAGGAGTCTGAAGGAGGAGCACTGCCCTCATCAAAATTTTGTGCTAACAACGATTCCAGGATGTCACCAGGGGTTAAACCAGAGTCAACTCCATAGATAGCCAGCCTCGGTTTAAGTTTATCTAACGATTTCATGACTAGACCAGCTTTATCAAACTCGGCCGCAGGAATATTATTGAGATCCGCCCCTTTAGATTCGATTTTCAGGCCGTTTTTAGAGATTTTGACCAGTTTGTCAATTTTTAAGCCCAATTGAGAGGGTTTAAGAGAATTCACCAGGGCCTTCTTGGTTTCCTCACTGTTGGTAATTTTGGAATCTGGCTTGGGATAAACAAGAATGGCAGATGTTTTGGTCGGCTTGACATTTTGACCAGATGACACTTTAACAGAGTTAGATCTAATAGCGCTAGAAGAAGCAGCAGCCTGGGCATAGGTGTTTGGGAGAGCCCCGGAAGAGATAGAAGAAGCCAAATTATCTATTCTTTTATTTAATGCCTCCATTTGGGTAGAAAGGCTGAAAGTACCAGGAGGGGGCTGTGACGCAAGGCGCGCCACTTCAGAGAACGCGGTTAGCATACCCTCTAGCGAGAGAGAGATCTCACCTCTTCTCGCCACAGAGACCTCCTTTAGTCCGCATACCATGGTCAGAAACTGGTTGTGGGCATGGTAGAACCTCGAGGAGGCCTTGCCAACAACTGACTCATCATCAGTGTCAGCCGGCCCGAGCTCGGAGCACTTCCTCTTTAGAGCAGGACCCTTGAGGCCACTCGGAGTTTCAGGAGACCTAATCATATTCCCTGAGGATTGGGAACTGAGTTGAGAAAAGATTTTGCAAAAATAAAGCCGAGCCCCGGAATACCGGAACTCGGCTTGAGTCTAGCTTTAGCCCTTAGCCCTACAAGGAGCTTATTGCACGGGTTACAAGGACAATAAAACAGTTCCAGGCAGAGCCCGCGACTGATTGCCTTGCTTGGTTGACCGCCTTTGACCGCGAGGAGGTGGGCAAGGTCCCGTGGAGCTGTGAAGCAGAGAAGAGCACTGTAAGTAAGAAAAGCTTCGAATCTGGTTCTGGTACCTTCAAAAGCAAAGATTTATTCGGTATGAAGAGAAACCAGAGTTCGAAGACTAATGGCCGCCGCCGGAAGTCAGCTAAATTCTAACCCGACTTTAAATTTTACGTTTTCCCTCGAAAATGTCACTTTTCTTACGCTCCTCCTGACTCGAAAACGGCAGCGCGACCCGCGCATTCACGATGTAGTGTTAAGTTAGACCCTTGGGCTTAGGTTTCGTGAAAGAAACGAGGTCCGAAAGCTATTTTTAATTTGGAAATAGTATTTGAAAATTTCGTGTTTTTTGGGGTCGGCGAGAATCGCCAAACACGCTGTCCTTCCGGGGCTTATAACTCGGCCGTCTTTAGAGATAGAATGGCGCCGTATTTTTTTTTGAAAACTACATGAAATTTCCAAAAACCCCGGTGTCGATTTATTTTTTCGATTTTCGGCTCCCTAAGCGAGCTACGGCCGTTCAAAGATTGGCAATTTTCGACTTTTTCCCGACACGTACCCCCGTTTCTTTCGACTGCACTCTCAAATTTCGTCCAGGAGACTCCGGCCCCGGACCGATCGAAAGAGGAAAGACAGACGAAAAACTTTGTCGTTTCACTTTTTCGAGATCGCCGTTATTTGCCGAGATATGAATTTTTCAAAAAGGCCGTTTTCGGTACTATTCCGGATTTTTTTGCTCCGGAGTCCGGAGAATTTTTTCGACCAAATTTTTAGAAGAGCTAGACGCGACCTTCCTACAAGTCCACCTAAAATTTCGTTGCTTAATATCCATCGGCGGCGGAGATATTAATTTTTTCCTAGGTCGATGTTCGCGTGTAAATTTCATTAAAAATGGGCCAAATTTTGGCGAATTTCCCAAACATGCACCTCAACTCCGCCTCATAGCTCGAAGGTCATTAGAGATGGAGCGGCGCCGTATTTTTTTTCGAAAACTACAAGAAAAGTTAGTTAGGTGCCAGTGGAAAATTATTTTTGCGATTTTCGGCCCCATAAGCGAGTTATAGCCGTTCAAAGTTTGGCTATTTTCGACTTTTTCCCGATACGTACCCTGTCTCTGTTCGATAGCGCCCTTAGATTTCGATCCGGGGACTCCGGACCCGGACCAAACGCAAGAAGAAGGACAAAACGAAAAAGTCTTTTTTTTATTTTTTCGCCATCTCCGTTATTTGCCGAGATATGAATTTTTTAAAAAGGTCGATTTTCGCGAAAAACGGTACTTTTCCGGGCTCAACGGCTCCGGTGTCCGGAGGATTTTTTCGACCAAATTTTCAGGGAACCTACGTCCGACCTTCCTCTCGGGTCCCCTAAAATTTCGTTACTTTATATCCATCGGCGGCCGAGATATTAATTTTTCCTCGATCGCTACAAACACCACGGCGCCAGGAGGTTTCTATACGCCGCGACACGTCCCGAAGCTTTCCGAGACCGGTACCGAGTTTCAAAAAAAAAAAATTTTTCATTTTTCATCCCACGCGAACACCGATAGCATATTCGGAATCGGGACGACTCCACGATTCCGAAACCGTTTTCAGATTTTCGATCGGACGTTCCCTTCTCATCTCGATTTTAATCGTCAAATTTCTTTCAACCAATCACAGTGCTCCATTCTATATCGGCTAAAATGGCCAATTTCGAAGCGATTTTCGTGCGGTTTTCGATGGGGGATCGGTAGAAGGTCTCTCCGAGCAACTTTCACGACCTTCATACCGCATATTCGATTATCCCGGGACCCACAAAACGAATAAAAAGTCGACCAATCAGACGGCTTCTTTCTATATCGGCTAAAATGGCCAATTTCGAAGCGATTTTCGTGCGATTTTCGATGGGGGATCGGTACAGGGTCTCTCCGAGTGACTTTCGTGACCTTCATACCGGGTGTTCGATCATCCCGGGACCCCCAAAGCGTCAAATTTCTTTCGACCAATGGGAGAGCAACATTTTATATCGGCTAAAATGGCCAATTTCGAAGCGATTTTCGTGCGGTTTTCGATGGGGGATCGGTAGATGGTCTCTCCGAGCGCCTTTCGTGACCTTCATACCGGGTGTTCGATTCGCCCGTGACCCCCAAAAAAAATAAAAAGTCGGAAAAAGTCCCCAAACGTCGCGTTTTCTTGCTGCTAACGCCTAGGGAGCCCGCAGAAAAATGGAACGGAGGCAAAATTTTTTTCACAGGGGGTCAAAAAAAAAATTAATAGCAGGCGTCCCCGAAAAAATTTCTTAGGGGTCCAAAAAAAAATTATTTCTTAAAAAAAATTTTTTTTTCGATTTTTAACCTCCCCCCCAAAAAAAAAAGTTCCAAAAAAATGTTATTTTCTTCGAAAATCGTCATTTTGACAGCTGTCACTAAAAATAATTCATTTTAATCAGTTAATTCAACTGAGAAGAACCCGCCGTGGCCAATTCTTTAATTACTTAATGCGATAGCCAGCCCCTTCGGGGCTGGCTATCGCCTACAACCCTCACGGGCGGCGTCAAATTTTTCCAAGGGGGTCGGAAAAAAAAATCGAAAGTGAGCGTACCGAAAAATTTTTCCAAAGGGGTCCAAAAAAAAAAATTCGGAAAAATTTTTTTTTTCGATTTTCGCCCCTCCAACTTTTTCGACTCATCCAAATCCACCCCACCCCCCTTCGAGCCAACCCCCGCTAGGGGGTTGGCGAGGTGTTCGTTTATGTAAGCCTCAAAAAAAATTGTAATAAACCGATTAGACGAGTGCCGCAGGCACGAGTATTTCGCTCCTTAGACGGTTTCAAATATTTTTTCCACGGGGGTCGGTAAAAAAATCGAAAGTGAGCGTCCCGAAAAATTTTTCCAAGGGGGTCCAAAAAAAAAAATTCGGAAAAAAATTTTTTTTTCGATTTTCGCCCCCCCCCCCCAAATAAGAGTTCCAAAAAATTTTTTTTTTCGATTTTTACGCCTTAGACGAGCGCCGTAGGCGCGAGGCTTTCGCTCCTTCAACTTTTTCGACTCATCCAAATCCACCCCACCCCCCCTTCGAGCCAACCCCCGCCAGGGGGTTGGCTCGATCGTGCTCTGCACGATCTAGTCTATATAAGGGCACCGGGCGGTGCCCTTATATTATTAAACGCTGATAAGGCAGACTCACTCTAATTTCACAGTGAAATTTATGTACTTTGCGGCGCCAAAGGCTTTTTTCCGGACGAATATCGGCGCGCAGCGCCGCTTATTTTAGACGTCGTCGGGTCGGGAAAATCGCAACGTCGTATTTTCGTGACGATCCGTTGAGTATTAAGAAAGTTATTAACGTTTCAATACCCCCGCGTCGAGGTATTTTGAAAATCAGCGAAATTAGAAAGAGTTCGAAGACTAATGGCCGCCGCCGGAAGTCGACGAAATTTTAACCCTACATTAAATTTTACGTTTTCCCTCGAAAATGTCACTTTTCTTACGCTCCTCCCGACTTGAAAACGGCAGCGCGACCCGCGCATTCACGATGTAGTGTTAAGTTAGACCCTTGGGCTTAGGTTTCGTGAAAGAAACGGGGTCCGAAAGCTCTTTTTCGTTTGGAAATAGTATTTGAAAATTTCGTGTTTTTTGGGACGGCGAGAATCGCCAAACACGCTGCCCTTCCGGGGCTTATAACTCGGCCGTCTTTAGAGATAGAACGGCGCGGTATTTTTTTTTGAAAACTACATGAAATTTCCAAAAACCCCTGTGTGGATTTATTTTTTCGATTTTCGGCTCCCTAAGCGAGCTACGGCCGTTCAAAGATTGTCAATTTTCGACTTTTTCCCGACACGTACCCCCGTTTCTTTCGACTGCAACCTCAAATTTCGATCCGGAGACTCCGGCCCCGGACCGATCGAAAGAGGAAGGACAAACGAAAAACTTTGTAGTTTCACTTTTTCGAGATCGCCGTTATTTGCCGAGATATGAATTTTTTAAAAAGGTCGATTTTCGCGAAAAACGGTACTTTTCCGGGCTCAACGGCTCGGGTGTCCGGAGCATTTTTTCGACCAAATTTTCAGGGAACCTGCGTCCGACCTTCCTCTCGGGTCCCCTAAAATTTCGTTGCTTTATATTCATCGGCGGCCGAGATATTAATTTTTCCTCGATCGCTACAAACACCCCGGCGCCAGGAGGTTTCTATACGCCGCTACACGTCCCGAAGCTTTCCGAGGCCGGTACCGAATATCAAAAAAAAAAAATTTTTATTTTTCATCCCACGCGAAAGCCGATAGCATATTCGGAATCGGGACGACTCCACGATTCCGAAACCGTTTTCAGATTTTCGATCGGACGTTTCCTTCTCATCTCGATTTTAAGCGTCAAATTTCTTTCAACCAATCACAGGGCTCCATTCTATATCGGCTAACATAGCCAATTTCGAAGCGATTTTCGTGCGGTTTTCGATGGGGGATCGGCAGAAGGTGTCTCCGAGCAACTTTCACGACTTTCATACCGAATGTTCGATTATCCGGGGACCCCCAAAAAGAATAAAAAGTTGACCAATCAGACGGCTTCTTTCTATATCGGCTAAAATGGCCAATTTCGAAGCGATTTTCGTGCGGTTTTCGATGGGGGATCGGTAGAGGGTCTCTTCGAGCGACTTTCACGACCTTCATACCGGGTGTTCGATTATCCCGGGACCCCCAAAGCGTCAATTTTCTTTCGACCAATGGGAGAGCTCCATTCTATATCGGCTAAAATAGCCAATTTCGAAGCAATTTTCGTGCGGTTTTCGATGGGGGATCGGTAGAGGGTCTCTCCGAGCGGCTTTCGTGACCTTCATACCGGGTGTTCGATTATCCCGTGACCCCCAAAAAAAATAAAAAGTCGGAAAAAGTCCCCAAACGTCGCGTTTTCTTGCTGCTAACGCCTAGGGAGCCCGCAGAAAAATGAAACGGCGGCAAAATTTTTTTCCAAGGGGTCAAAAAAAAATATATTAGCAGGCGTACCCGAAAAAATTTCTAGGGGGTCCAAAAAAAAAAAAAATTCGGAAATTTTTTTTTTTACGATTTTCGCCCCCCCCCCAAAAAAAAAGTTCCAAAAAATTTTTTTTTTTTCGAAAATCGTTATTTTGACAGCTGTCAAAAAATTTTTTTTTAATCACTTAATTCAACTGAGAAGAACCCGCCGGGGCAAATCTCTTCTCAGTTTTCGCTCCTTCAACTTTTTTGACACATCCAAATCAACCCCACCCCCCCTTCGAACCAACCCCCAGCTAGGGGGGTTGGTGAGGAGTTCGTTTATGTAAACCTCAAAAAAAAAATTGCAGACCCTGAATAGCCCAACCTCTTTTCGAGTGCCGTAGGCAAGAGTATTTCGCTCCTTGGGCGGCGTCAAATATTTTTTCCAAGTGTCGGAAAAAAAAATCGAAAGTGAGCGTCCCGAAAAATTTTTCCAAGGGGGTCCAAAAAAAAATTCGGAAAAATTTTTTTTTTCGATTTTCGTCCCCCCCCCAAGAAAAAAAAAGTTCCAAAATTTTTCGATTTTTTCTTTTCGAAAATCGTCATTTTGACAGCTGTCAAAAAAATTTTTTTTTAATCACTTAATTCAACTGAGAAGAACCCGCCGGGGCAAGTCTTTTCTCATTTTTCGCTCCTTCAACTTTTTTGACACATCCAAATCAACCCCACCCCCCCCTTCGAACCAACCCCCCGCTAGGGGGGTTGGTGAGGAGTTCGTTTATGTAAACCTCAAAAAAAAAAATTGCAGACCCTGAATAGCCCAACCTCTTTTCGAGTGCCGTAGGCACGAGTATTTCGCTCCTTGGGCGGCGTCAAATATTTTTTCCAAGTGTCGGAAAAAAAAATCGAAAGTGAGCGTCCCGAAAAATTTTTCCGAGGGGGTCCAAAAAAAAATTCGGAAAAATTTTTTTTTTCGATTTTCGTCTCCCCCCCAAAAAAAAAAGTTCCAAATTTTTTTATTTTTCGAATTTTACGCGTTAGACGAACGCCGTAGGCGCAAGGCTTTCGCTCCTTCAACTTTTTCGACTCATCCGAATCCACCCCACCCCCCCTGCGAGCCAACCCCCGCCAGGGGGTTGGCGAGAAGTTCGTTTATGTAAACCTCAAAAAAAAAATAGCAGACCCCGACAGCCTAAAACCACAAGTCCCGGATTTTCAACTAGAAACCCCGAGATAAAAATCCACCCCACCATCCAATCGAGCCAATCCCCGCTAGGGGGTTGGCGAGGAGTTATTGACAGCCGCCGGCAGGCCTAGATCGTGCTCTGCACGATCTAGTCCATATATATTAAACGCTGATAAGGCAGACTCGCTCTAATTTCACAGTGAAAATTGATGTACTTTGCCTCCTCAAAGGCTTTTTTCCGGGCGAATAGCGGCGCGCAGCGCCGCTTATTTTAGGCGTCGTCGGGTCGGGAAAATCGCAACGTCGTATTTTCGTGACGATCCGTTGAGTATTAAGAAAGTTATTAACGTTTCAATACCCCCGTGTCGAAGGGTTTTGAAAATCAGCGAAATTAGAAAGAGTTCGAAGACTAATGGCCGCCGCCGGAAGTCGACGAAATTTTAACCCTACATTAAATTTTACGTTTTCCCTCGAAAATGTCACTTTTCTTACGCTCCTCCTGACTCGAAAACGGCAGCGCGACCCGCGCATTCACGATGTAGTGTTAAGTTAGACCCCCTAGCTTAGGTTTCGTGAAAGAAACGAGGTCCGAAAGCTCTTTTTAATTTGGAAATAGTATTTGAAAATTTCGTGTTTTTTGGGTCGGCGACGATCGTCAAACACGGTCCCCTTCCGCGGCTTATAACTCGGCCGTCTTTAGAGATAAAACGGCGCGGTATTTTTTTTGAAAACTACATAAAATTTCCAAAAACCCCAGTCTCGATTTATTTTTCCGATTTTCGGCTCCCTAAGCGAGCTACGGCCGTTCAAAGATTGGCAATTTTCGACTTTTTCCCGACACGCACTCCTATTTCTTTCGACTGCAACCTCAAATTTCGTCCAGGAGACTCCGTCCCCGGACCGATCGAAAGAGGAAAGACAGACGAAAAACTTTGTCGTTTTACTTTTTCGAGATCGCCGTTATTTGTCGAGATGCGAATTTTTTAAAAAGGGCGTTTTCGGTACTATTCCGGAAATAAACACTCCGGAGTCCGGAGGATTTTTTCGACCAAATTCTCAGGGAACCTTCGTCCGACCTTCCCACAAGTCCATCTAAAATTTCGTTGCTTAATATCCATCGGCTTCGGAGATATTAATTTTTTTATAGGTCGATGTTCGCGTGTAAATTTCATTAAAAATGGGCCAAATTTTGGCGAATTTCCCAAACATGCACCTCAACTTTGCCTCATAGCTCGGAGGTCTTTAGAGATGGAGCGGCGCCGTATTTTTTTTCGAAAACTACAAGAAAAGTTAGTTAGGTGCAACTGAAAAATTATTTTTGCGATTTTCGGCCCCATAAGCGAGATATAGCCGTTCAAAGTTTGGCTATTTCTCATTTTCTTCCGACATGCGCCCCTTATTTATTCGATAGCGCCCTCAAATTTCGATCCGGGGACTCCGGACCCGGACCAAACGCAACAGGAAGGACAAACGAAAAAGTCTTTTTTTTATTTTTTGGCCATCTCCGATATTTGCCGAGATTCGAATTTTTTAAAAAGGCCGTTTTCGGTACTATTCCGGATTTATTTGCTCCGGAGTCCGGAGGATTTTTTCGCCCGGATTTTCAGGAGAGCTAGAACCATCCTTCCTCTCGGATCCCTGAAAATTTCCTCGAAAAATATTCATCCGCGGCCGAGTTATGAATTTTTTTGCGAATCGTTACGCCACGCTCGCTACGTGCACGTAGTCCGTCCGAATTTACACAACGACATACGTTTTCGAAGACGTATGTCTTCAGGATAAAATTGAGCTTCTTCATTTTCGACGCTACGTGAAAACCGATAGCATATTCGGACTCGGGACGACTCCACAATTCTCAAACCGTTTTCGGTTTTTCGATCGGACGTTTCCTTCTCTTCTCGATTTTAAGCGTCAAATTTCTTTCAACCAATCACAGAGCCCCATTCTATATCGGCTAAAATAGCCAATTTCGAAGCGATTTTCGTGCGGTTTTCGATGGGAGATCGGTAGAGGGTCTCGCCGAGCGACTTTCTTGACCTTCATACCGGGTGTTCGATTCGCCCGGGACCCCCAAAAAAAATAAAAATTCGGAAAAAGTCCCCAAACGTCGCGTTTTCTTGCTGCTGACGCCTAGGGAGCCCACAGAAAAATGGAACGGCGGCAAAATTTTTTTTCCAAGGGGGTCAAAAAAAAAAAAATTGATAGCATGCATCCCCAAAAAAATTTCTTGGGGGTCCGAAAAAAAATTATTTCGAAAAATTTTTTTTTTTTCGATTTTCGCCCCCTCCCAAAAAAAAAAAGTTCCAAAAAATTTTTTTTTTTTTCAAAAATCGTCATGACAGCTGTCAAAAAATTTTTTTTTTAATCACTTAATGCATCGGAGAAGAACCCGCCGGGGCAAATTCCTTCAACTTTTTTGACACATCCAAATCAACCCCACCCCCCCTTGAACTGTTCTCGCCAACCCCCGCTAGGGGGTTGGCGAGAAGTTCGTTTATGTAAACCTCAAAAAAAAAATTGCAGACCTGAATAGCCCGACCTCTTTTCGAAGTGCCGAAGGCACGAGTATTTCGCTCCTTAGGCGTCGTCAAATATTTTTTCCAAGGGGGTCGGAAAAAAAAATCGAAAGTGAGCGTCCCGAAAATTTTTTCCAAGGGGGTCCAAAAAAAAAATTCGGAAAAATTTTTTTTTTTCGATTTTCGCCCCCCCCCAAAAAAAAAGTTCCAAAAAATTTTTTTTTTTTTCAAAAATCGTCATTTTGACAACTATCAAAAAAAATTTTTTTTAATCACTAATGCATCGGAGAAGAACCCGCCGGGGCAAATTCCTTCAACTTTTTTGACACATCCAAATCAACCCCACCCCCCCTTTGAGCCAACCCCCGCTAGGGGGTTGGCGAGGAGTTTGTTTATGTAAACCTCAAAAAAAAAATTGCAGACCCTGAATAGCCCTACCTCTTTTCGAAGTGCCGAAGGCACGAGTATTTCGTTCCTTAGGCGTCGTCAAATATTTTTTCCAAGGGGGTCGGAAAAAAAAAATCGAAAGTGAGCGTCCCGAAAATTTTTTCCAAGGGGGTCCAAAAAAAAATTCGGAAAAATTTTTTTTCCCGGTTTTCGCCCCCACCCCAAAAAAAAAGTTCCAAAATTTTTTTTTTTGCCATTTTTACGCGTTTCGCGACGTCTTTTCTTTTCTCATACACCCACATTAGACGAGTGCCGAAGGCACGAGGCTTTCGCTCCTTCAACTTTTTTGACTTATCCGAATCTACCCCACCCCCTCTTCGAGCCAACCCCCGCCAGGGGGTTGGCGAGAAGTTCGTTTATGTAAACCTCAAAAAAAAAATTGCAGACCCCGACAACCCAAAACCACAAGTCCCGGATTTTCAACTAGAAACCCCGAGATAAAAATCCACCCCACCCTCCAATCGAGCCAACCCCCGCTAGGGGGTTGGCGAGGAGTTATTGACAGCCGCCGGCAGGCCTAGATCGTGCTCTGCACGATCTAGTATATTATTAAACGCCGATAAGGCAGACTCACTCTAATTTCTTGCAGAATTTTATGTACTTTACAATACTAAAGGCTTTTTTCCGGGGGAATAGCGGCGCGCAGCGCCGCTTATTTTAGGTGTGTTCGTGTCAGGAAAATCGCTTAGGCTATATTTCGTGACGATCCGTTGAGTTTTAAGAAAGTTATTAACGTTTTTGTACCCCCGTGTCGAAGGGTTTTGAAAATCAGCGAAATTCGAAAGAGTTCGAAGCCAAATTTTAACCCAACTTTAAATTTTTCGTTTTCCCTCGAAAATGTCACTTTTCTTACGCTCCTCCCGACTCGAAAACGGCAGCGCGACCCGCGCATTCACGATGTAGTGTTAAGTTAGACCCTTGGGCTTAGGTTTCGTGAAAGAAACGGGGTCCGAAAGCTCTTTTTAATTTGGAAATAATATTTGAAAATTTCGTGCTTTTCGGGTCGGCTAAGATTGCAAAACACGGTCCCCTTCCGCGGCTTATAACTCGGCCGTCTTTAGAGATAGAACGGCGCCGTATTTTTTTTTGAAAACTACATGAAATTTCCAAAAACCCCTGTGTGGATTTATTTTTTCGATTTTCGGCTCCCTAAGCGAGCTACGACCGTTCAAAGATTGGCAATTTGCAACTTTTTCCCGACACGTACCCACATTTCTTTCGACTGCAACCTCAAATTTCATTCCGGAGACTCCGGCCCCGGACCGATCGAAAGAGGAAAGACAAACGAAAAACTTTGTCGTTTCACTTTTTCGAGATCGCCGTTATTTGCCGAGATGCGAATTTTTCAAAAAGGCCGTTTTCGGTACTATTCCGGATTTTTTTGCTCCGGAGTCCGGAGGATTTTTTCGACCAAATTTTCAGGACAGCTAGACGCGACCTTCCTACAAGTTCACCTAAAATTTCGTCAAAAAATATCCATCGGCTGCAGAGATATTAATTTTTTCTAGGTCGATGTTCGCGTGTAAATTTCATTAAAAATGGGCCGGATTCTGGCAAATTTCCCAAACATGCACCTCAACTCTGCCTCATAGCTCGAAGGTCTTTAGAGATGGAGCGGCGCCGTATTTTTTTTCGAAAACTAGAAGAAAAGTTGGTTAGGTGCAAATGGAAAATTATTTTTGCGATTTTCGGCCCCATAAGCGAGTTATAGCCGTTCAAAGTTCGGCTATTTTCGACTTTTTCCCGACACGTACCCCGTCTGTGTTCGCTAGCGCCCTTAGATTTCGATCCGGGGACTCCGGACCCGGACCAAACGCAAGAGGAAGGACAAACGAAAAAGTCTTTTTTTCATTTTTTTGCCATCTCCGTTATTTGCCGAGATATGAATTTTTTAAAAAGGTCGATTTTCGCGAAAAACGGTACTTTTCCGGGCTCAATGGCTCCGGTGTCCGGAGGATTTTTTCGATCAAATTTCCAGGGAACCTTCGTCCGACCTTCCTCTCGGGTCCCCTAAAATTTCGTCGCTTTATATCTACGGACGGCCGAGATATTAATTTTTCCTCGATCGCTGCAAACACCCCGGCGCCAGGAGGTTTCTATACGCCGCGACACGTCCCGAAGCTCACCGAGGCCGGTACCGAATATCAAAAAAAAAAAAAATTTCATTTTTCATCCCACGCGAAAACCGATAGCATATTCGGAATCGGGACGACTCCACGATTCCGAAACCGTTTTCAGATTTTCGATCGGACGTTTCCTTCTCATCTCGATTTTAAGCGTCAAATTTCTTTCAACCAATCAGACGGCTTCATTCTATATCGGCTAGAATGGCCAATTTCGAAGCGATTTTCGTGCGGTTTTCGATGGGGGATCGGTAGAAGGCCTCACTGAGCAACTTTCGCGACCTTCATACCGGGTGTTCGATTATCCCGGGACCCCCAAAATGAATAAAAAGTCGACCAATCAGACGGCTTCTTTCTATATCGGCTAAAATGACCAATTTCGAAGCGATTTTCGCGCGGTTTTCGATGGGGGATCGGTAGAGGGTCTCTCCGAACGACTTTCGTGACCTTCATACCGGGTGTTCGATTCGCCCGGGACCCCCAAAGCGTCAATTTTCTTTCGCCCAATGGGAGAGCTCCATTCTATATCGGCTAAAATAGTCAATTTCGAAGCGATTTTCGTGCGGTTTTCGATGGGGGATCGGTAGAGGGTCTCTCCGAGCGGCTTTCGTGACCTTCATACCGGGTGTTCGATTCGCCCGTGACCCCCCAAAAAAATAAAATGTCGGAAAAAGTCCCCAAACGTCGCGTTTTCTTGCCACTAATGCCCCTAGGGAGCCCGCAGAAAAATGGAACGGCGGCAAAATTTTTTTCCAAGGGGGTCAAAAAAAAATAATAGCAGGCGTCCCCAAAAAAACTTCTTGGGGGTCCAAAAAAAAAAAATTCGGAAATTTTTTTTTTTCGATTTTTGCCCCCCCCCCCCCAAAAAAAAAAAGTTCCAAAAATTTTATTTTTTTCGAAAAATCGTCATTTTGACAGCTGTCAAAAAATTTTTTTTTTAATCACTTAATTCAACTGAAAAGAACCCGCCGGGGCAAATTCCTTCAACTTTTTTGACACATCCAAATCAACCCCAACCCCCCTTCGAGCCAACCCCCGCTAGGGGGTTGGCGAGAAGTTCGTTTATGTAAACCTCAAAAAAAAAATTGCCGACCCTGAATAGCCCGACCTCTTTTCGAAGTGCCGAAGGCACGAGTATTTCGCTCCTTAGGCGGCGTCAAATATTTTTTCCAAGGGGGTCGGAAAAAAAATCGAAAGTGAGCGTCCCGAAAATTTTTTCCAAGGGGGTCCAAAAAAAAAAATTCGGAAAAATTTTTTTTTTCCGATTTTCGCTCCCCCCCCCAAAAAAAAAGTTCCAAATAAATTTTTTTTTTTCGATTCATAAGCGTTAGACGAGCGCCGTAGGCGCGAGGCTTTGCTCCTTCAACTTTTTTGACACATCCAAATCAACCCCATCCCCCTTCGAGCCAACCCCCGCTAGGGGGTTGGCGAGGAGTTCGTTTATGTAAACCTCAAAAAAAAATTGCAATAAACCGATTAGACGAGTGCCGTAGGCACGAGTTTTTCGCTCCTTGGGCGGCGTCAAATATTTTTTCCAAGGGGGGTCGAAAAAAAAAAAATGGAAGTGAGCGTCCCGAAAAATTTTTCTAAAGAGGGTCCAAAAAAAAAATTCGGAAAATTTTTTTTTTTTCGATTTTCGCCCCCCCTCCCAAAAAAAAAAGTTTCAAAAAATTTTTTTTTTCGATTTTTACGCCTTAGACGAGCGCCGTAGGCGCGAGGCTTTCGCTCCTTCAACTTTTTCGACTCATCCAAATCCACCCCACCCCCCCTTCGAGCCAACCCCCGCTAGGGGGTTGGCGAGAAGTTCGTTTATGTAAACCTCAAAAAAATAAATAGCAGACCCCTAAAAAACAAAACCACAAGTCCCGGATTTTCAACTAGAAACCCCGAGATAAAAATCCACCCCACCCGGCAATCGAGCCAACCCCCGCTAGGGGGTTGGCGAGGAGTTATTGACAGCCGCCGGCAGGCCTAGATCGTGCTCTGCACGATCTAGTCCATATATATTAAACGCTGATCAGGCAGACTCGCTCTAATTTCGGAGGTGAAATTGATGTACTTTGCCTCCTCAAAGGCTTTTTTCGCGGGGGATATCGGCGCGCAGCGCCGCTTAAATTAGATGTATTCGGGTCGGGAAAATCCCAACGTCGTATTTTCGTGACGATCCGTTGAGTATTAAGAAAGTTATTAACGTATTTGTACCCCCGTGTCGAGGGGTGTTGAAAATTTGGTGAATTAGAGAGAGCTCGAAGACTAATGGCCGCCGCCGGAAGACAGTTCAATTCTAACCCGACTTTAAATTTTTCGTTTTCCCCCGAAAATGTCACTTTTCTTACGCTCCTCCTGACTCGAAAACGGCAGCGCGACCCGCGCATTCACGATGTAGTGTTAAGTTAGACCCCCTAGCTTAGGTTTCGTGAAAGAAACGAGGTCCGAAAGCTCTTTTTAATTTGGAAATAGTATTTGAAAATTTCGTGTTTTTTGGATCGGCGAGAATCGCCAAACACGCTGCCCTTCCGGGGCTTATAACTCGGCCGTCTTTAGAGATAGAACGGCGCGGTATTTTTTTTTGAAAACTACATGAAATTTACAAAAACCCCAGAGTCGATCTATTTTTTCGATTTTCGGCTCCCTAAGCGAGCTACGGCCGCTCAAAGATTGGCAATTTTCGACTTTTTCCCGACACGTACCCCCGTTTCTGTCGACTGCAACCTCAAATTTCGATCCGGAGACTCCGGCCCCGGACCGATCGAAAGAGGAAGGACAAACGAAAAACTTTGTCGTTTCACTTTTTCGAGATCGCCGTTATTTGCCGAGATATGAATTTTTTAAAAAGGCCGTTTTCGGTACTATTCCGGATTTTTTTGCTCCGGAGTCCGGAGGACCTTTTTGACCAAATTTTTAGGAGAGCTAGACCCGACCTTCCTACAAGTCCACCTAAAATTTCGTCGCTTAATATTCATCGGCTGCAGAGATATTAATTTTTTCCTAGGTCGATGTTCGCGTGTAAATTTCATTAAAAATGGGCCAAATTCTGGCGAATTTCCCAAACACGCACCTCAACTCCGCCTCATAGCTCGAAGGTCATTAGAGATGGAGCGGCGCCGTATTTTTTTTCGAAAACTACAAGAAAAGTTAGTTAGGTGCAAGTGGAAAATTATTTTTGCGATTTTCGGCCCCATAAGCGAGTTATAGCCGTTCAAAGTTTGGCTATTTTCGACTTTTTCCCGACACGTACCCCGTCTCTGTTCGATAGCGCCCTTAGATTTCGATCCGGGGACTCCGGACCCGGACCAAACGCAAGAGGAAGGACAAACGAAAAAGTCTTTTTTTTATTTTTTCGCCATCTCCGTTATTTGCCGAGATATGAATTTTTTAAAAAGGTCGATTTTCGCGAAAAACGGTACTTTTCCGGGCTCAACGGCTCCGGTGTCCGGAGGATTTTTTCGACCAAATTTTCAGGGAACCTACGTCCGACCTTCCTCTCGGGTCCCCTAAAATTTCGTTGCTTTATATACATCGGCGGCCGAGATATTAATTTTTCCTCGATCGCTACAAACACCCCGGCGCCAGGAGGTTTCTATACGCCGCGACACGTCCCGAAGCTCACCGAGGAAGGTACCGAATATCAAAAAAAAAAAATTTTTCATTTTTCATCCCACGCGAAAACCGATAGCATATTCGGAATCGGGACGACTCCACGATTCCGAAACCGTTTTCAGATTTTCGATCGGACGTTTCCTTCTAATCTCGATTTTAAGCGTCAAATTTCTTTCAACCAATCAGACGGCTTCTTTCTATATCGGCTAAAATGGCCAATTTCGAAGCGATTTTCGTGCGGTTTTCGATGGGGGATCGGTAGAAGGTCTCTCCGAGCAACTTTCACGACCTTCATACCGCGTGTTCGATTATCCCGGGACCCACAAGAAGAATAAAAAGTCGACCAATCAGACGGCTTCTTTCTATATCGGCTAAAATGGCCAATTTCGAAGCGATTTTCGTGCGGTTTTCGATGGGGGATCGGTACAGGGTCTCTCCGAGCGACTTTCGTAACCTTCATACCGGGTGTTCGATCATCCCGGGACCCCCAAAGCGTCAAATTTCTTTCGACCAATGGAAGAGCAACATTCTATATCGGCTAAAATGGCCAATTTCGAAGCGATTTTCGTGCGGTTTTCGATGGGGGATCGGTAGATGGTCTCTCCGAGCGCCTTTCGTGACCTTCATACCGGGTGTTCGATTCGCCCGGGACCCCCAAAAAAAATAAAAAGTCGGAAAAAGTCCCCAAACGTCGCGTTTTCTTGCTGCTAACGCCTAGGGAGCCCGCAGAAAAATGGAACGGAGGCAAAATTTTTTTCACAGGGGGTCAAAAAAAAAAAACTAATAGCAGGCATCCCCGAAAAAATTTCTTAGGGGTCCAAAAAAAAATTATTTCTAAAAAAAAAATTTTTTTTTCAATACTTAAAGCGATAGCCAGCCCCGTGGCTGTCGCCTACAACCCTCACGGGCGGCGTCAATTTTTTTTTCCAAGGGGGTCGGAAAAAAAAATCGAAAGTGAGCGTACCGAAAAATTTTTCCAAAGGGGTCCAAAAAAAAAAAATTCGGAAAAAATTTTTTTTTTTCGATTTTGGCCCCTCCTTCAACTTTTTCGACTCATCCAAATCCACCCCACCCCCCTTCGAGCCAACCCCCGCCAGGGGGTTGGCGAGGTGTTCGTTTATGTAAGCCTCAAAAAAAATTGTAATGAACCGATTAGACGAGTGCCGCAGGCACGAGTATTTCGCTCCTTAGACGGTTTCAAATATTTTTTCCACGGGGGTCGGAAAAAAAATCGAAAGTGAGCGTCCCGAAAAATTTTTCCAAGGGGGTCCAAAAAAAAAAATTCGGAAAAATTTTTTTTTTTCGATTTTCGCCCCCCCCCCAAATAAAAGTTCCAAAAAAATTTTTTTTTTCGATTTTAACGCGTTAGACGAGCGCCGTAGTCGCGAGGCTTTCGCTCCTTCAACTTTTTTGACACATCCAAATCAACCCCACCCCCCCTTCGAGCCAACCCCCGCTAGGGGGTTGGCGAGGAGTTCGTTTATGTAAACCTCAAAAAAAAAAAATTGCAGACCCTGAATAGCCTGACCTCTTTTCGAAGTGCCGAAGGCACGAGTATTTCGCTCCTTAGGCGTCGTCAAATATTTTTCCAAGGGGGTCCAAAAAAAAAATTCGGAAATTTTTTTTTTTTCGATTTTCGCCCCCCTCCCCCCAAAAAAAAAGTTCCAAAAAATTTTTTTTTTTCGATTTATAAGCGATAGACGAACGCCGTAGGCGCGAGGCTTTCGCTCCTTCAACTTTTTTGACACATCCAAATCAACCCCACCCCCCCTTCGAGCCAACCCCCGCTAGGGGGTTGGCGAGGAGTTCGTTTATGTAAACCTCAAAAAAAAATTGCAATAAACCGATTAGACGAGTGCCGTAGGCACGAGTTTTTCGCTCCTTGGGCGGCGTCAAATATTTTTTCCAAGGGGGGTCGAAAAAAAAAAATTGGAAATGAGCGTCCCGAAAAATTTTTCCAAAGGGGGTCCAAAAAAAAATTCGGAAAAATTTTTTTTTTTTCGATTTTTGCCCCCCCCCTCCCAAAAAAAAAGTTTCAAAAATTTTTTTTTTGATTTTTACGCCTTAGACGAGCGCCGTAGGCGCGAGGCTTTCGCTCCTTCAACTTTTTCGACTCATCCAAATCCACCCCACTCCCCCTTCGAGCCAACCCCCGCTAGGGGGTTGGCGAGAAGTTAGTTTATGTAAACCTCAAAAAAAAAAATAGCAGACCCCTAAAAAACAAAACCACAAGTCCCGGATTTTCAACTAGAAACCCCGAGATAAAAATCCACCGTACCCGACAATCGAGCCAACCCCCGCTAGGGGGTTGGCGAGGAGTTATTGACAGCCGCCGGCAGGCCTAGATCGTGCTCTGCACGATCTAGTCCATATATATTAAACGCTGATAAGGCAGACTCACTCTAATTTCACAGAGAATTTTATGTACTTTGCCTCCTCAAAGGCTTTTTTGCGAGGGAATATCGGCGCGCAGCGCCGCTTTTTATAGGCGTGTTCATGTCGGGAAAATCCCAACGTCGTATTTTCGTGACGATCCGTCGAGTCGTAAGAAAGTTATTAACGTTTCAATACCCCCGTGTCGAAGGGTTTTGAAAATCAGCGAAATTAGAAAGAGTTCGAAGACTAATGGCCGCCGCCGGAAGTCAGCCATATTTTAACCCAACTTTAAATTTTTCGTTTTCCCTCGAAAATGTCACTTTTCTTACGCTCCTCCTGGCTCGAAAACGGCAGCGCGACCCGCGCATTCACGATGTAGTGTTAAGTTAGACCCTTGGGCTTAGGTTTCGTGAAAGAAACGGGGTCCGAAAGCTCTTTTTAATTTGGAAATAGTATTTGAAAATTTCGTGTTTTTTTGGTCGGCTAAGATTGCAAAACACGCTGCCCTTCCGCGGCTTATAACTCGGCTGTCTTTAGAGATAAAACGGCGCCGTATTTTTTTTTGAAAACTACATGAAATTTCCAAAAACCCCTGTCTCGATTTATTTTTTCGATTTTCGGCTCCCTAAGCGAGCTACGGCCGTTCAAAGATTGGCAATTTTCGACTTTTTCCCGACACGTACCCACATTTCTTTCGACTGCACTCTCAAATTTCGTTCCGGAGACTCCGGCCCTGGACCGATCGAAAGAGGAAAGACAAGCGAAAAACTTTGTCGTTTCACTTTTTCGAGATCGCCGTTATTTGCCGAGATATGAATTTTTCAAAAAGGCCGTTTTCGGTACTATTCCGGATTTTTTTGCTCCGGAGTCCGGAGGATTTATTCCACCAAATTTTCAGGACAGCTAGACGCAACCTTCCTACAAGTTCACCTAAAATTTCGTCGCTTAATATCCATCGGCGGCGGAGATATTAATTTTTTCCTAGGTCGATGTTCGCGTGTAAATTTCATTAAAAATGGGCCGAATTCTGGCGAATTTCCCAAACATGCACCTCAACTCTGTCTCATAGCTCGAAGGTCTTTAGAGATGGAGCGGCGCCGTATTTTTTTTCGAAAACTAGAAGAAAAGTTAGTTAGGTGCAAATGAAAAATTATTTTTGCGATTTTCGGCCCCATAAGCGAGTTATAGCCGTTCAAAGTTTGGCTATTTCTCATTTTCTTCCGACATGAACCCCTTCTTTATTCGATAGCGCCCTCAAATTTCGATCCGGAGACTCCGGACACGGACCAAACGCAAGAGGAAGGACAAACGAAAAAGTCTTTTTTTTATTTTTTGGCCATCTCCGATATTTGCCGAGATTCGAATTTTTTAAAAAGGCCGTTTTCGGTACTATTTCGGATTTATTTGCTCCGGAGTCCGGAGGATTTTTTCGCCCGGATTTTCAGGAGAGCTAGAACCATCCTTCCTCTCGGATCCCTGAAAATTTCGTCGAAAAATATTCATCCGCGGCCGAGTTATGAATTTTTTTGCGAATCGTTACGCCACGCTCGCTACGTGCACGTAGTCCGTCCGAATTTACACAACGACATACGTTTTCGAAGACGTATGTCTTCAGGATAAAATTGAGCTTCTTCATTTTCGACGCTACGTGAAAACCGACAGCATATTCGGACTCGGGACGACTCCACGATTCTCAAACCGTTTTCGGTTTTTCGATCGGACGTTTCCTTCTCTTCTCGATTTAAAGCGTCAAATTTCTTTCAACCAATCACAGAGCCCCATTCCATATCGGCTAAAATAGCCAATTTCGAAGCGATTTTCGTGCGGTTTTCGATGGGAGATCGGTAGAGGGTCTCGCCGAGCGACTTTCTTGACCTTCATACCGGGTGTTCGATTCGCCCGGGACCCCCAAAAAAAATAAAAAGTCGGAAAAAGTCCCCAAACGTCGCGTTTTCTTGCTGCTGACGCCTAGGGAGCCCACAGAAAAATGGAACGGCGGCAAAATTTTTTTCCAAGGGGGTCAAAAAAAAAAATTGATAGCATGCATCCCCAAAAAAATTTCCTGGGGGTCCGAAAAAAAATTATTTCTAAAAATTCTTTTTTTCGATTTTCGCCCCCTATTCCAAAAAAAAAAGTTCCAAAAAAATTTTTTTTTTTTCAAAAATCGTCATTTTGACAGCTGTCAAAAAAATTTTTTTTTAATCACTTTATGCATCGGAGAAGAACCCGCCGGGGCAAATTCCTTCAACTTTTTTGACACATCCAAATCAACCCCACCCCCCCTTCGAGCCAACCCCCGCTAGGGGTTGGCGAGGAGTTCGTTTATGTAAACCTCAAAAAAAAAATTGCAGACCTGAATAGCCCGACCTCTTTTCGAAGTGCCGAAGGCACGAGTATTTCGCTCCTTAGGCGTCGTCAAATATTTTTTCCAAGGGGGTCCAAAAAAAAAATTCGGAAAAATTTTTTTTTCCGATTTTCGCCCCCCCTCCCATAAAAAAAGTTCCAAAAAATTTTTTTTTTTCAAAAATCGTCATTTTGACAACTGTCAAAAAAATTTTTTTTTAATCACTTAATGCATCGGAGAAGAACCCGCCGGGGCAAATTCCTTCAACTTTTTTGACACATCCAAATCAACCCCACCCCCCCTTCGAGCCAACCCTCGCTAGGGGGTTGGCGAGGAGTTCGTTTATGTAAACCTCAAAAAAAAAATTGCAGAACCTGAATAGCCCGACCTCTTTTCGAAGTGCCGAAGGCACGAGTATTTCGCTCCTTAGGCGTCGACAAATATATTTTCCAAGGGGGTCGGAAAAAAAAATCGAAAGTGAGCGTCCCGAAATATTTTTCCAAGGGGGTCCAAAAAAAAAAATTCGGAAATTTTTTTTTTTCGATTTTCAAGCCCCCCCCCCCAAAAAAAAATTCCAAAAATTTTTATTTTTTCGATTTTTACGCGTTAGACGAGCGCCGTAGGCGCGAGGCTTTCGCTCCTTCAACTTTTTCGACTCATCCAAATCCACCCCACCCCCCTTCGAGCCAACCCCCGCCAGGGGGTTGGCGAGGAGTTCATTTATGTAAACCTCAAAAAAAATTGCAATAAACCGATTAGACGAGTGCCGTAGGCACGAGTTTTTCGCACCTTGGGCGGCGTCAAATATATTTTCCAAGGGGGGTCGAAAAAAAAAAATTGGAAGTGAGCGTCCCGAAAAATTTTTCCAAAGGGGGTCCAAAAAAAAAATTCGGAAAAAATTTTTTTTTTCCGATTTTCGCCCCCCCTCCAAAAAAAAAAGTTCCAAAAAAATTTTTTTTCGATTTATAGGCGCTAGACGAGCGCCGTAGGCGCGAGGCTTTCGCTCCTTCAACTTTTTCGACTCATCCGAATCCACCCCACCCCCACTTCGAGCCAACCCCCGCCAGGGGGTTGGCGAGGAGTTCGTTTATGTAATCCTCAAAAAAAAAATAGCAGACCCCTAAAAAACAAAACCACAAGTCCCGGATTTTCTACTAAAAACCCCGAGATAAAAATCCATCCCACCCGACAATCGAGCCAGCCCCCGCTAGGGGGTTGGCGAGGAGTTATTGACAGCCGCCGGCAGGCCTAGATCGTGCTCTGCACGATCTAGTCCATATATATTAAACGCTGATAAGGCAGACTCACTCTAATTTCACGGGTGAAATTGATGTACTTTGCCTCCTCAAAGGCTTTTTTCGCGGGGGATATCGGCGCGCAGCGCCGCTTAAATTAGACGTATTCATGTCGGGAAAATCCCAACGTCGTATTTTCGTGACGATCCGTTGAGTATTAAGAAAGTTATTAACGTTTAAATACCCCCGTGTCGAAGGGTTTTGAAAATCAGCGAAATTAGAAAGAGTTCGAAGACTAATGGCCGCCGCCGGAAGTCGACGAAATTTTAACCCTACATTAAATTTTACGTTTTCCCTCGAAAATGTCACTGTTCTTACACTCCTCCTGACTCGAAAACGGCAGCGCGACCCGCGCATTCACGATGTAGTGTTAAGTTAGACCCCCTAGCTTAGGTTTCGTGAAAGAAACGAGGTCCGAAAGCTCTTTTTAATTTGGAAATAGTATTTGAAAATTTCGTGTTTTTTGGGTCGGCGACGATCGCCAAACACGGTCCCCTTCCGCGGCTTATAACTCGGCCGTCTTTAGAGATAAAACGGCGCGGTAATTTTTTTTGAAAACTACATAAAATTTCCAAAAACCCCTGTCTCGATTTATTTTTCCGATTTTCGGCTCCCTAAGCGAGCTACGGCCGTTCAAAAATTGGAAATTTTCGACTTTTTCCCGACACGTACCCCCGTTTCTTTCGACTGCACTCTCAAATTTCGTCCAGGAGACTTCGGCCCCGGACCGATGGAAAGAGGAAGGACAAACGAAAAACTTTGTCGTTTCACTTTTTCGAGATCGCCGTTATTTCCCGAGATATGAATTTTTTAAAAAGGCCGTTTTCGGTACTATTCCGGAAATAAACACTCCGGAGTCCGGAGGATTTTTTCTACCAAATTCTCAGGGAACCTTCGTCCGACCTTCCCACAAGTCCACCTAAAATTTCGTTGCTTAATATCCATCGGCTTCGGAGATATTAATTTTTTTATAGGTCGATGTTCGCGTGTAAATTTCATTAAAAATGGGCCAAATTCTGGCGAATTTCCCAAACATGCACCTCAAATCCGCCTCATAGCTCGAAGGTCATTAGAGATGGAGTAGCGCCGTATTTTTTTTCGAAAACTACAAGAAAAGTTAGTTAGGTGCAAGTGAAAAATTATTTTTGCGATTTTCGGCCCCATAAGCGAGTTATAGCCGTTCAAAGTTTGGCTATTTCTCATTTTCTTCCGACATGCCCCCCTTCTTCTTTCGATAGCGCCCTTAAATTTCGATCCAGAGACTCCGGACACGGACCAAACGCAAGAGGAAGGACAAACGAAAAAGTCTTTTTTTTATTTTTTGGCCATCTCCGATATTTGCCGAGATTCGAATTTTTTAAAAAGGCCGTTTTCGGTACTATTCCGGATTTATTTGCTCCGGAGTCCGAAGGATTTTTTCGCCCGGATTTTCAGGAGAGCTAGAACCATCCTTCCTCTCGGATCCCTGAAAATTTCGTCGAAAAATATTCATCCGCGGCCGAGTTATGAATTTTTTTGCGAGTCGTTACGCCACGCTCGCTACGTGCACGTAGTCCGTCCGAATTTACACAACGACATACGTTTTCGAAGACGTATGTCTTCAGGATAAAATTGAGCTTCTTCATTTTCGACGCTACGTGAAAACCGATAGCATATTCGGACTCGGGACGACTCCACGATTCTCAAACCGTATTCGGTTTTTCGATCGGACGTTTCCTTCAATTCTCGGTTTTAAGCGTCAAATTTCTTTCAACCAATCACAGAGCCCCATTCTATATCGGCTAAAATAGCCAATTTCGAAGCGATTTTCGTGCGGTTTTCGATGGGAGATCGGTAGAGGGTCTCGCCGAGCGACTTTCTTGACCTTCATACCGGGTGTTCGATTCGCCCGGGACCCCCAAAAAAAATAAAAAGTCGGAAAAAGTCCCCAAACGTCGCGTTTTCTTGCTGCTGGCGCCTAGGGAGCCCACAGAAAAATGGAACGGCGGCAAAATTTTTTTCCAAGGGGGTCAAAAAAAAAATTGAAGGTAGAGGCGTCCCCGAAAAAATTTCTTAGGGGTCCGAAAAAAAACAATAATTAAAAAATTTTTTTTTTCGATTTTCGCCCCCTCCCCAAAAAAAAAAAGTTCCAAAAAATTTTTTTTTTTCGAAAATCGTCATTTTGACAGCTGTCAAAAACATTTTTTTTTTTTTTCACTTAATTCATCCGAGAAGAACCCGCCGGGGCAAATTCTTTAATCACTTTTTTGACACATCCAAATCAACCCAACCCCCCCTTCGAACCAACCCCCCGCTTGGGGGGTTGGTGAGGAGTTCGTTTATGTAAACCTCAAAAAAAAAATTGCAGAACCTGAATAGCCCAACCTCTTTTCGAGTGCCGTAGGCAAGAGTATTTCGCTCCTTAGGCGACGTCAAATACTTTTTCCAAGGGGGTCGGAAAAAAAAATCGAAAGTGAGCGTCCCGAAAAATTTTTCCAAGGGGGCCAAAAAAAAAAAATTCGGAATTTTTTTTTTTCGATTTTCGCCCCCCCTCCCCCAAAAAAAAAGCTCCAAAAAATTTTTTTTTTTCGATTTATAAGCGTTTGACGAACGCCGTAGGCGCGAGGCTTTCGCTCCTTCAACTTTTTTGACACATCCAAATCAACCCCACCCCCCCTTCGAGCCAACCCCCGCTAGGGGGTTGGCGAGGAGTTCGTTTATGTAAACCTCAAAAAAAAAATTGCAGACCCTGAATAGCCCGACCTCTTTTCGAAGTGCCGAAGGCGCGAGTATTTCGCTCCTTAGGCGTCGACAAATATTTTTTCCTAGGGGGTCGGAGAAAATAATCGAAAGTGAGCGTCCCGAAATATTTTTCCAAGGGGGTCCAAAAAAAAAAAATCGGAAATTTTTTTTTTTTCGATTTTCAACCCCTCCCCCCCCCAAAAAAAATTCGTTTATGTAAACCTCAAAAAAAAATTGCAATAAACCGATTAGTCGAGTGCCGTAGGCACGAGTTTTTCGCTCCTTGGGCGGCGTCAAATATTTTTTCCAAGGGGGGTCGAAAAAAAAAATTGGAAGTGAGCGTCCCGAAAAATTTTTCCAAAGGGGTCCAAAAAAAAAATTCGGAAAAATTTTTTTTTTTTTCGATTTTTGCCCCCCCTCCCAGAAAAAAAGTTTCAAAAATTTTTTTTTTCGATTTTTACGCCTTAGACGAGCGCCGTAGGCGCGAGGCTTTCGCTCCTTCAACTTTTTCGACTCATCCAAATCCACCCCACCCCCCCCTTCGAGCCAACCCCCGCTAGGGGGTTGGCGAGAAGTTAGTTTATGTAAACCTCAAAAAAAAAATAGCAGACCCCTAAAAAATAAAACCACAAGTCCCGGATTTTCAACTAGAAACCCCGAGATAAAAATCCACCCTACCCGACAATCGAGCCAACCCCCGCTAGGGGGTTGGCGAGGAGTTATTGACAGCCGCCGGCAGGCCTAGATCGTGCTCTGCACGATCTAGTCCATATATATTAAACGCTGATCAGGCAGACTCACTCTAATTTCACGGGTGAAATTGATGTACTTTGCCTCCTCAAAGGCTTTTTTCGCGGGGGATATCGGCGCGCAGCGCCGCTTAAATTAGACGTATTCATGTCGGGAAAATCCCAACGTCGTATTTTCGTGACGATCCGTTGAGTATTAAGAAAGTTATTAACGTTTCAATACCCCCGTGTCGAAGGGTTTTGAAAATCAGGGAAATTAGAAAGAGTTCGAAGACTAATGGCCGCCGCCGGAAGACAGTTCAATTCTAACCCGACTTTAAATTTTTCGTTTTCCCTCGAAAATGTCACTTTTCTTACGCTCCTCCTGGCTCGAAAACGGCAGCGCGACCCGCGCATTCACGATGTAGTGTTAAGTTAGACCCCCTAGCTTAGGTTTCGTGAAAGAAACGAGGTCCGAAAGCTCTTTTTAATTTGGAAATAGTATTTGAAAATTTCGTGTTTTTCGGGTCGGCTAAGATTGCAAAACACGGTCCCCTTCCGCGGCTTATTACTCGGCCGTCTTTAGAGATAGAATGGCGCCGTATTTTTTTTTGAAAACTACATGAAATTTCCAAAAACCCCTGTCTCGATTTATTTTTTCGATTTTCGGCTTCCTAAGCGAGCTACGGTCGTTCAAAGATTGGCAATTTTCGACTTTTTCCCGACACGTACCCCCGTTTCTTTCGACTGCAACCTCAAATTTCGTTACGGAGACTCCGGCCCCGGACCGATCGAAAGAGGAAGGACAAACGAAAAACTTTGTCGTTTCACTTTTTCGAGATCGCCGTTATTTGCCGAGATGCGAATTTTTCAAAAAGGTCGTTTTCGGTACTATTCCGGAAATAAACACTCCGGAGTCCGGAGGATTTTTTCTACCAAATTCTCAGGGAACATTCGTCCGACCTTCCCACAAGTCCACCTAAAATTTCGTTGCTTAATATCCATCGGCTTCGGAGATATTAATTTTTTTATAGGTCGATGTTCGCGTGTAAATTTCATTAAGAATGGGCCAAATTTTGGCGAATTTCCCAAACATGCACCTCAACTCCGCCTCATAGCTCGAAGGTCATTAGAGATGGAGTGGCGCCGTATTTTTTTTCGAAAACTAGAAGAAAAGTTAGTTAGGTGCAAGTGAAAAATTATTTTTGCGATTTTCGGCCCAATAAGCGAGTTATAGCCGTTCAAACTTTGGCTATTTTCGACTTTTTCCCGACACGTACCCCGTCTCTGTTCGACAGCGCCCTTAGATTTCGATCCGGGGACTCCGGACCCGGACCAAACGCAAGAGGAAGGACAAACGAAAAAGTCTTTTTTTTATTTTTTCGCCATCTCCGTTATTTGCCGAGATATGAATTTTTTAAATACGTCGATTTTCGCGAAAAACGGTACTTTTCCGGGCTCAACGGCTCCGGTGTCCGGAGGATTTTTTCGACCAAATTTTCAGGGAACCTACGTCCTACCTTCCTCTCGGGTCCCCTAAAATTTCGTCGCATAATATCTACGGACGGCCGAGATATTAATTTTTTCTCGATCGCTACAAACACCCCGGCGCCGGGAGTTTTCTATACGCCGCGACACATCCCGAAGCTCACCGAGGCCGGTACCGAATATCAAAAAAAAAAAAATTTCATTTTTTATCCCACGCGAAAACCGATAGCATATTCGGAATCGGGACGACTCCACGATTCCGAAACCGTTTTCAGAATTTCGATCGGACGTTTCCTTCTCATCTCGATTTTAAGCGTCAAATTTCTTTCAACCAATCAGACGGCTTCATTCTATATCGGCTAAAATGGCCAATTTCGAAGCGATTTTCGTGCGGTTTTCTATGGGGGATCGGTAGAAGGTCTCTCCGAGCAACTTTCACGACCTTCATACCGCGTGTTCGATTATCCCGGGATCCCCAAAATGAATAAAAAGTCGACCAATCAGACGGCTTTATTCTATATTGGCTAAAATGGCCAATTTCGAAGCGATTTTCGTGCGGTTTTCGATGGGGGATCGGTACAGGGTCTCTCCGAACGACTTTCGTGACCTTCATACCGGGTGTTCGATTATCCCGGGACCCCCAAAGCGTCAATTTTCTTTCGACCAATGGGAGAGAACCATTCTATATCGGCTAAAATAGCCAATTTCGAAGCAATTTTCGTGCGGTTTTCGATGGGGGATCGGTAGAGGGTCTCTCCGAGCGGCTTTCGTGACCTTCATACCGGGTGTTCGATTATCCCGTGACCCCCAAAAAAAATAAAAAGTCGGAAAAAGTCCCCAAACGTCGCGTTTTCTTGCTGCTAACGCCTAGGGAGCCCACAGAAAAATGGAACGGCGGCAAAATTGTTTTTCCAAGGGGTCAAAAAAAAAAATTGATAGCATGCATCCCCAAAAAAATTTCTTGGGGGTCCGAAGAAAAATTATTTCCAAAAAATTTTTTTTTTCGACCCCCTCCCAAAAAAAAAAGTTTCAAAAAATTTTTTTTTTTTCAAAAATCGTCATTTTGACAGCTGTCAAAACATTTTTTTTTTAATCACAATGCATCGGAGAAGAACCCGCCGGGGCAAATTCCTTCAACTTTTTTGACACATCCAAATCAACCCCACCTCCCCTTCGAGCCAACCCCCGCTAGGGGGTTGGCGAGAAGTTCGTTTATGTAAACCTCAAAAAAAAAATTGCAGACCTGAATAGCCCGACCTCTTTTCGAAGTGCCAAAGGCACGAGTAATTCGCTCCTTAGGCGTCGTCAAATATTTTTTCCAAGGGGGTCGGAAAAAAAAATCGAAAGTGAGCGTCCCGAAAATTTTTTCCAAGGGGGTCAAAAAAAAAAAAATTCGGAAATTTTTTTTTTTTCCGATTTCCCCCCCCCCCCCAAAGAAAAAAGTTCCAAAAAATTTTTTTTTTTCAAAAATCGTCATTTTGACAACTGTCAAGAAATTTATTTCTTAATCACTTAATGCATCGGAGAAGAACCCGCCGGGGCAAATTCCTTCAACTTTTTTGACACATCCAAATCAACCCCACCCCCCCTTCGAGCCAACCCCCGCTAGGGGGTTGGCGAGGAGTTCGTTTATGTAAACCTCAAAAAAAAAATTGCAGACCTGAATAGCCCGACCTCTTTTCGAAGTGCCGAAGGCACGAGTATTTCGCTCCTTAGGCGTCGTCAAATATTTTTTCCAAGGGGGTCGGCAAAAAAAATCGAAAGTGAGCGTCCCGAAATTTTTTTCCAAAAGGGTCCAAAAAAAAAATTTGTAAAAATTTTTTTTTCCCGATTTTCGCCCCCCCCCCAAAAAAAAAGTTCCACAATTTTTTTTTTTTCCATTTTTACGCGTTTCGCGACCTCTTTTCTTTTCTCATACACCCACATTAGACGAGTGCCGAAGGCACGAGGCTTTCGCTCCTTCAACTTTTTTGACTTATCCGAATCGACCCCCCACCCACCCCAAGTTCGTTTATGTAAACCTCAAAAAAAAATTGCAGACCTCGACAACCCAAAACCACAAGTCCCGGATTTTCAACTAGAAACCCCGAGATAAAAATCCACCCCACCCGACAATCGAGCCAACCCCCGCTAGGGGGTTGGCGAGGAGTTATTGACAGCCGCCGGCAGGCCTAGATCGTGCTCTGCACGATCTAGTCCATATATATTAAACGCTGATCAGGCAGACTCGCTTTAATTTCAGAGAGAATTTTATGTACTTTGCGGCGCCAAAGGCTTTTTTCCGAGGCAATATCGGCGCGCAGCGCCGCTTTTTATAGGCGTGTTCGTGTCGGGAAAATCCCAACGTCGTATTTTCGTGACGATCCGTCGAGTCGTAAGAGAGTTATTAACGTTTCAATGCCCCCGTGCCGAAGGGTTTTGAAAATCAGCGAAATTAGAAAGAGCTCGAAGACTAATGGCCGCCGCCGGAAGTCAGCCATATTTTAACCCAACTTTAAATTTTTCGTTTTCCCTCGAAAATGTCACTTTTCTTACGCTCCTCCCGACTCGAAAACGGCAGCGCGACCCGCGCATTCACGATGTAGTGTTAAGTTAGACCCTTGGGCTTAGGTTTCGTGAAAGAAACGGGGTCCGAAAGCTCTTTTTAATTTGGAAATAGTATTTGAAAATTTCGTGTTTTTTGGGTCGGCTAAGATTGCAAAACACGCTGCCCTTCCGCGGCTTATAACTCGGCCGTCTTTAGAGATAGAACGGCGCCGTATTTTTTTTTGAAAACTACATGAAATTTCCAAAAACCCCAGTCTCGATTTATTTTTTCGATTTTCGGCTCCCTAAGCGAGCTACGGCCGTTCAAAATTGGCAATTTGCGACTTTTTCCCGACACGTACCCACATTTCTTTCGACTGCAACCTCAAATTTCATTCCGGAGACTCCGGCCCCGGACCGATCGAAAGAGGAAAGACAAACGAAAAACTTTGTCGTTTCACTTTTTCGAGATCACCGTTATTTGCCGAGATATGAATTTTTCAAAAAGGCCGTTTTCGGTACTATTCCGGATTTTTTTGCTTCGGAGTCCGGAGGATTTTTTCGACCAAATTTTCAGGACAGCTAGACACGACCTTCCTACAAGTTCACCTAAAATTTCATCGAAAAATATCCATTGGCTGCAGAGATATTAATTTTTTCCTAGGTCGATGTTCGCGTGTAAATTTCATTAAAAATGGGCCGAATTTTGGCGAATTTCCCAAACATGCACCTCAACTCTGTCTCATAGCTCGAAGGTCTTTAGAGATGGAGCGGCGCCGTATTTTTTTTCGAAAACTAGAAGAAAAGTTAGTTAGGTGCAAGTGAAAAATTATTTTTGCGATTTTCGGCCCCATAAGCGAGTTATAGCCGTTCAAAGTTTGGCTATTTCTCATTTTCTTCCGACATGCACCCCTTCTTTATTCGATAGCGCCCTCAAATTTCGATCCGGAGACTCCGGACACGGACCAAACGCAAGAGGAAGGACAAACGAAAAAATCCTTTTTTTTATTTTTTGGCCATCTCCGATATTTGCCGAGATTCGAATTTTTTAAAAAGGCCGTTTTCGGTACTATTTCGGATTTATTTGCTCCGGAGTCCGGAGGATTTTTTCGCCCGGATTTTCAGGAGAGCTAGAACCATCCTTCCTCTCGGATCCCTGAAAATTTCGTCGAAAAATATTCATCCGCGGCCGAGTTATGAATTTTTTTGCGAATCGTTACGCCACGCTCGCTACGTGCACGTAGTCCGTCCGAATTTACACAACGACATACGTTTTCGAAGACGTATGTCTTCAGGATAAAATTGAGCTTCTTCATTTTCGACGCTACGTGAAAACCGACAGCATATTCGGACTCGGGACGACTCCACGATTCTCAAACCGTTTTCGGTTTTTCGATCGGACGTTTCCTTCTCTTCTCGATTTAAAGCGTCAAATTTCTTTCAACCAATCACAGAGCCCCATTCCATATCGGCTAAAATAGCCAATTTCGAAGCGATTTTCGTGCGGTTTTCGATGGGAGATCGGTAGAGGGTCTCGCCGAGCGACTTTCTTGACCTTCATACCGGGTGTTCGATTCGCCCGGGACCCCCAAAAAAAATAAAAAGTCGGAAAAAGTCCCCAAACGTCGCGTTTTCTTGCTGCTGACGCCTAGGGAGCCCACAGAAAAATGGAACGGCGGCAAAATTTTTTTCCAAGGGGGTCAAAAAAAAAAATTGATAGCATGCATCCCCAAAAAAATTTCCTGGGGGTCCGAAAAAAAATTATTTCTAAAAATTCTTTTTTTCGATTTTCGCCCCCTATTCCAAAAAAAAAAGTTCCAAAAAAATTTTTTTTTTTTCAAAAATCGTCATTTTGACAGCTGTCAAAAAAATTTTTTTTTAATCACTTTATGCATCGGAGAAGAACCCGCCGGGGCAAATTCCTTCAACTTTTTTGACACATCCAAATCAACCCCACCCCCCCTTCGAGCCAACCCCCGCTAGGGGTTGGCGAGGAGTTCGTTTATGTAAACCTCAAAAAAAAAATTGCAGACCTGAATAGCCCGACCTCTTTTCGAAGTGCCGAAGGCACGAGTATTTCGCTCCTTAGGCGTCGTCAAATATTTTTTCCAAGGGGGTCGGAAAAAAAAATCGAAAGTGAGCGTCCCGAAAATTTTTTCCAAGGGGGTCCAAAAAAAAAATTCGGAAAAATTTTTTTTCCCGATTTTCGCCCCCCCCCTCCCATAAAAAAAGTTCCAAATTTTTTTTTTTTTCAAAAATCGTCATTTTGACAACTGTCAAAAAAATTTTTTTTTAATCACTTAATGCATCGGAGAAGAACCCGCCGGGGCAAATTCCTTCAACTTTTTTGACACATCCAAATCAACCCCACCCCCCCTTCGAGCCAACCCCCGCTAGGGGGTTGGCGAGGAGTTCGTTTATGTAAACCTCAAAAAAAAAATTGCAGAACCTGAATAGCCCGACCTCTTTTCGAAGTGCCGAAGGCACGAGTATTTCGCTCCTTAGGCGTCGACAAATATATTTTCCAAGGGGGTCGGAAAAAAAAATCGAAAGTGAGCGTCCCGAAATATTTTTCCAAGGGGGTCCAAAAAAAAAATTCGGAAAATTTTTTTTTTCGATTTTCCAGCCCCCCCCCAAAGAAAAATTCCAAAAATTTTTATTTTTTCGATTTTTACGCGTTAGACGAGCGCCGTAGGCGCGAGGCTTTCGCTCCTTCAACTTTTTCGACTCATCCAAATCCACCCCACCCCCCTTCGAGCCAACCCCCGCCAGGGGGTTGGCGAGGAGTTCGTTTATGTAAACCTCAAAAAAAATTGCAATAAACCGATTAGACGAGTGCCGTAGGCACGAGTTTTTCGCTCCTTGGGCGGCGTCAAATATATTTTCCAAGGGGGGTCGAAAAAAAAAAATTGGAAGTGAGCGTCCCGAAAAATTTTTCCAAAGGGGTCCAAAAAAAAAATTCGGAAAAAATTTTTTTTTTCCGATTTTCGCCCCCCTCCAAAAAAAAAAGTTCCAAAAAAATTTTTTTTCGATTTATAGGCGTTAGACGAGCGCCGTAGGCGCGAGGCTTTCGCTCCTTCAACTTTTTCGCCTCATCCGAATCCACCCCACCCCCACTTCGAGCCAACCCCCGCCAGGGGGTTGGCGAGGAGTTCGTTTATGTAAACCTCAAAAAAAAAATAGCAGACCCCTAAAAAACAAAACCACAAGTCCCGGATTTTCAACTAAAAACCCCGAGATAAAAATCCACCCCACCCGACAATCGAGCCAACCCCCGCTTGGGGGTTGGCGAGGAGTTATTGACAGCCGCCGGCAGGCCTAGATCGTGCCCTGCACGATCTAGTCTATATAAGGTAAGGGCACCGGGCGGTGCCCTTATATTATTAAACGCTGATAAGGCAGACTCACTCTAATTTCACAGAGAAATTTATGTACTTTGCGGCGCCAAAGGCTTTTTTCCGGACGAATATCGGCGCGCAGCGCCGCTTATTTTAGACGTCGTCGGGTCGGGAAAATCTGTTAGGCTATATTTCGTTGCGATCCGTCGAGTCGTAAGAGAGTTATTAACGTTTCAATACCCCCGTGTCGAAGGGTTTTGAAAATCGGCGAAATTAGAAAGAGCTCGAAGACTAATGGCCGCCGCCGGAAGTCGACGAAATTTTAACCCAACTTTAAATTTTTCGTTTTCCCTCGAAAATGTCACTTTTCTTACGCTCCTCCCGACTCGAAAACGGCAGCGCGACCCGCGCATTCACGATGTAGTGTTAAGTTAGACCCTTGGGCTTAGGTTTCGTGAAAGAAACGGGGTCCGAAAGCTCTTTTTAATTTGGAAATAGTATTTGAAAATTTCGTGTTTTTTGGGTCGGCTAAGATTGCAAAACACGCTGCCCTTCCGCGGCTTATAACTCGGCCGTCTTTAGAGATGGAACGGCGCCGTATTTTTTTTTGAAAACTACATGAAATTTCCAAAAACCCCGGTCTCGATTTATTTTTTCGATTTTCGGCTCCCTAAGCGAGCTACGGCCGTTCAAAGATTGGCAATTTGCGACTTTTTCCCGACACGTGCCCCCATTTCTTTCGACTGCACTCTCAAATATCGTTCCGGAGACTCCGGCCCCGGACCGATCGAAAGAGGAAAGACAAACGAAAAACTTTGTCGTTTCACTTTTTCGAGATCGCCGTTATTTGCCGAGATGCGAATTTTTCAAAAAGGCCGTTTTCGGTACTATTCCGGATTTTTTTGCTCCGGAGTCCGGAGGATTTTTTCGACCGAATTTTCAGGACGGCTAGACACGACCTTCCTACAAGTTCACCTAAAATTTCGTCGAAAAATATCCATCGGCTGCAGAGATATTAATTTTTTCCTAGGTCGATGTCCGCGTGTAAATTTCATTAAAAGTGGGCCAAATTCTGGCGAATTTCCCAAACATGCACCTCAACTCTGCCTCACAGCTCGAAGGTCTTTAGAGATGGAGCGGCGCCGTATTTTTTTTCGAAAACTAGAAGAAAAGTTGGTTAGGTGCATGTGGAAAATTATTTTTGCGATTTTCGGCCCCATAAGCGAGTTGTAGCCGTTCAAAGTTTGGCTATTTTCGACTTTTTCCCGACACGTACCCCGTCTCTGTCCGATAGCGCCCTCAAATTTCGATCCGGGGACTCCGGACCCGGACCAAACGCAACAGGAAGGACAAACGAAAAAGTCTTTTTTTTATTTTTTGGCCATCTCCGATATTTGCCGAGATTCGAATTTTTTAAAAAGGCCGTTTTCGGTACTATTCCGGATTTATTTGCTCCGGAGTCCGGAGGATTTTTTCGCCCGGATTTTCAGGAGAGCTAGAACCATCCTTCCTCTCGGATCCCTGAAAATTTCGTCGAAAAATATTCATCCGCGGCCGAGTTATGAATTTTTTTGCGAATCGTTACGCCACGCTCGCTACGTGCACGTAGTCCGTCCGAATTTACACAGCGACATACGTTTTCGAAGACGTATGTCTTCAGGATAAAATTGAGCTTCTTCATTTTCGACGCTACGTGAAAACCGATAGCATATTCGGACTCGGGACGACTCCACGATTCTCAAACCGTTTTCGATTTTTCGAACGGACGTTTCCTTCTCTTCTCGATTTAAAGCGTCAAATTTCTTTCAACCAATCACAGAGCCCCATTCTATATCGGCTAAAATAGCCAATTTCGAAGCGATTTTCGTGCGGTTTTCGATGGGAAATCGGTAGAAGGTCTCGCCGAACAACTTTCGCGACCTTCATACCGCGTGTTCGATTATCCTAGGACCCCCAAAAAAAATAAAAAGTCGGAAAAAGTCCCCAAACGTCGCGTTTTCTTGGTGCTATTGTTATGTGCCCACTGAGGATTAAATTATTACAGCCACATCATGGTGGGGGGGTGTACTAGACCCCCATACAAAAATTTTAAACAAAAAGTACAGGAGACTTCAGTTATAGGGATTTTAAGAAAAATTTTATTTAATTTTTATCACGTGACAGGGGCCTTTTGAAATTATTTACATTTAAAACCTTCTAGAACAAATTTCCGTTCTGATTTTTACTATAAAAGAAAAACCAAATTTTGGGAATATTGAGTCCCCGCCGAGCATTCATAACATCAACGTCGGTTCTTCTCCCGAAACTAACTCGTCACCAGTAAGCGTCGGCGTAGTAGTTCCGAAACTTCATACGTGTGTCATCCATCGCGAGTGCCTACCTTGTGCGTGTGTGTCTACTGTGAAGTGTTTCTAATCTTAATCAAATACAACTCATACGTGTAATAACCAACGCGAGTGCTAACCTTGTGCGTGTGTGTTCGCTGTGAACTGCTTCTTACAAACTCGTCACCATTAAGCGTCGGCGTCGTTTAGCTTTGAACATTCATACGTGTATCATCATCTCGAGTGCTTACCTTGTGCTTGTGTGTTCGCTGTGAAGGGTATACAACATAACCCTACTTTAACTCATTCGTGTGTAAACCATCGCGAGTGTGAGGTGTTTATAACCTACCACTATACTTTACGAACCTTTCTATATATATACTCGTATTGACCGTGTGTGTCCGTAGTCAGGAATTTTTCTACATATACCTGTATTGACCGTGTGTGTCCGTAGTCAGGAATTTTACTACATATACTCGTATTGACCGTGTGTGTCCGTAGTCAGGAATTTTTCTACATATACGCGTATTGACCGTGTGTGTCCGTAGTCAAGACTTTTTCAATAAATACTCGTATTGGACGTGTGTGTCCGCTGCCGAGGATTTTTTCGAACTTTTAACAAATACTACTGTGTATCTAGTGCGTGCTTCTTTAAACCAATACTTACGTCGTGTTAAGCCCTAGTGAGTCTTCTGTACGCTCAGGATTATCAAAGCGAGACGTAACCTTACTCCAAGAGGGTAAGAGAACTATTTATTGGTTGTTGAATTAGAACATTGACATTGCCGCCTGGCATAAACTGTATCGCGATTGACTGATACTGTTACATTGGCTACTTATAGAATCAAAGAGCATTTATTTTATATTGTTAATGACTTATTGTATTAAACTGTTTATGTTGATGTGATGTGTAACTGAAGTAACCCGTCCAACTTTCAGGTGGTCAAGGCCAAATATACTAACATCAACCAGAGCTAGGAATTTATTCCACTATTTTTTACTAGTCCAGTCATTAATGGTGAACCCTTCCGGTTACACCGGTTGCAATTCATATAAAGCTCAAGTGCCAGTGCTATTATTTTTTAAGTTCACCTTAGACCTTCATTATAAGGTAAGTGCAAGTACTATAACTCCTTTGTTGATTAAGCAACACACCCTGAGATCAATCACATTAAGTACGACCCGGGATCGAGATCTAGTTAACACGCTGCCACTGGCGCCCAACAACTTTTTTTTTAATATACAAATTTGTGGTGGTCACTTAACTAACCCCAGCCAGTATCCAGGCACCTTCGGGGAATTTTTCCAAACACTTTCAAATCTCGTACCCCTAAGGCGTTGTCATGGCGAGCCCAACTAGGGGCCTTGCTGAATAAAGAGTTATTCAACGAATCAAAAGCTACAACAAAAAAGAGTTACTTGCACTTTTAACTTCAAAGACTATACATCAACTGTATACAACCAACACATCCCAACACGGACAACATGGATTTATCTCGTATTTCTGTGTGCCCTCCGAGTCCAGGGATGACGCCCATCGTTCCAGAACGTCTTATCGACCGGCTGGATACAGAACCAATGCAAAATATTATGACGCAACATGTGCGTTCACTGGTGGAAGATGTACCAAACGTCAATCCTGATCAAACTAATGCGGTACCAACACCGATAATACGTCCCCGAGCTCAGGAAGTACCCATCATGGATGCGCCTGTGCCGCAATTTGAAGCCTTTTTCCGGCAAATGGCCGAGACAATGGCGAATACATTCAAGCAAACAATGGCAAACACTGCACAACCAGTCAACCGACATGACCGTCTGTTAAGCGCCCCAACTTTTTCAGGACTGGACCACGAAGACCCAGAAGGGTTTATTCAACAAACAGAGGAATATTTTGCTCGGCAAAATATAAGGGAAGATCGCGACAAGCTGGCAGTAATCTCGGAATTACTACGTGGCGCGGCTAAAAAATGGCACGAGCCTTACAAAACCATTTTACCCAGTTTTCGCGCCTTTGAGGAAAGGTTCTTGAATAATTTCAATTCAGTATCGCGTATCACACGCGTAATGACGGTACTGTACGGTTCGAAGCAGATTAAAGATGAACCCGTAGGCGTGTTCATTACAAAAAAAGCCAATTTGTTTCAACGAGTCGACCCATACAAGCCTGAGGTATTACAGCTCGAAGTCATTTTGGATCAGCTGCTTCCAGACATTCGTTCGCGTCTGCGTGGGCATCAACTGCGCAGTCTGGACGAATTAACCAGCATAGCCACATTGATTGAAGCTGACCTCAGCGAAGTGGATGTCACTAAGACATTCCGCTCAACAAAACCAGCGACAGATCCCCCAGCTAGAAATATGGTCTCCAATAGGAACACTACTGGACCCCCATCTCCGTGCAGGTATTGCCCCGGAGAACAGTGGCATTTCTACAAGGACTGTCCTACAAGGCAACAACGCTATTCCCAAGGGAATCAGCGAAATGCCAATCAAAATTACAAGGTATCGGGAAACTCCGAAGGGGCCCGGGGAGCCACAGCCTCCTTACCTCCCCCAAACGGCCCGAACACAGCTCCCAGTCAGCATTAAACGAGTCTTCCCCCCTTGGGAGGGAGAACTCGGAACCAGTTGGATCCACACCCCCTTTGCTCGGATCGCCAGCCACTAGGGAAACGCTCTATGTCGAACCTGCGATGATTCATCAATGCGGAATGGAGTCAGCAACCCAGCCACTGCCTAAGCAGTCCGTTGCACCCATTTACCCGTTGTTAGGATTGCCAGCTACTAGAGACACACTCTACGTCGGACCTGTGACGACTCCACAAGGCGAAATGGACTCAACATCCACAATTACTAGCTTGGACCCTGTTGCTTTAACTCACCCGTTGCTTGGGTCACCAGCCAATGAAGACACACTCCACGTCGGACCAACGGCGATTCCACGATGCGGAATGGAGCCAGCAACCCAGCCACTGCCTAAGCAGTCCGTTGCATCCATTTACCCGTTGCTCGGAATACCCGCCACTGGAGAAACGCTTCATATGGAACCTGCGATGATTCAACAATGCGGAGGGGAATACGCAACTAGGCCATTGCCTAGATTAACCATAAGTATTGCTGGCCATGAGTGTCAAGCACTCATCGACACCGGCGCTACTGGTAATATAATCCGATCAAGCCTCGTGAACATGGTCATTAATGACAGGGCTCATCCGACTATCACACTAGCCAACGGAGACAAAATATTATCAGTAGGAGAAACGGAGCTAGCAGTAACAATTCAAGGTGTTTCAACAACACATAAGTTTTTCGCACTACCCAATCTAAGCGAGGAGGTCATGCTTGGCGGCCCATTTTTACAGCAGGAAAATGTCATCATTGACTATGCTCGACAATGTATATATTTTGGACGCCAACAACGACTGACCGCGTATTGGAATCAGGCTGTGCCGAAAACCGAACTACCACAAGAACTACATCCCGAATTGGAGATCCCAGCCGAATACGCCAGTGAACTAAAACCCTTATTTCACGAATTCGCAGATCTATTCGCGGAAGTTCCAACTCAAGCTACAACTATCACGACCACACATCGGATAGTTCTCAGGGACAACGCTCCCATTATAAATATTCGTCCATACCCGATGTCGCCGGAAAAGAAGCGCATTCTATACGACCAGGTGCAAGAGATGCTCCAGGCCGGAGTGATTGTGCCTTCCACATCGGCATACTCATCGCCACCAGTTTTGATCGAACGGCCGGGAAAGAAGCCGCGCTTCTGTATTGATTTCCGTCGTTTGAACGAAATAACACTTGATGAATCTTCTGTCCTGCCAAAAATCCACGAGGCCTTGAAGAATCTTGGAGAGGCAAGGATCTTCACGGTTTTAGACTTGCGAAGTGGTTACTGGCAAATACCGATGGAGGAGGAGTCAAGAAAATATACCGCGTTTTCAACACCGGACGGAGCAGCTTATGAATTCAGGGTGATGCCTTTTGGGCTCAAAACGGCACCATCAACTTTTCAAAAGCTGATGACAAAAGATGTGCTTACTGGATACCTTCACCATTTTTGCCAGGTGTACCTAGACGACATTCTGGTTTATAGTAACAATTTGGAGGAACATGTATGCCATCTGAAACTTGTGTTTGAGAGGCTAAGAATCCATACCTTACAAGTCTCGCCAGAGAAGTGCCAGATCGCGAAACCGGAACTGGACTACTTGGGACATCGTATAGTAAATTGGACAACCACGCCTCAAGCCAAACATGTATTAGCCATTAAAGATTATCCGGCTCCAACAACAAAACGTCAACTCCAGTCATTTTTGGGACTGTGTAATTGGGTACGAGAGTACGTCCCAAATGTTGCACAGATTACACAGCCATTAACCCACTTACTGACTAAGGATACTCGTTTCATATGGACGCCTGAAACTGATGACGCTTTCGAGAAATTAAAGACAGCCATAGGACAACCGCTCTCCTTGCACCGACCCGATTTTAAGAGAAGGTTCATACTCCAAACCGATGCCTCCATGTTAGGCCTTGCAGGAGTCTTATATCAAATTGGTGATCAAGGCGAGAAGAGGATCATCTCCTATTCGAGTTCGTCGTTAACGAAAGCTGAATCACGTTATCACGTAAATGAGCTTGAATGCCTCAGCGTGATGACCTACTTAAAAAAATATAGTCTATACTTAATAGATCAGCCATTTACTATCGTCACAGATAGCCGCGCGCTATTATGGCTCAGCCGGTTTAAGGACACCAAGGCTAAACTAACTCGGTGGGCCTTATTACTTCAAGAATATGCCTACACGGTAGAGCACTGCGCCGGTAAAGAAAATTTATTAGCTGACTATTTGAGTCGCCATCCACAGGATGACGAAATACGAGAACCACCCGATGAAGATCGGCTACTTATGCCCAAATTTACACCAACTCTGAAGGTGAATGCTGTAACTCACGCAGCCTTAATGCAAGATGTATCCCGTGCACAAGGGCGTTCACGGCAGATACGATCCAATCTTGACAGATGGGAGCGGATTCGAGATGCAGAGCAAGAACCCGAAGAGGAGGAAGAGCAAGCGTTCTACGCTCATTATCTGGTACAAGACGACCTATTATGGAGGACAACTAACGAGGGAAAACGCCTTGTGGTCCCCAAAAATGCCATAACAGAAGTCATTAACCACTACCATGTTCGTGAAGCAGCTGCTCACCCAGGCATAACCGAAACTCTTAGACAAATCAAGCGGGGTTACTATTGGAAGGGCATGGATAACCATGTCCGGAAGCAACTCCGGGAATGCTTGGTTTGTAAGACTGTAAAGGGGAGGCAATTGCAGCCGCATGCCCCTTTTAGAGCAACATCGCCGCAACATGCATTCGAAGTACTCAGTATCGACATTCTGGGGCCCTACCAGGAAACCCATCAACGAAAAAACCGTTATGTCATCATGGTGGAAGACATATTGACTCGGTGGACAGAAGCCTCTGTATACCCCGCAGTTAACGGACCAACGGTGGTTGGATTCTTGGAAAACTTAACAGCACGATATGGTACCCCCAGAAAGATTTTATCCGATAATGGTGGTCAGTTTAAAAGCAGAGAATATGTACTCTGGTGTGCCGAACAGGGAATCAGCATACAGTACGTAGCTGCTTACCATCAACGGGCAAATCCTGTTGAACGCAAAGTACAAGATTTAAAAAAGGTGATGAAAACTTTGCTATTAAATAAACCTCCCAACACTTGGGACTTGTACGTGGCACCGGCCCTAAAAGTGATTAGGAACCGGCAAAACGCCGCTACAAAACAGACACCAGCTTGCCTGATGTTTGGCTTCGAACCCCCAGCGCCTGGCGACTGGGATACACCAGCATACTTAGCCGAGCGCGAACGTTTAGCTGGAATCTCCCCACAGGATCGCCTGGAACAGGCTCGACGAACCCAAACGGGCTATCAAGAGCGATATGCCCCACGAGACAAAGCGACCCCAATTCAGTTTCGAGAACATGACCAAGTCATGGTGAAAAACCTTCGACCTCACAAAAACACTTTTGAGCCAGCGTGGCAAGGGCCACACCCAGTCGTTCGTAAAGTCTCTGACGAGATTTACACAGTGCAAAAGGGACGACATCGCACCGATGTACATGTAGACCACTTGAGACCTGCGCCAAAGGTTCCAGAGAGGGATATTCATCATGAGACTGAAACCAGTTCCCCAGACACATCGTCTGATGAGGATCTTCCGTTACCGGAACCTCCTCCAAGCCCAATTCCAACATTGGCATCCCCCATTACAAGCCCAATTCCAACATTGGCATCCCCCATTACAAGCCCAATTCCAACATTGGCATCCCCCATTACAAGCCCAATTCCAACATTGGCATCCCCCATTACAAGCCCAATTTTAACATTGGCATCCCCCATTACAAGCCCAATTTCAAAATTGGCATTACCCCTTAGAAAACCTCGCCTAGACCGAGTAATAACACGACCTGGCTCAACCTCAGAGTCAGGAACCGTAGAGTCACAATCAAAGTCATTTCGTCCACTACTAAGGGAAGTAGCGCGATGTCGTCCTCAACCACAATCCGCGAGCCAAACACTTAAGTCTGGTTCGTCGGCACCTAGTCAGCCACAATCCGAGAGCCAAACACATATGTCTGGTTCGTCGGCACCTAGTCAGCCACAATCCGAAAGCCAATCGCTTCAGCCTGGTTTGTCGGCAACTAGTCAGCAACAGATGTCAGTTCCAGCACGAATGCCTATTCGGCGAAAACGGCGTACTAGGATTGTCATCAAATCATCGGACTCCGAATAGTCCCCATATAATGTCGGTTACACTAATGTCCAAATGAAATAACCGCGAGTTCTCATATTTAGTAGGGCTGACATTCTTATCTAATCATTATATAGTTAGTTCACATATTTAGTAGGGTTTAAAATTTTTTAGATCCGACCTAGAATAAGCTAATCTTAAGTTTTTCATACATTACTTTTTAAGCTCATCGATTTCTATCCAACAGCCAAGGATAGCAAACGTCATCGCCAAAAGCCAATCTCGGTGGGGGGGTGTTATGTGCCCACTGAGGATTAAATTATTACAGCCACATCATGGTGGGGGGGTGTACTAGACCCCCATACAAAAATTTTAAACAAAAAGTACAGGAGACTTCAGTTATAGGGATTTTAAGAAAAATTTTATTTAATTTTTATCACGTGACAGGGGCCTTTTGAAATTATTTACATTTAAAACCTTCTAGAACAAATTTCCGTTCTGATTTTTACTATAAAAGAAAAACCAAATTTTGGGAATATTGAGTCCCCGCCGAGCATTCATAACATCAACGTCGGTTCTTCTCCCGAAACTAACTCGTCACCAGTAAGCGTCGGCGTAGTAGTTCCGAAACTTCATACGTGTGTCATCCATCGCGAGTGCCTACCTTGTGCGTGTGTGTCTACTGTGAAGTGTTTCTAATCTTAATCAAATACAACTCATACGTGTAATAACCAACGCGAGTGCTAACCTTGTGCGTGTGTGTTCGCTGTGAACTGCTTCTTACAAACTCGTCACCATTAAGCGTCGGCGTCGTTTAGCTTTGAACATTCATACGTGTATCATCATCTCGAGTGCTTACCTTGTGCTTGTGTGTTCGCTGTGAAGGGTATACAACATAACCCTACTTTAACTCATTCGTGTGTAAACCATCGCGAGTGTGAGGTGTTTATAACCTACCACTATACTTTACGAACCTTTCTATATATATACTCGTATTGACCGTGTGTGTCCGTAGTCAGGAATTTTTCTACATATACCTGTATTGACCGTGTGTGTCCGTAGTCAGGAATTTTACTACATATACTCGTATTGACCGTGTGTGTCCGTAGTCAGGAATTTTTCTACATATACGCGTATTGACCGTGTGTGTCCGTAGTCAAGACTTTTTCAATAAATACTCGTATTGGACGTGTGTGTCCGCTGCCGAGGATTTTTTCGAACTTTTAACAAATACTACTGTGTATCTAGTGCGTGCTTCTTTAAACCAATACTTACGTCGTGTTAAGCCCTAGTGAGTCTTCTGTACGCTCAGGATTATCAAAGCGAGACGTAACCTTACTCCAAGAGGGTAAGAGAACTATTTATTGGTTGTTGAATTAGAACATTGACATTGCCGCCTGGCATAAACTGTATCGCGATTGACTGATACTGTTACATTGGCTACTTATAGAATCAAAGAGCATTTATTTTATATTGTTAATGACTTATTGTATTAAACTGTTTATGTTGATGTGATGTGTAACTGAAGTAACCCGTCCAACTTTCAGGTGGTCAAGGCCAAATATACTAACATCAACCAGAGCTAGGAATTTATTCCACTATTTTTTACTAGTCCAGTCATTAATGGTGAACCCTTCCGGTTACACCGGTTGCAATTCATATAAAGCTCAAGTGCCAGTGCTATTATTTTTTAAGTTCACCTTAGACCTTCATTATAAGGTAAGTGCAAGTACTATAACTCCTTTGTTGATTAAGCAACACACCCTGAGATCAATCACATCAAGTACGACCCGGGATCGAGATCTAGTTAACACGCTGCCACTGGCGCCCAACAACTTTTTTTTTATATACAAATTTGTGGTGGTCACTTAACTAACCCCAGCCAGTATCCAGGCACCTTCGGGGAATTTTTCCAAACACTTTCAAATCTCGTACCCCTAAGGCGTTGTCACTATCGCCCAGGGAGTCCCCAGAAAAATGGAACGGCGGCAAAATTTTTTCCCAAGGGGGTCAAAAAAAAAATTCACAACAGGCGTCCCCGAAAAAATTTCTTAGGAGTCCGAGAAAAAAATTATTTCCTAAAAAATTTTTTTTTTTTGATTTTGCCCCCCCCCAATAAAAAAAAAAGTGTCAAAAAAAATTTTTTTTTTCGAAGACCGTCATTTTGACAGCTGTCAAAAATTTTTTTTTTTTTTTTCACTTAATGCATCGGAGAAGAACCCGCTTGGGCAAATTCCTTCAACTTTTTTGACACATCCAAATCAACCCCACCCCCCCTTCGAGCCAACCCCCGCTAGGGGGTTGGCGAGAAGTTCGTTTATGTAAACCTCAAAAAAAAAAATTGCAGACCCTGAATAGCCCGACCTCTTTTCGAAGTGCCGAAGGCATGAGTATTTCGCTCCTTAGGCGTCGTCAAATATTTTTTCCAAGGGGGTCGGAGAAAAAAATCGAAAGTGAGCGTCCCGAAAATTTTTTCCAAGGAGGTCCAAAAAAAAAATTCGGAAAAATTTTTTTTTTTTTCGATTTCCGCCCCCCCCCCCAAAAAAAAGTTTCAAAATTTTTTTTTTTCCATTTTTACGCGTTTCGCGACCTCTTTTCTTTTCTCATACAACCACATTAGACGAGTGCCGAAGGCACGAGGCTTTCGCTCCTTCAACTTTTTTGACTCATCAGAATCGACCCCACCCCCCCTTCGAGCCAACCCCCGCTAGGGGGTTGGCGAGAAGTTCGTTTATGTAAACCTCAAAAAAAAAATTGCAGACCCTGAATAGCCCGACCTCTTTTCGAAGTGCCGAAGGCACGAGTATTTCGCTCCTTAGGCGTCGACAAATATTTTTTCCAAGGGGGTCGGAAAAAAAAATCGAAAGTGAGCGTCCCGAAATATTTTTCCAAGGGGGTCCAAAAAAAAAAATTCGGAAATTTTTTTTTTCCGATTTTCAACCCCCCCCAAAAAAAAATTCCAAAAATTTTTTTTTTTCGATTTTTACGCGTTAGACGAGCGCCGTAGGCGCGAGGCTTTCGCTCCTTCAACTTTTTCGACTCATCCAAATCCACCCCACCCCCCCTTCGAGCCAACCCCCGCCAGGGGGTTGGCGAGGAGTTCGTTTATGTAAACCTCAAAAAAAAATAGCAGACCCCTAAAAAACAAAACCACAAGTCCCGGATTTTCAACTAAAAACCCCGAGATAAAAATCCACCCCACCCGACAATCGAGCCAACCCCCGCTAGGGGGTTGGCGAGGAGTTATTGACAGCCGCCGGCAGGCCTAGATCGTGCTCTGCACGATCTAGTCTATATATATTAAACGCTGATAAGGCAGACTCACTCTAATTTCACGGGTGAAATTGATGTACTTTGCCTCCTCAAAGGCTTTTTTCGCGGGGGATATCGGCGCGCAGCGCCGCTTAAATTAGACGTATTCATGTCGGGAAAATCCCAACGTCGTATTTTCGTGACGATCCGTTGAGTATTAAGAAAGTTATTAACGTTTCAATACCCCCGTGTCGAAGGGTTTTGAAAATCAGCGAAATTAGAAAGAGTTCGAAGACTAATGGCCGCCGCCGGAAGTCGACGAAATTTTAACCCAACTTTAAATTTTTCGTTTTCCCTCGAAAATGTCACTTTTCATACGCTCCTCCTGGCTCGAAAACGGCAGCGCGACCCGCGCATTCACGATGTAGTGTTAAGTTAGACCCCCTAGCTTAGGTTTCGTGAAAGAAACGAGGTCCGAAAGCTCTTTTTAATTTGGAAATAGTATTTGAAAATTTCGTGTTTTTTGGGTCGGCGACGATCGCCAAACACGGTCCCCTTCCGCGGCTTATAACTCGGCCGTCTTTAGAGATAAAACGGCGCGGTAATTTTTTTTGAAAACTACATAAAATTTCCAAAAACCCCTGTCTCGATTTATTTTTCCGATTTTCGGCTCCCTAAGCGAGCTACGGCCGTTCAAAGATTGGAAATTTTCGACTTTTTCCCGACACGTACCCCCGTTTCTTTCGACTGCACTCTCAAATTTCGTCCAGGAGACTTCGGCCCCGGACCGATGGAAAGAGGAAGGACAAACGAAAAACTTTGTCGTTTCACTTTTTCGAGATCGCCGTTATTTGCCGAAATATGAATTTTTTAAAAAGGCCGTTTTCGGTACTATTCCGGAAATAAACACTCCGGAGTCCGGAGGATTTTTTCTACCAAATTCTCAGGGAACCTTCGTCCGACCTTCCCACAAGTCCACCTAAAATTTCGTTGCTTAATATCCATCGGCTTCGGAGATATTAATTTTTTTATAGGTCGATGTTCGCGTGTAAATTTCATTAAAAATGGGCCAAATTCTGGCGAATTTCCCAAACATGCACCTCAACTCCGCCTCATAGCTCGAAGGTCATTAGAGATGGAGTAGCGCCGTATTTTTTTTCGAAAACTACAAGAAAAGTTAGTTAGGTGCAAGTGAAAAATTATTTTTGCGATTTTCGGCCCCATAAGCGAGTTATAGCCGTTCAAAGTTTGGCTATTTCTCATTTTCTTCCGACATGCCCCCCTTCTTCTTTCGATAGCGCCCTTAAGTTTCGATCCAGAGACTCCGGACACGGACCAAACGCAAGAGGAAGGACAAACGAAAAAGTCTTTTTTTTATTTTTTGGCCATCTCCGATATTTGCCGAGATTCGAATTTTTTAAAAAGGCCGTTTTCGGTACTTTTCCGGATTTATTTGCTCCGGAGTCCGGAGGATTTTTTCGCCCGGATTTTCAGGAGAGCTAGAACCATCCTTCCTCTCGGATCCCTGAAAATTTCGTCGAAAAATATTCATCCGCGGCCGAGTTATTAATTTTTTTGCGAGTCGTTACGCCACGCTCGCTACGTGCACGTAGTCCGTCCGAATTTACACAACGACATACGTTTTCGAAGACGTATGTCTTCAGGATAAAATTGAGCTTCTTCATTTTCGACGCTACGTGAAAACCGATAGCATATTCGGACTCGGGACGACTCCACGATTCTCAAACCGTTTTCGGTTTTTCGATCGGACGTTTCCTTCAATTCTCGGTTTTAAGCGTCAAATTTCTTTCAACCCCCAAAAAAAATAAAAAGTCGGAAAAAGTCCCCAAACGTCGCGTTTTCTTGCTGCTGGCGCCTAGGGAGCCCACAGAAAAATGGAACGGCGGCAAAATTTTTTTCCAAGGGGGTCAAAAAAAAAATTGAAGGTAGAGGCGTCCCCGAAAAAATTTCTTAGGGGTCCGAAAAAAAACAATAATTAAAAAATTTTTTTTTTCGATTTTCGCCCCCTCCCCAAAAAAAAAAAGTTCCAAAAAATTTTTTTTTTTTCGAAAATCGTCATTTTGACAGCTGTCAAAAACATTTTTTTTTTTTCCACTTCATTCATCCGAGAAGAACCCGCCGGGGCAAATTCTTTAATCACTTTTTTGACACATCCAAATCAACCCAACCCCCCCTTCGAACCAACCCCCCGCTAGGGGGGTTGGTGAGGAGTTCGTTTATGTAAACCTCAAAAAAAAAATTGCAGAACCTGAATAGCCCAACCTCTTTTCGAGTGCCGTAGGCAAGAGTATTTCGCTCCTTAGGCGACGTCAAATACTTTTTCCAAGGGGGTCGGAAAAAAAAATCGAAAGTGAGCGTCCCGAAAAATTTTTCCAAGGGGGTCCAAAAAAAAAAAAATTCGGAATTTTTTTTTTTCGATTTTCGCCCCCCCTCCCCCAAAAAAAAAGTTCCAAAAAATTTTTTTTTTTCGATTTATAAGCGTTAGACGAACGCCGTAGGCGCGAGGCTTTCGCTCCTTCAACTTTTTTGACACATCCAAATCAACCCCACCCCCCCTTCGAGCCAACCCCCGCTAGGGGGTTGGCGAGGAGTTCGTTTATGTAAACCTCAAAAAAAAATTGCAGACCCTGAATAGCCCGACCTCTTTTCGAAGTGCCGAAGGCACGAGTATTTCGCTCCTTAGGCGTCGACAAATATTTTTTCCTAGGGGGTCGGAGAAAATAATCGAAAGTGAGCGTCCCGAAATATTTTTCCAAGGGGGTCCTAAAAAAAAAAAAATCGGAAATTTTTTTTTTTCGATTTTCAACCCCTCCCCCTCCCAAAAAAAATTCCAAAAATTTTTTTTTTCGATTTTTTCGCGTTAGACGAGCGCCGTAGGCGCGAGGCTTTCGCTCCTTCAACTTTTTTGACACATCCAAATCAACCCCACACCCCCTTCGAGCCAACCCCCGCTAAGGGGTTGGCGAGGAGTTCGTTTATGTAAACCTCAAAAAAAAATTGCAATAAACCGATTAGTCGAGTGCCGTAGGCACGAGTTTTTCGCTCCTTGGGCGGCGTCAAATATTTTTTCCAAGGGGGGTCGAAAAAAAAAATTGGAAGTGAGCGTCCCGAAAAATTTTTCCAAAGGGGGTCCAAAAAAAAAATTCGGAAAATTTTTTTTTTTTTTCGATTTTTGCCCCCCCTCCCAGAAAAAAAGTTTCAAAAATTTTTTTTTTCGATTTTTACGCCTTAGACGAGCGCCGTAGGCGCGAGGCTTTCGCTCCTTCAACTTTTTCGACTCATCCAAATCCACCCCACCCCCCCTTCGAGCCAACCCCCGCCAGGGGGTTGGCGAGGAGTTCGTTTATGTAAACCTCAAAAAAAAAAATAGCAGACCCCTAAAAAACAAAACCACAAGTCCCGGATTTTCAACTAAAAACCCCGAGATAAAAATCCACCCCACCCGACAATCGAGCCAACCCCCGCTAGGGGGTTGGCGAGGAGTTATTAACAGCCGCCGGCAGGCCTAGATCGTGCTCTGCACGATCTAGTCCATATATATTAAACGCTGATAAGGCAGACTCACTCTAATTTCAGAGGTGAAATGTATGTACTTTGCCTCCTCAAAGGCTTTTTTCGCGGGGGATATCGGCGCGCAGCGCCGCTTAAATTAGATGTATTCGGGTCGGGAAAATCCCAACGTCGTATTTTCGTGACGATCCGTTGAGTATTAAGAAAGTTATTAACCGTTTTGTACCCCCGTGTCGAAGGGTTTTGAAAATCAGCGAAATTAGAAAGAGTTCGAAGACTAATGGCCGCCGCCGGAAGTCGACGAAATTTTAACCCAACTTTAAATTTTTCGTTTTCCCTCGAAAATGTCACTTTTCATACGCTCCTCCTGGCTCGAAAACGGCAGCGCGACCCGCGCATTCACGATGTAGTGTTAAGTTAGACCCTTGGGCTTAGGTTTCGTGAAAGAAACGAGGTCCGAAAGGTCTTTTTAATTTGGAAATAGTATTTGAAAATTTCGTGTTTTTTGGGTCGGCTAAGATTGCAAAACACGCTGCCCTTCCGGGGCTTATAACTCGGCCGTCTTTAGAGATAGAACGGCGCCGTATTTTTTTTTGAAAACTACATGAAATTTCCAAAAACCCCTGTCTCGATTTATTTTTTCGATTTTCGGCTCCCTAAGCGAGCTACGGCCGTTCAAAGATTGGCAATTTGCGACTTTTTCCCGACACGTACCCCCGTTTCTTTCGACTGCACTCTCAAATTTCGTTCCGGAGACTCCGGCCCCGGACCGATGGAAAGAGGAAGGACAAACGAAAAACTTTGTCGTTTCACTTTTTCGAGATCGCCGTTATTTGCCGAGATGCGAATTTTTCAAAAAGGTCGTTTTCGGTACTATTCCGGAAATAAACACTCCGGAGTCCGGAGGATTTTTTCTACCAAATTCTCAGGGAACCTTCGTCCGACCTTCCCACAAGTCCACCTAAAATTTCGTTGCTTAATATCCATCGGCTTCGGAGATATTAATTTTTTTATAGGTCGATGTTCGCGTGTAAATTTCATTAAAAATGGGCCAAATTCTGGCGAATTTCCCAAACATGCACCTCAACTCCGCCTCATAGCTCGAAGGTCATTAGAGATGGAGTAGCGCCGTATTTTTTTTCGAAAACTACAAGAAAAGTTAGTTAGGTGCTAGTGAAAAATTATTTTTGCGATTTTCGGCCCCATAAGCGAGTTATAGCCGTTCAAAGTTTGGCTATTTCTCATTTTCTTTCGACATGCCCCCCTTCTTCTTTCGATAGCGCCCTTAAATTTCGATCCAGAGACTCCGGACACGGACCAAACGCAAGAGGAAGGACAAACGAAAAAGCATTTTTTTTATTTTTTGGCCATCTCCGATATTTGCCGAGATTCGAATTTTTTAAAAAGGCCGTTTTCGGTACTATTCCGGATTTATTTGCTCCGGAGTCCGGAGGATTTTTTCGCCCGGATTTTCAGGAGAGCTAGAACCATCCTTCCTCTCGGATCCCTGAAAATTTCGTCGAAAAATATTCATCCGCGGCCGAGTTATGAATTTTTTTGCGAGTCGTTACGCCACGCTCGCTACGTGCACGTAGTCCGTCCGAATTTACACAACGACATACGTTTTCGAAGACGTATGTCTTCAGGATAAAATTGAGCTTCTTCATTTTCGACGCTACGTGAAAACCGATAGCATATTCGGACTCGGGACGACTCCACGATTCTCAAACCGTTTTCGGTTTTTCGATCGGACGTTTCCTTCAATTCTCGGTTTTAAGCGTCAAATTTCTTTCAACCAATCACAGAGCCCCATTCTATATCGGCTAAAATAGCCAATTTCGAAGCGATTTTCGTGCGGTTTTCGATGGGAGATCGGTAGAGGGTCTCGCCGAGCGACTTTCTTGACCTTCATACCGGGTGTTCGATTCGCCCGGGACCCCCAAAAAAAAATAAAAAGTCGGAAAAAGTCCCCAAACGTCGCGTTTTCTTGCTGCTGGCGCCTAGGGAGCCCACAGAAAAATGGAACGGCGGCAAAATTTTTTTCCAAGGGGGTCAAAAAAAAAATTGAAGGTAGAGGCGTCCCCGAAAAAATTTCTTAGGGGTCCGAAAAAAAACAATAATTAAAAAATTTTTTTTTTTCGATTTTCGCCCCCTCCCCAAAAAAAAAAGTTCCAAAAAATTTTTTTTTTTTCGAAAATCGTCATTTTGACAGCTGTCAAAAACATTTTTTTTTTTTTCACTTTATTCATCCGAGAAGAACCCGCCGGGGCAAATTCTTTAATCACTTTTTTGACACATCCAAATCAACCCAACCCCCCCTTCGAACCAACCCCCCGCTAGGGGGGTTGGTGAGGAGTTCGTTTATGTAAACCTCAAAAAAAAAATTGCAGAACCTGAATAGCCCAACCTCTTTTCGAGTGCCGTAGGCAAGAGTATTTCGCTCCTTAGGCGACGTCAAATACTTTTTCCAAGGGGGTCGGAAAAAAAAATCGAAAGTGAGCGTCCCGAAAAATTTTTCCAAGGGGGTCCAAAAAAAAAAAAATTCGGAATTTTTTTTTTTTTCGATTTTCGCCCCCCCTCCCCCAAAAAAAAAGTTCCAAAAAATTTTTTTTTTTCGATTTATAAGCGTTAGACGAACGCCGTAGGCGCGAGGCTTTCGCTCCTTCAACTTTTTTAACACATCCAAATCAACCCCACCCCCCCTTCGAGCCAACCCCCGCCAGGGGGTTGGCGAGGAGTTCGTTTATGTAAACCTCAAAAAAAAAATTGCAGACCCTGAATAGCCCGACCTCTTTTCGAAGTGCCGAAGGCACGAGTATTTCGCTCCTTAGGCGTCGACAAATATTTTTTCCTAGGGGGTCGGAGAAAATAATCGAAAGTGAGCGTCCCGAAATATTTTTCCAAGGGGGTCCAAAAAAAAAAAAATCGTAAATTTTTTTTTTCGATTTTCAACCCCTCCCCCCCCCCAAAAAAAATTCCAAAAATTTTTTTTTTCGATTTTTTCGCGATAGACGAGCGCCGTAGGCGCGAGGCTTTCGCTCCTTCAACTTTTTTGACACATCCAAATCAACCCCACCCCCCCTTCGAGCCAACCCCCGCTAGGGGGTTGGCGAGGAGTTCGTTTATGTAAACCTCAAAAAAAAATTGCAATAAACCGATTAGTCGAGTGCCGTAGGCACGAGTTTTTCGCTCCTTGGGCGGCGTCAAATATTTTTTCCAAGGGGGGTCGAAAAAAAAAATTGGAAGTGAGCGTCCCGAAAAATTTTTCCAAAGGGGGTCCAAAAAAAAAATTCGGAAAAATTTTTTTTTTTTCGATTTTTGCCCCCCCTCCCAGAAAAAAAGTTTCAAAAATTTTTTTTTTCGATTTTTACGCCTTAGACGAGCGCCGTAGGCGCGAGGCTTTCGCTCCTTCAACTTTTTCGACTCATCCAAATCCACCCCACCCCCCCTTCGAGCCAACCCCCGCTAGGGGGTTGGCGAGAAGTTAGTTTATGTAAACCTCAAAAAAAAAAATAGCAGACCCCTAAAAAACAAAAGCACAAGTCCCGGATTTTCAACTAGAAACCCCGAGATAAAAATCCACCCTACCCGACAATCGAGCCAACCCCCGCTCGGGGGTTGGCGAGGAGTTATTGACAGCCGCCGGCAGGCCTAGATCGTGCTCTGCACGATCTAGTCCATATATATTAAACGCTGATCAGGCAGACTCGCTCTAATTTCATGGGTGAAATTGATGTACTTTGCCTCCTCAAAGGCTTTTTTGTGGGCGAATAGCGGCGCGCAGCGCCGCTTATTTTAGGCGTCGTCGGGTCGGGAAAATCGCAACGTCGTACTTTCGTGACGATCCGTTGAGTATTAAGAAAGTTATTAACGTTTCAATACCCCCGTGTCGAAGGGTTTTGAAAATCAGCGAAATTAGAAAGAGTTCGAAGACTAATGGCCGCCGCCGGAAGTCGACGAAATTTTAACCCTACATTAAATTTTACGTTTTCCCTCGAAAATGTCACTTTTCTTACGCTCCTCCTGACTCGAAAACGGCAGCGCGACCCGCGCATTCACGATGTAGTGTTAAGTTAGACCCCCTAGCTTAGGTTTCGTGAAAGAAACGAGGTCCGAAAGCTCTTTTTAATTTGGAAATAGTATTTGAAAATTTCGTGTTTTTTGGGTCGGCGACGATCGCCAAACACGGTCCCCTTCCGCGGCTTATAACTCGGCCGTCTTTAGAGATAAAACAGCGAGGTATTTTTTTTTGAAAACTACATAAAATTTCCAAAAACCCCTGTCTCGATTTATTTTTCCGATTTTCGGCTCCCTAAGCGAGCTACGGCCGTTCAAAGATTGGCAATTTTCGACTTTTTCCCGACACGCACTCCTATTTCTTTCGACTGCAACCTCAAATTTCGTCCAGGAGACTCCGTCCCCGGACCGATCGAAAGAGGAAAGACGGACGAAAAACTTTGTCGTTTTACTTTTTCGAGATCGCCGTTATTTGTCGAGATGCGAATTTTTTAAAAAGGGCGTTTTCGGTACTATTCCGGAAATAAACACTCCGGAGTCCGGAGGATTTTTTCGACCAAATTCTCAGGGAACCTTCGTCCGACCTTCCCACAAGTCCGTCTAAAATTTCGTTGCCTAATATCCATCGGCTTCGGAGATATTAATTTTTTTATAGGTCGATGTTCGCGTGTAAATTTCATTAAAAATGGGCCAAATTTTGGCGAATTTCCCAAACATGCACCTCAACTTTGCCTCATAGCTCGGAGGTCTTTAGAGATGGAGCGGCGCCGTATTTTTTTTCGAAAACTACAAGAAAAGTTAGTTAGGTGCAAGTGAAAAATTAATTTTGCGATTTTCGGCCCCATAAGCGAGATATAGCCGTTCAAAGTTTGGTTATTTCTCATTTTCTTCCGACATGCGCCCCTTATTTATTCGATAGCGCCCTCAAATTTCGATCCGGGGACTCCGGACCCGGACCAAACGCAACAGGAAGGACAAACGAAAAAGTCTTTTTTTTATTTTTTGGCCATCTCCGATATTTGCCGAGATTCGAATTTTTTAAAAAGGCCGTTTTCGGTACTATTCCGGATTTATTTGCTCCGGAGTCCGGAGGATTTTTTCGCCCGGATTTTCAGGAGAGCTAGAACCATCCTTCCTCTCGGATCCCTGAAAATTTCGTCGAAAAATATTCATCCGCGGCCGAGTTATGAATTTTTTTGCGAATCGTTACGCCACGCTCGCTACGTGCACGTAGTCCGTCCGAATTTACACAACGACATACGTTTTCAAAGACGTATGTCTTCAGGATAAAATTGAGCTTCTTCATTTTCGACGCTACGTGAAAACCGATAGCATATTCGGACTCGGGACGACTCCACGATTCTCAAACCGTTTTCGGTTTTTCGATCGGACGTTTCCTTCTCTTCTCGATTTTAAGCGTCAAATTTCTTTCAACCAATCACAGAGCCCCATTCTATATCGGCTAAAATAGCCAATTTCGAAGCGATTTTCGTGCGGTTTTCGATGGGAGATCGGTAGAGGGTCTCGCCGAGCGACTTTCTTGACCTTCATACCGGGTGTTCGATTCGCCCGGGACCCCCAAAAAAAATAAAAAGTCGGAAAAAGTCCCCAAACGTCGCGTTTTCTTGCTGCTGACGCCTAGGGAGCCCACAGAAAAATGGAACGGCGGCAAAATTTTTTTCCAAGGGGGTCAAAAAAAAAATTGAAGGTAGAGGCGTCCCCGAAAAAATTTCTTAGGGGTCCGAAAAAAAACAATAATTAAAAAATTTTTTTTTTCGATTTTCGCCCCCTCCCCAAAAAAAAAAGTTCCAAAAAATTTTCGAAAATCGTCATTTTGGCAGCTGTCAAAAAAAAATTTTTTTAATCGCTTAATTCATCGCAGAAGAACCCGCCGGGGCAAATTCCTTCAACTTTTTTGACACATCCAAATCAACCCCACCCCCCCTTCGAGCCAACCCCCGCTAGGGGGTTGGCGAGGAGTTCGTTATGTAAACCTCAAAAAAAAAATTGCAGACCCTGAATAGCCCGATCTCTTTTCGAGTGCCGAAGGCACGAGTATTTCGCTCCTTAGGCGTCGTCAAATATTTTTTCCAAGGGGGTCGGAAAATAATCGAAAGTGAGCGTCCCGAAAATTTTTTCCAAGGGGTCCAAAAAAAAAAATCGGAAATTTTTTTTTTTTCGATTTTCGCCCCCCTCCCCCAAAAAAAAAAAGTTCCAAAAAATTTTTTTTTTTCGATTTATAAGCGATAGACGAACGCCGTAGGCGCGAGGCTTTCGCTCCTTCAACTTTTGCCAACCCCCGCTAGGGGGTTGGCGAGGAGTTCGTTTATGTAAACATCAAAAAAAAATTGCAATAAACCGATTAGACGAGTGCCGTAGGCACGAGTTTTTCGCTCCTTGGGCGGCGTCAAATATTTTTTCCGAGGGGGGTCGAAAAAAAAAAATTGGAAGTGAGCGTCCCGAAAAATTTTTCCAAAGGGGGTCCAAAAAAAAATTCGGAAAAATTTTTTTTTTTTCGATTTTTGCCCCCCCCTCCCAAAAAAAAAGTTTCAAAAATTTTTTTTTTCGATTTTTACGCCTTAGACGAGCGCCGTAGGCGCGAGGCTTTCGCTCCTTCAACTTTTTCGACTCATCCAAATCCACCCCACTCCCCCTTCGAGCCAACCCCCGCTAGGGGGTTGGCGAGAAGTTAGTTTATGTAAACCTCAAAAAAAAAAATAGCAGACCCCTAAAAAACAAAACCGCAAGTCCCGGATTTTCAACTAGAAACCCCGAGATAAAAATCCACCGTACCCGACAATCGAGCCAACCCCCGCTAGGGGGTTGGCGAGGAGTTATTGATAGCCGCCGGCAGGCCTAGATCGTGCTCTGCACGATCTAGTCCATATATATTAAACGCTGTACAGGCAGACTCGCTCTAATTTCCGAGGTGAAATTGATGTACTTTGCCATACTAAAGGCTTTTTTCGCGGGGGATATCGGCGCGCAGCGCCGCTTGAAATAGACGCATTCGGGTCGGGAAAATCCCAACGTCGTATTTTCGTGACGATCCGTTGAGTATTAAGAAAGTTATTAACGTTTCAATACCCCCATGTCGAAGGGTTGTTGAAAATCTGGTGAATTAGAAAGAGTTCGAAGACTAATGGCCGCCGCCGGAAGTCAGCTAAATTCTAACCCGACTTTAAATTTTACGTTTTCCCTCGAAAATGTCACTTTTCATACGCTCCTCCTGGCTCGAAAACGGCAGCGCGACCCGCGCATTCACGATGTAGTGTTAAGTTGGACCCTCTAGCTTAGGTTTCGTGAAAGAAACGGGGTCCGAAAGGTCTTTTTCGTTTGGAAATAGTATTTGAAAATTTCGTGTTTTCTGGGCCGGCGAAAATCACCAAACACGGTCCCCTTCCGCGGTTTATAACTCGGCCGTCTTTAGAGATAGGACGGCGCGGTATTTTTTTTTGAAAACTACATGAAATTTGCAAAAACCCCAGAGTCGATTTATTTTTTCGATTTTCGGCTCCCTAAGCGAGCTACGTCAGTTCAAAGGTTGGCAATTTTCGACTTTTTCCCGACACGTACCCCCATTTCTTTCGACTGCACTCTCAAATTTCGTCCGGGAGACTCCGGCTCTGGACCGATCGAAAGAGGAAAGACAGACGAAAAACTTTGTCGTTTTACTTTTTCGAGATCGCCGTTATTTGCCGAGATACGAATTTTTCAAAAAGACCGTTTTCGGTACTATTCGGGATTTTTTTGCTCCGGAGTCCGGAGGATTTTTTCGACCAAATTTTCAGGACAGCTAGACGCGACCTTCCTACAAGTTCACCTAAAATTTCGTTGCTTAATATCCATCGGCGGCGGAGATATTAATTTTTTCCTAGGTCGATGTTCGCGTGTAAATTTCATTAAAAATGGGCCAAATTCTGGCGAATTTCCCAAACACGCACCTCAACTCCGCCTCATAGCTCGAAGGTCATTAGAGATGGAGCGGCGCCGTATTTTTTTTCGAAAACTACAAGAAAAGTTAGTTAGGTGCAAGTGGAAAATTATTTTTGCGATTTTCGGCCCCATAAGCGAGTTATAGCCGTTCAAAGTTTGGCTATTTTCGACTTTTTCCCGACACGTACCCCGTCTCTGTTCGATAGCGCCCTTATATTTCGATCCGGGGACTCCGGACCCGGACCAAACGCAAGAGGAAGGACAAACGAAAAAGTCTTTTTTTTATTTTTTCGCCATCTCCGTTATTTGCCGAGATATGAATTTTTTAAAAAGGTCGATTTTCGCGAAAAACTGTACTTTTCCGGGCTCAACGGCTCCGGTGTCCGGAGGATTTTTTCGACCAAATTTTCAGGGAACCTACGTCCGACCTTCCTCTCGGGTCCCCTAAAATTTCGTTGCTTTATATACATCGGCGGCCGAGATATTAATTTTTCCTCGATCGCTACAAACACCCCGGCGCCAGGAGGTTTCTATACGCCGCGACACGTCCCGAAGCTCACCGAGGCCGGTACCGAATATCAAAAAAAAAAAATTTTTCATTTTTCATCCCACGCGAAAACCGATAGCATATTCGGAATCGGGACGACTCCACGATTCCGAAACCGTTTTCAGATTTTCGATCGGACGTTTCGTTCTAATCTCGATTTTAAGCGTCAAATTTCTTTCAACCAATCAGACGGCTTCTTTCTATATCGGCTAAAATTGGCCAATTTCGAAGCGATTTTCGTGCGGTTTTCGATGGGGGATCGGTACAGGGTCTCTCCGAGCGACTTTCGTAACCTTCATACCGGGTGTTCGATCATCCCGGGACCCCCAAAGCGTCAAATTTCTTTCGACCAATGGGAGAGCAACATTCTATATCGGCTAAAATGGCCAATTTCGAAGCGATTTTCGTGCGGTTTTCGATGGGGGATCGGTAGATGGTCTCTCCGAGCGCCTTTCGTGACCTTCATACCGGGTGTTCGATTCGCCCGTGACCCCCAAAAAAAATAAAAATTCGGAAAAAGTCCTCAAACGTCGCCTTTTTTTGCTGCTAACGCCTAGGGAGCCCGCAGAAAAATGGAACGGAGGCAAAATTTTTTTCTCAGGGGGTCAAAAAAAAAAAATTAATAGCAGGCGTCCCCGAAAAAATTTCTTAGGTGTCCAAAAAAAAATTATTTCTTAAAAAAAATTTTTTTTTCGATTTTTAACCTCCCCCCCAAAAAAAAAAGTTCCAAAAAAATTTTTTTTCTTCGAAATTCGTCATTTTGGCAGCTGTCACTAAAAATAATTCATTTTAATCAGTTAATTCAAGTGAGAAGAACCCGCCGTGGCCAATTCTTTAATTACTTAATGCGATAGCCAGCCCCTTCTGGGCTGGCTATCGCCTACAACCCTCACGGGCGGCGTCAATTTTTTTTTTAAGGGGGTCGGAAAAAAAAATCGAAAGTGAGCGTACCGAAAAATTTTTCCAAAGGGGTCCAAAAAAAAAAAATTCGGAAAAAATTTTTTTTTTCGAATTTCGCTCCTCCAACTTTTTCGACTCATCCAAATCCACCCCACCCCCGTCGAGCCAACCCCCGCTAGGGGGTTGGCGAGGTGTTCGTTTATGTAAGCCTCAAAAAAAATTTGTAATAAACCGATTAGACGAGTGCCGCAGGCACGAGTATTTCGCTCCTTGGACGGTTTCAAATATTTTTTCCACGGGGGTCGGAAAAAAAAATCGAAAGTGAGCGTCCCGAAAAATTTTTTCAAGGGAGTCCAAAAAAAAAAATTCGGAAAAATTTTTTTTTCCGATTTTCGCCCCCCCCCCTCCCATAGAAAAAGTTCCAAAAAATTTTTTTTTTTTAAAAATCGTCATTTTGACAACTGTCAAAAAATTTTTTTTTTAATCACTTAATGCATCGGAGAAGAACCCGCCGGGGCAAATTCCTTCAACTTTTTTGACACATCCAAATCAACCCCACCCCCCCTTCGAGCCAACCCCCGCTAGGGGGTTGGCGAGGAGTTCGTTTATGTAAACCTCAAAAAAAAAATTGCAGAACCTGAATAGCCCGACCTCTTTTCGAAGTGCCGAAGGCACGAGTATTTCGCTCCTTAGGCGTCGACAAATATATTTTCCAAGGGGGTCGGAAAAAAAATTGAAAGTGAGCGTCCCGAAATATTTTTCCAAGGGGGTCCAAAAAAAAAAATTCCAAAAATTTTTATTTTTTCGATTTTTACGCGTTAGACGAGCGCCGTAGGCGCGAGGCTTTCGCTCCTTCAACTTTTTCGACTCATCCAAATCCACCCCACCCCCCTTCGAGTTAACCCCCGCCAGGGGGTTGGCGAGGAGTTCGTTTATGTAAACCTCAAAAAAAAAATAGCAGACCCCTAAAAAACAAAACCACAAGTCCCGGATTTTCAGGAGTTCGTTTATGTAAACCTCAAAAAAAATTGCAATAAACCGATTAGACGAGTGCCGTAGGCACGAGTTTTTCGCTCCTTGGGCGGCGTCAAATATTTTTTCCAAGGGGGTCGAAAAAAAAAAATTGGAAGTGAGCGTCCCGAAAAATTTTTCCAAAGGGGGTCCAAAAAATAAATTCGGAAAAAATTTTTTTTTTCCGATTTTCGCCCCCCCTCCAAAAAAAAAGTTCCAAAAAAATTTTTTTTCGATTTATAGGCGATAGACGAGCGCCGTAGGCGCGAGGCTTTCGCTCCTTCAACCTTTTCGACTCATCCGAATCCACCCCACCCCCACTTCGAGCCAATCCCCGCCAGGCCTAGATCGTGCTCTGCACGATCTAGTCATATATTATAAACGGTGAGCAGGCAGACTCGCTCTAATTTTTTGTGGTTTTTTTATGTACTTTGCGGCGCTAAAGGCTTTTTTCGGGGGGGACGTCGGCGCGCGGCGCCGCTTTTTTTAGGGGTCGTCGCTTCGGGAATGCGTCATAGGCTATCGTTCGTCGCGTTTCGTTGAGTAATTGAAAAGTTATTGATCGTTTGGTGGCACCGTGTCCGAGAAGTTTGTAAAATTCGTGAAATTGAAAAGAGATGCGAGAACAATGGCCGCCGAAAGAAAATGGCGGATTTTTAACCCCACTTACAATTTTTAGTCAACGTCAAAATTCCGGTTTTTCGTTCGGTCCTGCAGCCCTGAAAATGGTAGCGCCACCGCGCTATTCAAGATGTGGTTTTAAGTTGGACCCTCGGGCGTCGATTTCGTGCCGGGACGGCGGTCCGGCGGCGTTTCTTCGTCTGGAAATAGCGTTTGAAGTTTTGGTGTTTTCGCGATTTTTTCCAATTTGTCGAAATCTCCAAACACGCCTCCATTCCGAGAATTATCGCCGGCGGCTCCTTCGACTTGGAGCGCCGGAGTATTTTTTTTCGAAAACTAGACGAAATTTAGAAATCCTTTGAGTGTAAATGGTTTTCTCGGATTTTGCTTCCTAAGCGAGTTATGATTTTTTGAAGATGAGCGATTTTTTCGGATTTCGGCGATTTTTCGAACGTGCACCCCTTTTGAACGCGACACAGCCCTTACCGGAGGATCCGGGGGATCCGCGCCCGGACCAAAGGCGAGAGGAAGGATAGACCTCCAGCCGTTTTTTTTGTTTTTTCGCCCATCTCCGATATTTGCCGAGATACGAATTTCTTAAAAAGGCCGATATTCGCGAAAAACGGCACCATTCCGGGCCCAATGGCTCCGGTGTCCGGAGGATTTTTTCGACCGGATTTTCAGGAGAGCTAGACACGACCTTCCTCTCGGATCCCTGAAAATTTCGTCGAAAAATATTGATCCACGGCCGAGTTATGAATTCTTCCCTAGGTCCATGTTCGCACGGTCGATTTCGTCGAAAATCTGCCAAATTTGCCAAACACGCGCCTCAACTTTACCTTATAGCTCGAAGGTCTTTGGTGATGGAGCGGCGCCGTATTTTTTTTCCAAAACTACAAGAAAAGTTGGTTAGGTGCAAGTGGAAAATTATTTTTGCCATTTTCGGCCCCACAAGCGAGATATAGGCGTTCAAAGTTTGGCTATTTTTAACATTTGCTCATTTTCTTCCGACATGCACCGTGTCTTTTTTCGATAGCGCCCTCAGATTTCGATCCGGCGACTTCGGACCCGGACCAAACGCCAGAGAAAGGACAAACGAAAAAGTCGTTGTCTCATTTTTCGGCCGTCTCCGTTATTTGCCGAGATAGGAATTTTTTAAAATGGTCGATTTTCAAGAAAAACGGTACTTTTCCGGGCTCAATGGCTCCTTTGCCCGGAGGATTTTTTCGACCGGATTCTTAGGACAACTAGAACCATCCTTCCTTTCGGATCCCTGAATATTTCGTCGAAAAATATTCATCCGCGGCCGAGCTGTGAATTTTTTGCGGATCGATACGCGGCGCTCGCCAAGTGCGCGTAGTCCGTCCGAACTTATAAGTACAACATACGTTTCCAAAGACGTATGTCTTTAGGCTAAAATTGAGCTTCTTCATTTTCGACGCTAAGTGAAAAACGATGGCATTTTCGGACTCGGGACGACTTCACGATTCCGAAACCGTTTTCGGATTTCCGATCGGACCTCTCCTTCCGAAATCAGAAATCAGAAGCGTTTCCTTAAAATTGCGATGGAACGGCCGCTTTCGAAGCGATTTTCGCGCGGTTTTCCACGGGGGATCGGAAGCGGACGTCACCGGGCGACCGTCACTTAGACATTTAAACGTCACTTTGACGGCTGTCAAAAATTTTTTTTTTTTCGAAAAACGTAATTTTGACGGCTGTCAAAAAAACTTTTTTTTTTCGACAAACGACACAGTTGTCAAATTTTTTCTCGGTGTCGGAATCCGGGCAGAACCCGCCCGGGGCTAATTCTTTAATCGGTTTTTTTTTCGAAAAATGTCACTGTGACAGCCGTCAAAAATTTTTTTTTTTTTGAAAAACGTCATTTTGACAGCCGTAAAATTTTTTCTCAGTTTCGGAATCCGGGCAGAACCCGCCGGGGCCAATTCCTTAATCACTTAAATCATTCGACGGTTTCGGAATCAGGGCAGAACCCGCCGGGGCCAATTCTTTAATCGTTTTTTTTTTCGAAAAACGTCACTGTGAGACGTCAAAAAAATTTTTAAAATTTTTTTTTTCGAAAAACGTCATTTTGACAGCCGTGAAATTTTTTCTCAGTTTCGGAATCCGGGCAGAACCCGCCGGGGCCAATTCCTTAATCACTTAATTCATTCGACTGTTTCGGAATCCGAGCAGAACCCGCCGGGGCCAATTCTTTAATCGCTCTTTTCGAAAAACGTCACTGTGATAGCCGTCAAAAAAATTTTGTTTCCGAGAAACGTCATTTTGACAGCCGTCAAAAAAAAGTTTTATTTTTCGAAAACCGTCATTTTGACAGCCGTCAAAAAAAAAAATTTTCATTCGACGGTTTCGGAATCCGGGCAGAACCCGCCGGGGCCAATTCATTAATCGTTTTTTTTTTTCGAAAAACGTCAGTGAGAGCCGCCAAAAAAAATTTTTCGAAAAACGTCATTTTGACAGCCGTCAAAAAAAAATTATTTTTCGAAAAACGTCATGATAACGGCCGCCAAAAAAATTTCTTCAAATTTTTTCTCATTTTTGGAATCCGGGCATAACCTGCGGGGCCAATTCCTTAATCACTTAATACATTCGACGGTTTCGGAATCCGGGCGGAACCCGCCGGGGCCAATTCTTTAATAGTTTTTTTCGAAAAACGTCACCGTGACAGCCGCCAAAAAAATTTTTTTTCGAAAAACGTCATTTTGATAGCCGTCAAAAAAAATTTTTATTTTTCGAGAAACGTCATTTTGGCGGCCGTCAAAGAAAATTTTTTTTTCGAAAAACGTCATTTTGACAGCCGTCAAATTTTTTCTCAGTTTCGGAATCCGGGCAGAACCCGCCGGGGCCAATTCCTTAATCGCGGCTTTACGAGTGCTATACTACCATCTTCGGCACTCGTACAAGATAGACCAAACACCAGTGCTGCCTTATATCCCCGGAGATATCGAGTCCGTTGTCGAGAACGAGAAATGCCGGATTTACTGGAACTACTCGTTCCCGACCGTCAGGCGAATTCAAGCCAATAAGCCTGACATAGTCCTCCTCGACCATCAGACCAAGGTGATGTATGTCATCGAGTTCTCAGCACCTGCTGGGACAAACATCGCCTTGAAGGAGGAGGAGAAACGGACTAAATACAGAGATCTCCGGTACGAGCTCCAAGTGCTATACCCAGGCTACTCTGTCAAGATGGTCGTCCTGATAATCGGTGTACTCGGAGGTATGAAGCCCACGCTGCTCTCCGCATTAAAGACCATGCCTGCCTGCCAAACATCGGCAGAATGGTTGGCTGGTCAAATGCAGAAAGCGGTCATCCTGGGATCCCTTCGTCTACTTAGGGCACACGAGTCTGGAATCTACAGTGACTAACCCTGCGGGATGTGGGGAGTTGCTGTAGATTATTCGCTGGCGCTCTCTCTGTGTGGTGTCGGAGGCCACGGAGAGACTGTCCAGCATTAGATTCGGGAAAACGAAAAAAAAAAAAAAAAAAAAAAAAATAATAATAATAATAATAGGACGGTCATTTGATACAACATCCCACGAGCTTTTGTTACACTTGCTCGGATGTCTTGCGGTACCAGCACCACTAGTGAGATGCATCGAACAACTGTTGCCGCTTTGGAGAACTCGCTTCACCATAACATCCGGTGCCGAGCGAGTTTCGACAGAGTTGGTGACATTTAAGAGAGGAGTGTTTCAGGGTGACTCTTTGAGTCCGCTCCTCTTCTGCATCTCACTGCTGCCGCTATCTGTTGGACTCCGCCAAACCCGTGGGTATCACTGTGGGCCACCCAGCAACCGGAGGCATAAGGTCACCCATCTATTTTATATGGATGACCTTAAACTCTATACCTCCGGAGAGCGAGAACTTCAAAATGCTCTCAGGGTGGTCGAGGAATACACGCGGGCAATTGGAATGGAGTTTGGGTTGGACAAATGCGCAGTCGTCCACCTCAAGAGAGGACGATGCGGGGAATTCCACGAAGATGCGCAGCTCGCAGACGGAAGCATACTACGACATTTGGATGCCGGAGAGACCTACACATACCTGGGTGTGGAACAACGCCACATCCAGGATGTGAACCAAATAAAGGATTCTCTCCGTGGCAAGTACAGACACCGACTCCGAAAGATTTGGTCTTCTGAACTTTCGGGGAAGAACAAGGTGTCTGCCACTAATATGCTTGCCGTTCCGATTCTGCTCTACTCCTTTGGCGTAGTCAAATGGGGAGTAGATGAGCTGCGTCAATTGGACAGGAATACCCGCAAGATGATGAATATTCATAGGAGTATTCATCCTAGATCGTCCGTTCCTCGTGTGTACCTCCCACGTCAACGGGGGGGGGGCGAGGACTCTTGAGTCTGGAGTGCATGCATGGCAGAGTGGCACTGAGTATGGCATGTAATGTCATCAGGAGCTCGGACCCACTCCTACAGTTAGTGAGAGATCATGAAGCTATGGGAGTTGGCGCTTTATTGTTTAGGGCAGCACAGAGGGCCGCAGATGAACTCGGTCTCGTGTTCGACTACAGGCGAGAAGGCCGGCGAGGTGACTCAGTCACTGAGCTTCCGCCTAATCGTCTGACAGCCCACATCAAAGCTGCCGAACAGGGAGACTGTCCAGCATTTTCTTCCATAAACGGAAAAAAAAATAAAAAAAAATAGGACGGTCTCAACGTTGACGACCTACACATTGGACATGGTCGCTTTAGGTGGACGAGGGAACTAAGGGATGACTTGCTGACCTGCTATGAGAGCAGCGAGCCTGAGCGCAGGGGGTACATGGCGCGATTACACTGGTTGTGGTGCGGTATGCACCTGGAGTATCGCGCCTTCTCTCAGCAACATCTGAGAGACCAAGTATCCTTCCTGCGCCGAACAGGTTACGTAAGGGCACCTCGTCAGCGTGAGGAAATGCCTGCCGCACTTCCACCGCGGCAAATACCAGCTGCCGAGGAACATCCTCCTGAGTCCACCGATATCGCTTTAAGGACGAGGGTTAACCTTAACACCAGGGTTAACCCAAAGCCACAAGATCTGGCGCGGATGGATTCGTTGATTAGTGGGGAGCTTCCAGAAGATGCCAACATCTGGCAGATCAACAGCGCGGTGTACGCTGCCGCCAAGCAACTCGTCCCACAACAGCGCCTGGCAAGCGCAGTTGATAGGGTCGAGAAAGCTAAGCGGCGCGTACAGAAGATCGAAGCTAAAATTCGATCAGCAAGGCAACACGCTTCTCGAATCCAGAGTGTGGTGGATTATATAGTCGCAGGTAGACCATTTACACCGAAGGTCCGGCTAATGGCAGCCGGACTGAGACGCCAACACCACACTCTAAATCGCACAGGGCTGCAGACCATCAAGCAGCACTGTCTAGATAGGATTCGAGCGCTTATGGCTATTAAGAACACTTTGGTCAGGCGAATGCGGAGTTTGGAACAAAACAAATTGTTTCAAACAAACCCGTCTTGCCTGTTCCAAGAGCCACAGCGTGTTGTCGAGAATCCGCCAACTGTTGATAATGTCGAAGCCTTCTGGAAAGGAATCTACGAAGTCACGAGTCCATTCGATAATGACACTCCAGCTATAGCACACTTCGAGGCTCTCTGTCGTAGAGTCTTAGAAGAGCCAGACGAAGTGTGCCCGGCAATCAGTACGGAAGAGGTTCAACAAGCACTTGTTGGAACCAAGAACTTCGCTGCCCCGGGTCCAGATGGTATTAACAACTGGTGGTGGAAGAAGTTTCCTTCCACCCACCGCCATCTGGCCCGAGTTTTCAACTCATGGTTGAACGAGGGGCAACAAATTCCGGACTGGTTTGTCGAGGGGCGAACTGTGTTAATCCCCAAAAAGGGGGATCTGTCTGACCCAAAAAATTATAGGCCGATTACCTGCCTCAACTCCTGCTACAAGTTATTTACTCGTATCTTGTATACCAGGATGTTGAGGTCTGTTGATCCGGTCTACCAACAGATAAACGAACAGCGTGGTGCCAAGAAGGGCCTGGCAGGTTGCAAGAAAAACCTGCTGATAGACCGCTGTATTACACAGGATTCTGTGCAGTACAAGCGGAATCTGTCAATGGCCTGGATTGATTATCGCAAGGCATTTGATACAACATCCCACGAGCTTTTGTTACACTTGCTCGGATGTCTTGCGGTACCAGCACCACTAGTGAGATGCATCGAACAACTGTTGCCGCTTTGGAGAACTCGCTTCACCATAACATCCGGTGCCGAGCGAGTTTCGACAGAGTTGGTGACATTTAAGAGAGGAGTGTTTCAGGGTGACTCTTTGAGTCCGCTCCTCTTCTGCATCTCACTGCTGCCGCTATCTGTTGGACTACGCCAAACCCGCGGGTATCAGTGTGGGCCACCCAGCAACCGGAGGCATAAGGTCACCCATCTATTTTATATGGATGACCTTAAACTCTATACCTCCGGAGAGCGAGAACTTCAAAATGCTCTCAGGGTGGTCGAGGAATACACGCGGGCAATTGGAATGGAGTTTGGGTTGGACAAATGCGCAGTCGTCCACCTCAAGAGAGGACGATGCTGGGAATTCCACGAAGATGCGCAGCTCGCAGACGGAAGCATCCTACGACATTTGGATGTCGGAGAGACCTACACATACCTGGGTGTGGAACAACGCCACATCCAGGATGTGAACCAAATAAAGGATTCTCTCCGTGGCAAGTACAGACATCGACTCCGAAAGATCTGGTCATCAGAACTTTCGGGGAAGAACAAGGTGTCTGCCACTAATATGCTTGCCGTTCCGATTCTGCTCTACTCCTTTGGCGTGGTCAAATGGGGAGTAGATGAGCTGCGTCAATTGGACAGGAATACCCGCAAGATGATGAATATTCATAGCAGCATTCATCCTAGATCGTCCGTTCCTCGTGTGTACCTCCCAGGTCAACGGGGGGGCCCAGGACTCTTGAGTCTGGAGTGCATGCATGGCAGAGTGGCACTGAGTATGGCATGTAATGTCATCAGGAGCTCGGACCTACTCCTACAGTTAGTGAGAGATCATGGAACTGTGGGGGTTGGCGCTTTATTGTTTAGGACAGCACAGAGGGCCGCAAATGAACTCGGTCTCGTGTTCGACTACAGACGAGGAGGCCGGCGAGGTGCTGATGTAGAGTCAGTTACTGAGCTTCCGCCGAATCGCCTGACAGCCAGCATTAAAGCTGCCGAACAGAGCATTCTGTTCAGGCAGCACGTCGATAAACCCCTGCACGGTGTTTTCTATAACAAAATAGAAGTACTGGGTTTATCGACAAAGCTGACCTTCGCAATTTTAAGGTCAGCTGGGCTGAAGTCGGAGACCGAGGGATTCATTGTGGCCTGTCAAGATGGTGTTATTAACACCTTGGTCTATCGGAGTCGCGTGATTTATGTAGAGGTCCCTGATATCAACTGCAGAACCTGCCGTCAGGCGCCGGAGTCGCTCATGCATTTATTATCTGCATGTCCGATATATGCGACTTCGGTCTACATCCAACGACATAACGCGGCTTTACGAGTGCTATACTACCATCTTCGGCACTCGTACAGGATAGACCAAACACCAGTGCTGCCTTATATCCCCGGAGATATCGAGTCCGTTGTCGAGAACGAGAAATGCCGGATTTACTGGAACTACTCGTTCCCGACCATCAGGCGAATTCAAGCCAATAAGCCTGACATAGTCCTCCTCGACCATCAGACCACGGTGATGTATGTCATCGAGTTCTCAGCACCTGCTGAGACAAACATCGCCTTGAAGGAGGAGGAGAAACGGACTAAATACAGAGATCTCCGGTACGAGCTCCAAGTGCTATACCCAGGCTACTCTGTCAAAATGGTCGTCCTGATAATCGGTGTACTCGGAGGTATGAAGCCCACGCTGCTCTCCGCATTGAAGACCATGCCTGCCTGCCAAACATCGGCAGAATGGTTGGCTGGTCAAATGCAGAAAGCGGTCATCCTGGGATCCCTTCGTCTACTTAGTGCACACGAGTCTGGAATCTACAGTGACTAACCCTGCGGGATGTGGGGTGCTGTAGATTATTCGCTGGCGCTCTCTCTGTGTGCTGTCGGAGGCTACAGGGAGACTTCCGGAAACGGAAAAAAAAAATAATAATAGGTGCAAAATTCGGACCGGCAACTTCCTCGCGGTGCACCCCGGACAGAGGGGGTTACCCTCTCTGACAAATGTCGGCCGTGGGTCCCCAGGGCTAACCATCCTGGCCACTCATTTCCTCTGGTTCTGGATCAAGACGGAGGACAGGCCCCTCACAATCGACCCCATTCGGATGGAGGTCAAAGACAGATGGGAGGGGCCATACCGGACGGTCTTAACGACGACGACTTGGCAAACGTGCATGGACGCTTTAGGTGGATGGAGGGATTAAGGGATGACCTGCTGACCTGCTACGAGAGCAGCGAACCTGAGCGCAGGGGATACATGGCGCGATTACACCGGTTGTGGTGCGATATGCACCCGGAGTATCGCGCCTTCTCTCAGCAACATCTAAGAGACCAAGTATCCTTCCTGCGCCGAACAGGTTACGTAAGGGCACCTCGTCAGCGTGAGGAAGTGCCTGCTGCACTTCCACCGCGGCAAATACCAGCTGACGAGGAACATCCTCCTGAATACACCGACGCCGTTTTAAGGACGAGAGTTAACCTTAACACCAGGGTTAACCCAAAGCCACAAGACCTGGCACGAATGGATTCGTTGATTAGTGAGGAGCTTCCAGAATATGCCAACATCTGGCAGATCAACAGCGCGGTGTACGCTGCCGCCAAGCAACTCGTCCCACAACAGCGCCTGGCAAGCGCAGTTGATAGGATCGAGAAAGCTAAGCGGCGCGTACAGAAGATCGAAGCTAAAATTCGATCAGCAAGGCAACACGCTTCTCGAATCCAGAGTGTGGTGGATTATATAGTCGCAGGTAGACCATTTACACCGAAGGTCCTGCGAGTGGCAGCCGGACTGAGACGCCAACACCACACTCTAAATTGCACAGTGCTGCAGACCATCAAGCAGCACTGTCTAGATAGGATTCGAGCGCTTATGGCTATTAAGAAAACTTTGGTCAGGCGAATGCGGAGTTTGGAACAAAACAAATTGTTTCAAACAAACCCGTCTCGCCTGTTCCAAGAGCCACAGCGTGTTGTCGAGAATCCGCCAACTGTTGATAATGTCGAAGCCTTCTGGAAAGGAATCTACGAAGTCACGAGTCCATTCGATAATGACACTCCAGCTATAGCACACTTCGAGGCTCTCTGTAGTAGAGTCTTAGAAGAGCCAGATGAAGTGTGCTCGGCAATCAGTACGGAAGAGGTTCAACCAGCACTTGTTGGAACCAAGAACTTCGCTGCCCCGGGTCCGGATGGTATAAACAACTGGTGGTGGAAGAAGTTTCCTTCCACCCACCGCCATCTGGCCCGAGTTTTCAACTCATGGTTGAACGAGGGGCAGCAAATTCCGGACTGGTTTGTCGAGGGGCGAACTGTGCTAATCCCCAAAAAGGGGGATCTGTCTGACCCAAAAAATTATAGACCGATTACCTGCCTCAACTCCTGCTACAAGTTATTTACTCGTATCTTGTATACCAGGATGTTGAGGTCTGTTGATCCGGTCTACCAATAGATAAACGAACAGCGTGGTGCCAAGAAGGGCCTGGCAAGTTGCAAGGAAAACCTGCTGATAGACCGCTGTATTACACAGGATTCTGTGCAGTACAAGCGGAATCTATCAATGGCCTGGATTGATTATCGCAAGGCATTTGATACAACATCCCATGAGCTTTTGTTACACTTGCTCGGATGTCTTGCGGTACCAGCACCACTAGTGAGATGCATTGAACAACTGTTGCCGCTCTGGAGAACTCGCTTCACCATAACATCCGGTGCCGAGCGAGTTTCGACAGAGTTGGTGACATTTAAGAGAGGAGTGTTTCAGGGTGAACCTTTGAGTCCGCTCCTCTTCTGCATCTCACTGCTGCCGCTATCTGTTGGACTCCGCCAAACCCGCGGGTATCAGTGTGGACCACCCAGCAACCGGAGGCATAAGGTCACCCATCTATTTTATATGGATGACCTTAAACTCTATACCTCCGGAGAGCGAGAACTTCAAAATGCTCTCATGGTGGTCGAGGAATACACGCGGACAATTAGAATGGAGTTTGGGTTGGACAAATGTGCAGTCGTCCACCTCAAGAGAGGACGATGCGGGGAATTCCACGAAGATGCGCAGCTCGCAGACGGAAGCATCCTACGACATTTGGATGTCGGAGAGACCTACACATACCTGGGTGTGGAGCAACGCCACATCCAGGATGTGAACCAAATAAAGGATTCTCTCCGTGGCAAGTACAGACAACGACTCCGAAAGATTTGGTCTTCTGAACTTTCGGGGAAGAACATGGTGTCTGCCACTAATATGCTTGCCGTTCCGATTCTGTTCTACTCTTTTGGAGTAGTTAAATGGCGAGTAGATGAGCTGCGCCAATTGGACAGGGATACCCGCAAGATGATGAATATCCATAGGAGTATTCATCCTAGATCGTCCGTTCCTCGTGTGTACCTCCCACGTCAACGGGGGGCCGAGGACTCTTGAGTCTGGAGTGTATGCATGGCAGAGTGGCACTAAGTATGGCATGTAATATCCTAAGGAGCTCGGATCCGCTCCTACGGTTATTGAGAGATCGTGAAACCGTGGGAGTTGGCGCTTTATTGTTTAAGGCAGCACAGAGGGCCGCAGATGAACTCGGTCTCGTGTTCGACTACAGGCGAGGAGCTGATGTAGAATCAGTTACTGAGCTTCCGCCGAATCGTCTGACAGCCCAAATTAAAGCTGCCGAACAGAGGAATCTGTTCAGGCAGCACGTCGATAAACCCCTGCACGGTGTTTCCTATAACAACATAGAAGCACTGGGTTTATCGACAGAGCTGACCTTCGCATTTTTAAGGTCAGCGGGGCTGAAGTCAGAGACCGAGGGATTCATTGTGGCCTGCCAAGATGGTGTTATTAGCACATTGGTCTATCGGAGTCGCGTCATGGGTGTAGAGGTTCCTGATATCAACTGCAGGACCTGCCGTCAGGCGCCGGAGTCGCTCATGCATCTATTATCTGCATGTCCGATTTATGCGACTTCGGCCTACATCCAACGACATAACTCGGCTTTACGAGTGCTTTACTAGCATCTTCGGCACTCGTACAAGATAGACCAAACACCAGTGCTGCCTTACGACCCCGGAGATATCGAGTCCGTTGTCGAGAACGAGAAATGCCGGATTTACTGGAACTACTCGTTCCCGACCGTCAGGCGAATTCAAGCCAATAAACCTGACATAGTCCTCCTCGACCATCAGACCAAGGTGATGTATGTCATCGAGTTCTCAGCACCTGCTGAGACAAACATCGCCTTGAAGGAGGAGGAGAAACGGACTAAATACAGAGATCTCCGGTACGAGCTCCAAGTGCTATACCCAAGCTACTCTGTCAAGATGGTCGTCCTGATAATCGGTGTACTCGGAGGTATGAAGCCCACGCTGCTCTCCGCATTAAAGACCATGCCTGCCTTCCAAACATCGGCAGAATGGTTGGCTGGTCAAATGTAGAAAGCGGTCATCCTGGGATCCCTCCGTCTACTTAGGGCACACGAGTCTGGAATCTACAGTGACTAACCCTGCGGGATGTGGGGAGTTGCTGTAGATTATTCGCTGGCGCTCTCTCTGTGTGGTGTCGGAGGCCACAGGGAGACTGTCCAGCATTAGATTCGGGAAACCGAAAAAAAAAAAAAAAATAATAATAATATTAATAATACGTCTTTATTTCAGGCGGAGTTTACCCTAAGCTACTCAACTCATCCTGTACAGATAAATAAGATATACAAACAAAAAATATATAAATAAATAAATAAAAAATAATAACAATAATAGTTACAGAATAAATATGGAATATATAACAAAAGAAAACGGAAACAAATAATAATAAATTAAATTCCAATAGCTAATTTAAATAATAACAGCAAAAAGTTAGGTTGAGAACACAATTTAAAAACAATTTCTCAAATTTTACAGAATTTGACAAATACGTAGAGTTGGATTACAAATTAAATTTTGTTGTAAGAGAAAACAAGCTTTAATCTTTTTACGAAAACTATTTATAGGAATTGACTTGTTTTCATTATTTATTTTATTATAGATTAACACAGAGCTGTAAGAAAATGAACGTCGAAACAAGGCGGTATGATGTAGAGGAATCGATAAAAAATGTCTTAATTAAATTGGCATTATACATGTTATCCCGAAAACTTAGTTTTTTGCGAAGGTAAGGTGGGGATGAAGTTAACAAAATATTATGAACAGACACTGACTAATGATAATCATATAGATGTTCAATTTTAAGCCAACCTAGCTGTAGTATTTTTGAAGATACTTTAACATACTTTCGTAATCTATATACAAACCTACAGCAACAATAAGGTATGCGCATGATTTTTGAATTAAATGTAATTTTGTAAATTAACGTACTAAATGGCTATCGCAATAATAAAAAACGGTTAAAATGTAACCCATTCTCCAAAAAAAATTAACAAAAATTGGTTATTCCAAAAATGACTGTGACGTCATGCAAATGGCTGCTGTGGTGTTGTGACGTCAGAAACTCGCATTTCCATTTAATGTTTGTTAAAATAGCATTTAATGCAGCATTTTACAATGGAAAACAAGGATATTATTGATATTAAGCATCCAAGTTACTGTTAAATACCGCAGTGCCAGTCGTCCATAAAAAAAAACACCAGAAAAAAGATTTGTCTCATTACCAATATACGATCAAGCTCTAAATTAAAGAAAAAACGAAAATTATGGTTACGTACCATGAGAAGGAGTGAAACTGATATATCAGAAAACACTAAAGGGGTTGTATGTGAGGATCATTTCAACGTAAGTGCGATTTTGTACCTTTTTATAATCATTTTAGGTTAGGTATGTATTTTACTTTTTTTTTCAATTAGAGGAAGATTTAGAAAACTATATGATGTTTAAATTAATGGGTAGTTACATACATTTAAAAGATCATGTATTTTGATTGTCGAACTGGTAGAAAAAGGCGCCTTCCACTTAAAAGTAGTACAGCAACAAAGAGAGCAACATTGGCCAAATTATCTCTCTGGGCTTTTACAAAATCTGTTCCAGTCACTTTTCCGTGAAAAATGTTAATATTTAACACCGAAATCGCACAATGAATCTACACGTAAACAGTAAGACATATTGCACAACGGCTAACATAAAAGATTCTCTAAAGTTCTGTCACAAAAACCGGTGACTGACGTCACGGTGAGATTCGAATTCCATCGTTTGTTCTCGGCCAGTGGTCGTAAACTTAAAAATAATATGAGTTTTAATTAACAAATACATACATATAGGGTACATTGTTGATAAAATTTTATTCTTATTCATTTTTTTATAGCATTAACTATCTTTTATAACCAATTTTGCTTAAAAATCTCGCATTTGCGCATACCCTATTTTGGATTTTTTGGAGGCGATATTTTGTAATCTTGTCCAATCAGGAGAAATAAACAATGAAACAGTAGTTAATTATGGGAAGGACCATTACATTATAAGGGTAGTTTTTCAATCACTATTCAGAGAGGTGATTGCTGAATATAAAACATTTCCGCTTCCTACGTTTTTCACCATTCATTTACATCCACTAATTGAATTCTGATGTATGGCGTGGTGCTACTCTATTTTAGAAGTTGTTTCTGGCTGTAGCTCAATAATTTGATTGTATACGATTATTTTTCAAATTCGGATTCCGATTCAGCGTCAAGAAATAAATAGGCATACCATATAGACGGGTCAATTTAGTAGAAAAAGCCCCCTAACCTAGGACAAATTCCAACAAAAGGTCTGTGAACGGTTTTTGTCATTACTAGGTGTACTGATCGACAGAAAAAAAGTCTACCGAAATCTGATAACCGGAAGTGGGTTATTTTCAAGATGGCCGCCGCTAATCATGAAAATCGGCAAAACTCCTGAAACTTTGTTATTTTTAAGCGTAGAAAAATTATTTTTCTATCAAACTTACGGTTTTTATGGTCAAGGAATTCATTTCAACCAATAAATTTGGTCCACGGGGTCAAAAATGGGGGCCATTTTGGATCTGATGGATGTTTTTTGTATGATGACGTTTTTTGTAATTTGTCGTTTACAACAAAAAATTTGACGTTATTTATTGTTTTCTTTTGTTGCAGGTTTGAAACATGAGTGCTAATTCAAGTTTTACTCAGAATAATTGTCCTATCTGCAAAGACAGTTTGACAGACGGAGTGAAGTTCAGCAGAAGGGTGCTGATGGCATAAATTCAGCAAGTGTTCTGAGAGGTGACAGCGTTGTTGTCACTGCTGGCTGTAACGTACACGTGCAATGTCGGAAACGTTATGTAAATAAAAAAGACAGTCAATTGAAGAAACGTGATACCTGTAAACTCGAACCGAGGAAAAGTCAACGTCTGCCTGCCGGGACTTTCAGGAGTAAACGTGATTGCCTTTTCTGTGGGACACTTGTTTCCCTTGAAGGTTCTGACTACAGTTACGTAAGGACAATCGCATTTGCCAGGACCATCAAGGAATGCTGTGAACGTCGTTCAGATGACTGGTCATTGAAAGTAAAGGGGAGGATTGAGTACTATGGCGGACATCTTCATGCAGCTGACTGCATCATCATGTATGTAGTGTGAATTTTCCCATCGGATATGATTTGCATTTGCCACGTCAATTTCGGGATGATTCATCTTGTTCTGAGGAAAAACGTAGAAAATGTGGGCGTCCTAAAGATGCTGCCCAAGAACAAGCTTTCTTAAAAATGTGTGGTTATCTTGAACTGAATGATGAAGAACAGATCTCCGCTATAGTACTCAATCCTCCCTTTTACTTTCAATGACCAGTCGCTGAACGACTTTCACAGCATTCCTTGATGGTCCTGGCAAAGGCGATTGTCCTTACGTAGCTGTTGTCAGAACCTTCAAGGGAAACAAATGTCCCACCGAAAAGGCAATCACGTTTACTCCTGAAAAGCCCGGCAGACACACGTTGACTTTTCCTCGGTTCGAGTTTACTGGTATCACGTTTCTTCAATTGAATGTCTTTTTTTGCATAACGTTTCCGACATTGCACTTGTACGTTACAGCCAGCAGTGACAACAACGCTGTCACCTCTCAGAACACTTGCTGAATTTATGCCATCAGCACCCTTCTGCTGAACTTGAATCACTGCTCCGTCTGTCAAACTGTCTTTGCAGATAGGACAATTATTCTGAGTAAAACTTGAATTAGCACTCATGTTTCAAACCTGTAACAAAAGAAAACAATAAATAACATCAAATTTTTGGTTGTAAACGACAAATTACAAAAAACGTCATCATACAAAAAACATCCATTAGATCCAAAATGGCCCCCATTTTTGACCCCGTGGACCAAATTTATTGGTTGAAATGAATTCCTTGACCATAAAAACCGTAAGTTTGATAGAAAAATAATTTTTCTACGCTTAAAAATAACAAAGTTATAGGAGTTTTGCCGATTTTCATGATTAGCGGCGGCCATCTTGAAAATAACCCACTTCCGGTTATCAGATTTCAGTAGACTTTTTTTCTGTCGATCAGTACACCTAGTAATGACAAAAACCGTTCACAAACCTTTTGTTGGAATTTGTCCTACGTCTGAAGGTATATTGACCCGTCTAATAGTGATGAACCAGGATCAGAACTTTTTGCATGTGGGGCTGTGTAATCCGTATAGTCGCATACTTGCGTATTCCATAAACGAAGAGCCAGTTAGTTGCTGAAGATTTCGTTGTAGAACTCACATCCTGAAGTTGAAGGCTGGAAGCATTTCTGAAAGTCATTTCAGGTGCTGCAGATGCCTTTTAACTACATGAAACACAGTATCTGGACGTTTAATTCTGCAAGCGGAAAGCCATTCTTCGACATAAACACGTAACATATTTTTAATTTTCAATTCAATTCAATTAAATATTTATTACAGCAAAATTATTACTAGGTTATTGCTAATTTCGACTGTTAAACCTTAGATAAATGTATTTATAAATTACTTACTTAATGACTTCCCAAGTTTCATCTCCAAAAGATTTTGTAACTAATAATTCCAACGCATAATTGACGAAGCCGTACTAAAAAGAAATATTTGCATTAGTGAACAATTTACAGAGTTTTCAAGCAATGGATAATCAACATACTATTATTGATTATTCAAAAAAAAATGGTTTTTGTCTAGGAAGGTAATTTCACGGTTTAAAATTTTATTTTTCTACTAAGAACTTTTTCTAAAATTTCAAACAATTCCTTTTTTTTTGAGATCATTCTCAAACAACAATTTGTTTTGCTAACTTTACACACGCTGTGTGCTGTATACTGCGGAAAGTTAAACTTTGCGTTTTTACTTTATGCACTAGTGCGAAAAATTAAATACTTTTACTACTAGTGCATAAAGTAGATTCATATTTTATTTTACACATATATTTCTTAGTAACCATTTCGGTAGTATAACAAACATTGTATCCAATTCGTGTGTAAAGTGATCTTTTTCACTCATGGAACTGTCAAAATTCCCATTAGTGAAAAAAGCTCACTTTACGATCTTGTTGCATAAGTAATTATTGTTGCAACATTATAAACTCTACATAGTGGTGCATAGTTTTGTTCGATTTTAAAAATTCCGAATAGGATCAGGGCTCCAAACTCATGCGTCTTAATTCATGTGCGAGTACTCATGCACGAAAACTTTTCGAGCATCGCTTTTTTTTTATTATTATTAATGGCATTAGGTCATTGACCATGCAACCAGTCACCAAAAGGTCAAAGATTGAAAATTGAAAAGAAAATTAAAGGCGCGCCTGGAAAAACGGGGACACACACTTCTCGTCCTGGGGTCGATCAGGACATTTTTATAACTTACACAATACAATGTAGACCACGGTAAGTAAGGGAAAAAACAAAAAAAAAACATGCGGAAAAACACAGGGATTACGAGATTAACCTACAGCTTAATATTAGTTTCGTTAATAAAGTTAATGATGTTGTTATGTATTTGCCTTGTTCCAATTGAGAGTAAGCTTAGTAAATTGAATGGAGCAAGCATATTGCACTCTTTAACAATTCTTTGAATTAGCCTGTCAGAGGCTACTTTATATTTTGCACAGCCAAAGAAAATGTGATCAAGATCACCTAGGGTGTCACACTCTTCACAGGTATTTGAAGTAAAAACTCCTACTTTAAACAGATGCGCAGGATAGCATGCATGTCCCAGTTTCAAACGTATCAAGGTTGTAATATATTACCTTGAACAGGAGAAATCTTTATGCCAAAATTGGTTGGGGACGTCATTATGGATAAGGGTGTACCTAGTAGGGTTTGTGAAACAAAATTGTCTCCACAAAAAGGACCACTTATGTTTAATATTTAATTTCAGGGTTACCTGTCTGTCACTTAAACATAAAGCTTCGTTCAAAGGCTGTCCTGAGTTAGTGGCTTCTTTAGCTAGTAGATCAACTTGCTCATTATATTGTAGACCAATATGGGCCTTCACCCAAACAAAAATAACATCCCTTCCTGAAGATTTTATTTGGAAAACCAAAAGTTTTATTGTTTAAATGTTAATTGTGGCATTTCATAAATTATTTCTCTTCCTTTTCTTTTTTGGGATTTATTACCACATTCCTTCTAAAAAAAGTTTTATTTTTAATAGGTATGGGTTTGTTTTGTGACAAAGATGGAGGGTGACTTTAAGACTTAAGGACAGAGAGCGAATCTGATAAAACTATTGACACACTGGAATTGAACGATTTGACATACTTTATGGCGTGGTAGATTGCCATGGCTTCTGCAGTAAAAATAGAGCAAAGTGAATTTGGCTTAAACTTAAATTCGTTGTTTCGGGATGGGACAGTAAAAGCTCCACCAGTACCAGTAATAGATTTCGAGGCGTCTGTAGAGATAAGTTCTGGTGCCTGAAATTGATTTAGCACACTTAACAAAATGTTAGAGCTGATGTGGATACTCTCGCAATAATTTGGTATAATAATAGTTATGCCAGTTAATAGACTAAGGTAATCAATTTCAGCCATGTATGCGCTGTCGGTCATCTGGATCATTTCACTATGATCTCGAAAAGCTGTACAAAGGGGAGGCGAATTTTTTTTAATCCAAAAATTGTTGGCTAAATCAAAGGTATTTAGCTGTGATATTTTAGTCAATAGAGTGGTAGAATAGAAATACTCTTTAAGGATAAATTTTCCACTTATCATTTCACTTCGTAACGAAAGGGGCTGTTCTAGGGCTTCAACATGTAGTCGAGCATCGCTTAAAATCAAGATTTTCAATAACAACCGATTTTAAAATGATGTGCGACTTGAATAATTGAATTGAAAGTTATAGTTTTCGGAAAAAGCTGAATATAATAATAATAATAATAATAATAATAATATGCCTTTATTTGTAGAATAAAATAATACAAACAATTAGATAATGGAGGATGGCGGTATCCAACATAGCTGCTCATACAACCACCCTGTTAAAAGTTATTAGCGCAAAAAATTATTCAACTGAAAATAAATATATACATTTACGTTAGATCTCTATTGTTAATAGTAAAAGCTTTAACTTTATTTCGAAAAGAAACGAGGTTAGAAGCTGCCTTGATATCATCTGGAATATTATTGTAAATTTTTGCTGAGTTATACGTAAAGCTGCGTTGGAACATTGCCGAATTGTGTCTGGGAATATTTAATAATTCACGGTGACGCGTACCACGCTCATGGATATCACTGCCTTTAACAATTTTATCCTGCAAATACTGAGGTAGTTTCAGGTTATCTATTTTATAAATTAAACAAACCAAGTGGATTTGAAATCTTTCATGAAGGTTAAACCATCCAGACTCCCTAAATGCCCCAGAAATATGATCAAATTTCCTAATGTTATAACTGAATCTTATGCAGGCATTTTGTATTTTTTGTAGAGTGTCTTTATCTTTTTGCAGTAGGGCTGGCCAATATACAACATTACAGTAGTCCAAATGCGACAAAATTAAAGAATTAGTTAATCTTAACTTGGCCTCAGTGCTAAAAATGTCTTTGTATATATAAAGAATTTTCAATTTGCTGAAGGTTTTTTTAATTAAACTGGATACATGTGTACCAAATCTCAGATTGACATCAATATGAACGCCTAGGTTCTTACAACTATGTACTGGTTCCAATACTGCATTGTTAAGAACAATCTTAAAAAGCGGATTATTAACAATAAGATTCCTACTACGACCAAACACCATAACCTGCGTCTTCCCCTCATTAAGGATTAATCCGTGCGCATTAGAGAATTTGCCAATCACATCAAGATCAGAATTAATATTTGCAATAGCTGGACCAAGGTGATCATAAGTAAAAGAATGATAAATTTGTGTGTCATCCGCATACTGGTGTGACTGGCAGAAATTAAGGCGCTTACATAAGTCTGAGGTGTATATGGAAAACAGTAAGGGGCCTAAAATACTACCCTGAGGAACACCCTTATTCAAAGCAATGAATTCAGAGAACACATTATTTAAAATAACTCTTTGATGCCTATTATTTAAATAATTTTCGAAAAACTTAAGTGCTACTTCACCGACACCAAAAAATTTAAGTTTAGTTACCAGGGTAGTATGTTCCAGGGTGTCAAAGGCCTTACTGTAGTCTAGCAAAATCAAACATGTATTTTTGTTATTATCGGATGCTCGAAACAAATCATCCGTTACATTAAGTAAGGCAGTAGCTGTACTATGATGACCACGAAAACCTGACTGAGTCGGTGATAAAATTTTATTCGTGTGTAAGAATTCATTCAACTGTCCCTGTACAATTTTTTCTAATAATTTAGACATAACTGGAAGTATACTAATAGGTCTGAAATGTGAAAGAAGTGAAGGGCTACTGTTTTTAGGTACAGGCAAGACATTTGCATTTTTCCATAAGTTAGGAAATTTACCTGTTAATAAGCATTTATTTAAAATAAAAGTAATATGTTTGCTTAAATGAGGAGTCAAGTATAATAACATTTTAACAGATAAGCCATCCGGTCCCACTGCATTAGACTTAATTTTAAATAATATTTTTTCAACAGTTTCTGCAGTGACAGTCTTGAAACTGAATTGTTCAGGTAGATCAGGTAACGTCTTATTAATATAAGTAGCCTCAATAAGATCCTGATTGACAGCATTAATTTGAGGCAAATCGTTTACAAAAAATTTATTAAAGTTATCAGGAGTTGAAATATCGGAAAATGAAGAAGAATCTTTTTCTGTGTTGGAGCAAATATTTAAATATTTGAGAGTTCGCCAAAAATTCTTAGGATCTGTCTTAAAAGCATGTTGTAAATACGCCTTCTTTTCAGATTTGACAGACATATTAACCAGATTTCTAAGATTTGTATATTCACTCCTTGCCTCATCAGTTTGTAACTTTTTATATCTAGTTAATGCTTTGCTCCTTAATCTCATCATAAGTTTAAGATTATCTGTTAGCCAGGGAGCTGGCGGTTTAGTTATTTTAGCAGTTTTCTGAGGAGCATGAATATCAAATAAACATAAAACATTATCACTAAAAAAGTCAACAATATCATCTAATTCATCTAGTTCATAAATATAATCCCAATAAATAGTTTGTAAATCATAGACAAACATATCATAATTAAATTTGGAAAAGTCTCTGTAGGTTCTATACAAAATCTGTTGTTTAGGTTTTATTAGTTTTATGCTGCAGTTAACCATGCAATGATCCGATATATCTTCCATATTAATTACCTCAACATTAGCAGCAATTTCAGGACATGAAGAAACAATGATATCTATGAGCGTTTGTGACGTCTCCGTTAGTCGAGTAGGTTGATTAATAATTTGATTTAATCCATAGTTATTTAAAAGGTTTTTAAGCAATGATAGATTATAATTACCTATACTTAGAAAGTCGATTTAATATTTTACTGTAAGAGAATTCGGCATACGATTGTGGGAGGTCGGAGATGAAAAATTTTTCTTTGTGCTGATATTTTGTTGCGAATCAATCGATATGTGGCTAATTTTAAGAATATGAACAATAAAATTTTTGTAATTTTCTATTCTATTTTCTATTTTCTCAATTTTTAAATAAGATTTGCGCCTATTTTTGATTTTGGTCCATTGTGAAATTGTGGCTGCAAGCAGATGTGAAGTATCGTGACATTATTGGTATAAACTACTGTCAGATTGTTGGAAAGATGAACTTAAAACAATTCAATTTATTCTTCAGAAAAATCTATAATCTCATAAGAAAAGCATGCGCAGCAGATTTCAAATATGTCTATCAAAGATCGTTTAAAAATTTTTTTTTCTCCCGAGATATTTTTTTTTTGTTAAGTACCCTTCTGGTTCTGAAATTTTTATCAGAGCGTAGATTTTTGTAATGAAAAAAGCTGGAGCCGGTGTGATTCGAACCGCTGTGACTCTACCGCCTTAACCGCTAGTCCAACAGGTAATTTCTAATAAGCGTTTAAAACTATACTATAATGTGTGCATAATAAAATAATTTTAAAAGCGAACGAGTCACGTTACCTATATGTGAGAGCAGCGCCACTATTGACTGTTTCATGACCTAATTCAGATCAGTTGAAGATTTTAAGCAGTTGACAGCTGAAGATACCTATGTAAAAATACGACGACGGTGAATATAGGCATTTAAAAAATATCTATTTATCTTAAGACCGTATAAAAAAGGCTATCAAACTGAGAGAATAAAAAAAGCAATTAATTTCATTGTATTGGTATGCGATTTCAATCTTATCGCAAGGTGTGAAATTTAACATTTGTAATTATCCTAAAATTATTACAGTATAATAAGACATTCTTATCTACGGGTGTCACAGGTTAGTATGCATTCAGGTGTGGTTTTAATTTATTAAGTTGATTTCTCAATGTATTATTTTGCAAGGCAGCTTCTCTCAACAAAAATATCAATATTTATGAATTAAAAATATGTGAAAAAATTATTGTCATCCAAAAACGAAAGTTTTGTATCAAATTTATTTATAGTCATGTACCGATTTCCTTATTTTAATACGAGTACAAGTACCTACCCTAAAATTTATTACTACAATTTCAAATATTTAATTTGAGTTTTAGAAAACTGTAGCCGGGCAAATAAAATCAAACGTTAAAAATTACAAATACTTTTTAAATACGTAAGTATATTCAGTAAGTAATACATATATACAAATTAAGTCATTTAATCAATGCAAATACATAAAAAACATTGTGCAATTCAGATCGGCGAGTACTTTAGTTTTAAGAAAAAAACCTGCAATTTAAAAATTGTTGTGTCTTACATAACTTAAATAAGTATCATATAGCATTTTCATTCAAAATCCAGGCAATTCAGATCGGAGAGTACCTACTTCAGTTTTAAGAAAAAGTTACCCCAGTCCTTTAATTAAAAAATCGTCTTACATTAAAGTAAGTATTTTATAGCATCTTCATACGAAATCTAGGCAATTCAGATCGGAGAGTAGGCACTTTAATTTTGAGGAAAATTACCCCCACTTCCTTAATTTAAAAAGTCGCTGTGTCTAACATTAGAGTAAATCATATTATAGCATCTTCATCCGAAATCTAGTCAATAGGATTCAGATTGGGTATATAATTTATCACAACAACAACGTTTGTAGACAGAAATATTTAGGTAGCGAAAAAGGTAGGTATAAGGCATAAAAATGCCTAATGACACATGCTATAACCCACAGCCAAAAGATTGAACTGCAGGTAAACACACACAAGTATTTTTTCATTCCAAAGGCAAATTATTAAGTTCGTATAAGATACGTAATACGAAATCGTCTTTTGTTCGACTATATTATAGTCGGTAAAAATTTTTATGAATGATATCGTGCATGCCTGCAAAACGCTGTAGATAAAAATCTCACAGACCCAACAAAACTGGATGGGTGTTTTATTTATCTAAAAACCTATCGTAAAAATGTAATAACGTTTTATGGTCCACAGTTGGAGTGTAAAAATTCGGAGCCGATTAATATTATATATAATATTGGTAATTAAAATTATTGTTTTAATTACACAAGAGGCAAAACCTTTTATGCAGTGATTTCCGAGTTTTTGTGTATGTGAAACGGATTATCATACTATACAGGTAAGTACATTAGCATATTTGTTTGAAATAGATAGTGATTTTCTTTTCTTGACCGTTGTTTTGATTGGCCGATATAAGTGCTGTTGCAGTAGTTGCAAAGAAACACAATATAACAGTAGCACATAAACCATATAATACTACAAAAAAATTTTTCACAAAACTAAAACCTGAACTACAACCAAAAGACGAAACTAATACAATATACAAAATAGACTGCAACGACTGCAACAGCACTTATATCGGCCAATCAAAACAATACCTCCACAAAAGAATATACACCCACAAATATAATATAAAAACACTCAACCAAAATTCGACAGCACTAACAAAACACGCTCTAGAACAAAACCATAACTTTAACTTTAACAATATACAAATTTTAAATAAAGAACCAAACTACCACCGACGAACTATACATGAAATGTTACAAATTAAAAGACATAACAACGCAATAAACAACCGCACTGACATAGAAAATTTAAGCGAAACTTATTTTAATTTATTAAAATAAACTAAAAATGGGTAATAATAATAATTGACAAATAAAAATTATATTAAAAAAAAAAATTTTACTTCTTTCCATCAACAAAACAAATTAATTGTATATAGCCCAAACTTTAATTTCATGTCACTCACTCTAGTTAAGTACCAATAATCTCATAAATTACACCTTATCAAGGATAACATAAACATCTCAAAACACCAGGCACAGAATATTTTAGCATTTAGTTTCTTTTAAGATCTCAACCATAACAGACATAAAAATGTATCTAATATTAATTAGTATAATTCATTATAAATAATTTTTAAAGTAAGTTCTCTATCTAGTTCTCTGAAGATGGTTTAATAAAACCGAAACGTCAGAAAATAGTTTTTTATTTTACCACATGACCGAAAACCTAGGAAACTACACATCAAATTATTTGAAATAGATATATTTTTTTCTTCAAGCGTATAACAATACTTATTTTACATAATGCAACACGTCCTGTAGAAAGAGCCTATTATTGTATTAGTACAAATATTTCTCATTTTTTTCCTAGTACAAAAATGAAGTAATGTATCCATGGCAACGAATTAAAAATCTAAGTTATGACTTGTCATAAACTGTCATTTTAAAAGTTGACGTCGCGCGTCGAGTCGTAAAATGTCTGAAGAAATGTAGTGAGTACCACCTGAAATACTTGAAATTGCAAATTCACCTATGACATGTTTCATCGATAAATAAAATGGTTAGTATTACATATAATATTTTTTTTACTAAGCCTGAACGCATTTGACGTGATGTAATTTTTCAAAAGTAAAGTTTTGATATTTTTGATTTTAACGCTTGAAGAAAAAATAGTATATGTCACTCGGAGTAGAAGGCTCATTATGTGTTTCGCCCAGTTTGCCGCCTCGGCTTGCGCCTCGGCTGGGCAAACTTCTGGGCTCAACAATAATGTTCGCCTTCTACTCCTTGTAACATAATATACTATTATTATAAGAGCCACATAATATAATAATAATGTTTACTCATTTGGATACAATTTACCTTATTTGCATTGCAATAAACAGTTATATTAATTTTCATCAAATTCTAAATCGGTCAATTACGTTTTTTTTTGAGTTAGTAATAATCCATTTTCTGAACATTAATATTAGACATTAATATTAGAATAGTTAATACGATTTTATCTTAAAAACTACGGATAGATAATTTTTACAAGGTATAGCACTATACTTTTTTAATTAATTACCTAGAGAATTTTATTCAATTTGAAAACATCTATTGTTGTGTTATAATGAATAAAAACATCAATGGTTTCACAAAAATTAATTTTATATCTCGCTTAGCTTTTTCTCATATAAGCTAGTGATATAGGTGTATGGATAATTGTTAGCTGTTTTAAATGAAATACGAAAAATATTTGAGCCTTATAAACGCATAAACTATTACTAGAGTTATTTTTGTTTTTTATTTAAATAATTAATAGAGTGCTTCTAGAAGTCTTTACATTATAGTAATAGACAAAAAAAAACAATTTTCATATAATCAACTTTTTTATAAGATAATCAGCTGTTTTTCAAATAAAAATTTCTGGTTTATAAATATTTAATTGATTTTAATTGTTTTTACTTGAAAACGTGTTTTTATTTATTCCCAGGATAATTATTTGAGCGATTTAAGTGTTTTTACTTAGGAAAAAATAATATATAAGAGATTTTTATATGGAGCAAAATCTAATGTTTGTTTTCCAATATACACTCACAGGCAAAATAATCGATCCACGCAAATTTTCGACGAATTTCAATCGCAAATAACTTCTCTATTTGATGTTGGATTTAAACGAATTTTGAAGAATATTGTAGACAAATTAATGGAGAATCGCTCACATTTTAAAAATTTACAAAAAAATATGCATACGTTTATAACATACAGGGTTAAACAGAAAGATGTTTTTTACCAAAAGTTTAAGACACTCTGTGGAGTGGCGGAACAGTAAATTGTTTTAAATTAAGTTTTAATTATCAAGTCTCATCTACATCTACATTTTTGTTTTTGGTTCACCTCGATATCTTTATTTTTGTGGAAAATATGGATTTTTTAAAAGAACGTTGCAATTTCCAATAAGTTTTTTGTACGAAGAACTAAGGTTGCTATAGAGGACTGACAGTCTTGTTGACAGTTGAATGTGTTACTTCTGAGAAAATATTATTTAATTTGAAATTTACTAACACTAAAAAATGGACACTTTTGTAGTAAAAGTCATTTTTGGTTTAGCGAAGTTTGTCAAAAACAATTTGAAACTCATCTTCAGCGAAAAGAGCATCCCTTTTTAATATTTCATATTTATCCGTTTTAAAACTCTTTTTAGTCGGATTACCAACTAATTAGTCTGTTTTTAAATTGTGTTAAGAATTGTTACATAATAAAAGGTACCTACCTTAATATACTTCGCCACGTTTCATATTATTACAATTTTTACTATATCATAGTGTATATACTGACTGAAATTTTCTAACATTTACCACAAAAACATCAGTCGGAAATATGATTGGAACACAAAAGTACAGGACATACAAGATTTTATGGTAAGTTTTTACTGCTTTTTAGTAACAAATTCGTTCAAAAACTCTTGATGGGACAAGATTTTTTATTCAAGTTTGTTTACTTATTACATCAACCCAAACACTTATTCATCCCTTATCTACAGTAAACTTAATATTGCATAGAAACAGTCTCATTCGTATCACAGCCTTCAGGCGAAAAACACATTTTTTAATAATTTTATAATTAGTTATTATAATACAGAGTAATTTTCAACAAACTCCTGATATCTAAGTAGTATGTTCCTGCTATTAAGTTGTTTATGCACGAGAAACACTAAATTTTAATGTAAGTAATTGTTTACGTTATTGTTTTATTGATTTTAAATATATAATTATTAAAGTGCCTAAAATAAGTACTAGTGGCGTGTGTGAGTCGGACGATTGGTAAATATTTTGAGCCGGAATGAAAATACCTTCCCCCCCCCCATTTTCGAGGATGCTGAACACGATGGTGGCGTCAGAATTTCTCTTTGGGGTTGCGCAACCCCTCAAACCGGCCAAGAACCACCCACGAGAGGGGTTAAACGCGATTTATTAGGTTTCCCTGCAGAAAAAAGTACTTTACCCCTGTTTTCGAGGTTGTTGAGCACGGTGGTGGTATTGGATATCGCGTCCGACCCCTACCAACCCCTCCACCGGCACCCCCGAAAGGGGTGAATTTTTTTCTCGCCATATCAACGGCAAATATATGTTCCCCCCTGTTTTCGAGGATGCTGAGCACGGTGGCGGGGCTGAATATCGCGTCCGACTCCTACCAAACCCTCCACCGACCAATACTCACCCCCAGAAGGGGTGATTTTTTTTATTATAAAATCACAACAAACAAACAAGAGATCTGACTTACAAAATTTAAATAATATTTAATAGGAGTTTAAATAACCTGGCATTTTTCTGTAATTTTTTTACGAGTGTACAATTTAATAATAGCGTCTGGATTACAATGTTGCTTGCAATTATTTTTCCAAAGCATACTGGATTTTATAAATTAGTTTTACATTCATTCGAATATCAACATGTGTTCAAAAATTCAGGCTATTTTGGTGACATAGGTGAAAAGAGAATTATTTTCTCTAACTAATAGTGTAAAAATCCAATATGGGGGCCATAAGAAAAAAAAAAGTTGACTATAGTTGCTCAAAATCTAGAAGGCTTAGAAATTTTCTATCAATGCCATTCAATTGGTAGTGGTCAAAAATATAACCACACCAAATTGCATTAAATTCACATAAATGGTATAGATGATATTAATTTTGTTTTGAAATCACGATTTTCAATTTTTCCAGAATAAATCGCGAACGAATCAAGATATCCAGCATTACTTGGCAGGAAATTGTAGAGCATAAGATAGCGCAACTTTTGTCTAATTTAACCGATCCTCTATATTTCATAGTTTCCGAGATACCAATGGTGGGCATCGAAAAATTTACCACCGTATATATATATATATAGAAACTAGGAAATTTTGAGGTTGCAGTCAAAATAGATATTCAGGCCAGGAAAAAAGAATACTCTTTGTTATTTGTCAAGCTTTCGGAAATGTTTATTTCCTTTCTCAAGACATCTACAAAAAAGGTAGAACAAAGTTAATACAAAAATTAACAACATTTTTGCTATAAATACTTACTAACTTGAGGTTAGGTTAGGTTAGGTTAGGTTAGGTTAGGTTAGGTTAGGTTAAGTTAACGTTATTATTCAATGCCAACCTATTGCTATTTTCATTAGAGTTTGGCATTGAATAATAACGTTAACTTAAGGACGATGAATGACAGAAGCGACAACTTAACTGACGGCCACGTGAGTCATGGAACCGAGATGGTTGATCGACTGGTTTACAGATCTTTACCATATATTGAGGATCTAACATCAAGGTTAATGAACCTTTTTAAACATACTAACACAAAAATTGCGAAAAAGAATATAAAAACTGTTGCTAAATTGTATAGTAAAACCAAGACAGCACTAAAAGAGAAAGAGAAGTCTAATGTGGTTTATCGAATTCAGTGTTATAACTGTAACAGAGCTTATATAGGACAGACGTCGAGAACTTTACATGGTCGGTTAATTTCACATAAAAGCGATTGTAATAGGAACATCAAATCGTGCGGACTTGCAGAGCATGTCATAGAAACGGGACACAAAATGGATTATGAGAATGTCAAAGTTTTGACGGTAGAAAATAATTATCAGAAAAGAATATTCCTTGAAATGATTCATATGAATAATGAGGATAAGAATTTAAATAAGAAATCGGATATAGACAATTTGAGTTAAATTTATACTTATATTCTTAAACTTCATAATAGTAACAATAGTTTTTTCCAGAATTCAAATTTACCGCCTTGATTAAGTTGGCAATGTAGTTGGTAGCTTCAATGATGTACTGAGCGAGCCATTAGTAATTGAATATGGAGTGCCTCAAGGCACAGTATTGGGTCCGATACTATTTTCGATATATGTTAATGGTCTTTTTTCAATAGAAAGCAGAGGAGAAGTAATTACTTTTGCAGATGATACCGCGATATTTTACAAAGGTGAAACATGGGAAGAAATTAAAAATACAGCTGAGTCTGATCTATGTAATGTAAAAAATTGGTTCGACCATAAGCTATTAACCATAAATATTGAAAAAACTTTTTACGTACCATTTAGTTGTAATAAAACAAAACGTCCGTCCTTTGAACAAATAAACATTGACATACAAGAAAATCAATATATCATATCGCCCAAATCAGAAATAAAATATTTAGGAGTCGTCATAGATCAACATCTAAGGTGGGATTCACATGTCAAATATATAACAAAAAAATTACGGTTCATTTTATACAAATTTAAAATTCTACAAAAAATACTGACAGTTCCTCAAATGAAAAGTATGTACCACGCTTTGGTCGAAAGTCACCTTAATTATGGTATACTAGGGTGGGGTGGGGTAGCCAAATCTCATCTTTCTGCACTTGAGGTCTTACAAAAGAGGTTTCTGAAGATAATGATGTCCAAAAATTACAGATATTCTAGCGATCTCTTATATATGGAAGCTAAGGTTTTTGATCTCCGACAAACATTTTATTTTCAAGTAACTGTAAAACAACATTATCAAAAACAATTAGCTATATTACCCACTCACAGTTATGATACCCGGCAAAGAAATAAATACGTATATCCCCTTATGTTAAAAACTATCGGTCAGAGATCATACAGCTATCTGGCTCCCAAATTATATAATACGGTTCCAGAAGAAATAAGAAATGTCAAAATAAACAATGTTTTTAAAAAAAAATTAAAGCAATTTATGTTTGGAAATGATAGGAAAATATTTGAAGAATATATTGATATAAAAAATAATTAAAAAAAAAAAAAAAAAAAACTGATTTTTTGTTATCGTAAATGTAGGTGTGTTATGTACATAGCTTAGGTTGTTTGTGTGTTTATATAATATGTATTTGAATGTATCTATGTATCTCATATTGAAAATATGTGTCATATTATAATTATTAGAATAAGTTACTTCTTTTTCTCAAAACAAGTGTTATTCACTTATTGAGTTATCTATTTATTTACAAAATTTGTCAAATTTATACTCTCTATTTATATACACAGAGAGAGCGCCAGCGAATAATCTACAGCAACTCCCCACATCCCGCAGGGTTAGTTACTGTAGATTCCAGACTCGTGTGCCCTAAGTAGAAGAAGGGATCCCAGGATGACCGCTTTCTGCATTTGACCAGCCAACCATTCTACCGATGTTTGGCAGGCAGGCATGGTCTTCAATGCGGAGAGCAGCGTGGGCTTTATACCTCCGAGTACACCGATTATCAGGACGACCATTTTGACAGAGTAGCCTGGGTATAGCACTTGGAGCTCGTACCGGAGATCTCTGTATTTAGTCCGTTTCTCCTCCTCCTTCAAGGCGATGTTTGTCTCAGCAGGTGCTGAGAACTCGATGACATACATCACCTTGGTCTGATGGTCGAGGAGGACTATGTCAGGCTTATTGGCGTGAATCCGCCTGACGGTCGGGAACGAGTAGTTCCAGTAAATCCGGCATTTCTCGTTCTCGACAACGGACTCGATATCTCCGGGGACGTAAGGCAGCACTGGTGTTTGGTCTATCTGGTACGAGTGCCGTAGATGGTAGTATAGCACTCGTAAAGCTGCGTTATGTCGTTGGATGTAGACCGAAGTCGCATAAAGCGGGCATGCAGATAATAAATGCATGAGCGACTCCGGCGCCTGACGGCAGGTCCTGCAGTTGATATCAGGCACCTCTACACCCATCACGCGACTGCGATAGACCAATGTGTTAATAACACCATCTTGGCAGGCCACAATGTATCCCTAGGTCTCCGACTTCAGCCCCGCTGACCTTAAAAATGCGAAGGTCAGCTCTGTCGATAAACCCAGTGCTTCTATGTTGTTATAGAAAACACCGTGCAGGGGTTTATCGACGTGCTGCCTGAACAGATTTCTCTGTTCGGCAGCTTTGATGTGGGCTGTCAGACGATTAGGCGGAAGCTCAGTGACTGAGTCACCTCGCCGGCCTTCTCGCCTGTAGTCGAACACGAGACCGAGTTCATCTGCGGCCCTCTGTGCTGCCCTAAACAATAAAGCGCCAACTCCCACAGCTTCATGATCTCTCACTAACTGTAGGAGTGGGTCCGAGCTCCTGATGACATTACATGCCATACTCAGTGCCACTCTGCCATGCATGCACTCCAGACTCAAGAGTCCTCGGCCCCCCCGTTGACGTGGGAGGTACACACGAGGAACGGACGATCTAGGATGAATACTCCTATGAATATTCATCATCTTGCGGGTATTCCTATCCAATTGACGCAGCTCATCTACTCCCCATTTGACTACGCCAAAGGAGTAGAGCAGAATCGGAACGGCAAGCATATTAGTGGCAGACACCTTGTTCTTCCCCGAAAGTTCTGATGACCAGATCTTTCGGAGTCGGTGTCTGTACTTGCCACGGAGAGAATCCTTTACTTGGTTCACATCCTGGATGTGGCGTTGTTCCACACCCAGGTATGTGTAAGTCTCTCCGGCATCCAAATGTCGTAGGATGCTTCCGTCTGCGAGCTGCGCATCTTCGTGGAATTCCCCGCATCGTCCTCTCTTGAGGTGGACGACTGCGCATTTGTCCAACCCAAACTCCATTCCAATTGCCCGCGTGTATTCCTCGACCACACTGAGAGCATTTTGAAGTTCTCGCTCTCCGGAGGTATAGAGTTTAAGGTCATCCATATAAAATAGATGGGTGACCTTATGTCTCCGGTTGCTGGGTGGCCCACACTGATACCCGCGGGTTTGGCGGAGTCCAACAGATAGCGGCAGCAGTGAGATGCAGAAGAGGAGCGGACTCAAAGAGTCACCCTGAAACACTCCTCTCTTAAATGTCACCAACTCTGTCGAAACTCGCTCGGCACCGGATGTTATGGTGAAGCGAGTTCTCCAAAGCGGCAACAGTTGTTCGATGCATCTCACTAGTGGTGCTGGTACCGCAAGACATCCGAGCAAGTGTAACAAAAGCTCGTGGGATGTTGTATCAAATGCCTTGCGATAATCAATCCAGGCCATTGACAGATTCCGCTTGTACTGCACAGAATCCTGTGTAATACAGCGGTCTATCAGCAGGTTTTCCTTGCAAACTGCCAGGCCCTTCTTGGCACCACGCTGTTCGTTTATCTGTTGGTAGACCGGATCAACAGACCTCAACATCCTGGTATACAAGATACGTGTAAATAACTTGTAGCAGGAGTTGAGGCAGGTAATCGGCCTATAATTTTTTGGGTCAGACAGATCCCCCTTTTTGGGGATTAGCACAGTTCGCCCCTCGACAAACCAGTCCGGAATTTGCTGCCCCTCGTTCAACCATGAGTTGAAAACTCGGGCCAGATGGCGGTGGGTGGAAGGAAACTTCTTCCACCACCAGTTGTTTATACCATCTGGACCCGGGGCAGCGAAGTTCTTGGTTCCAACAAGTGCTTGTTGAACCTCTTCCGTACTGATTGCCGGGCACACTTCGTCTGGCTCTTCTAAGACTCTACGACAGAGAGCCTCGAAGTGTGCTATAGCTGGAGTGTCATTATCGAATGGACTCGCGACTTCGTAGATTCCTTTCCAGAAGGCTTCGACATTATCAACAGTTGGCGGATTTTCGACAACACGCTGTGGCTCTTGGAACAGGCGAGACGGGTTTGTTTGAAACAATTTGTTTTGTTCCAAACTCCGCATTCGCCTGACCAAAGTTTTCTTAATAGCCATAAGCGCTCGAATCCTATCTAGACAGTGCTGCTTGATGGTCTGCAGCACTGTGCGATTTAGAGTGTGGTGTTGGCGTCTCAGTCCGGCTGCCACTCGCCGGACCTTCGATGTAAATGGTCTACCTGCGACTATATAATCCACCACACTCTGGATTCGAGAAGCGTGTTGCCTTGCTGATCGAATTTTAACTTCGATCTTCTGTACGCGCCGCTTAGCTTTCTCGACCCTATCAACTGCGCTTGCCAGGCGCTGTTGTGGGACGAGTTGCTTTGCGGCAGCGTACACCGCGCTGTTGATCTGCCAGATGTTGGCATCTTCTGGAAGCTCCTCACTGATCAACGAATCCATTCGTGCCAGGTCTTGTGGCTTTGGGTTAACCCTGGTGTTAAGGTTAACCCTCGTCCTTAAAGCGACGTCGGTGTACTCAAGCGGAAGTTCCTCGTCAGCTGGAATTTGCCGCGGTGGAAGTGCGGCTGGTACTTCCTCACGCCGACGAGGTGCCCTTACGTAACCTGTTCGGCGCAAAAAGGATACTTGGTCTCTCAGATGTTGCTGAGAGAAGGCGCGATACTCCGGGTGCATATCGCACCACAACCGGTGTAATCGCGCCATGTATCCCCTGCGCCCAGGTTCGCTGCTCTCATAGCAGTTAAGCAGGTCATCCCTTAATCCCTCCGTGCACCTAAAGCGTCCATGTACAATAGCAAGTTCGTCATTAATGAGACCGTCCGGTAAGGCCCCTCCCACCTGTCTCTGACCCCCATCCGACTGGGGTCGATTGTGAGGGGCCTGTCCTCTGTCATGGTCTTGAACCAGAGGGTTTGGGATTACAGGGTGGTTAGCCCTGAGATCCCACGTCCGACATTTGTCAGAGAGGGTTGCCCCTCCCTGTCCAGGGTGCACCTCGAGGAGGTTGCCGGTTCGCATTTCGCACCCCTTATTATTATTATTATTATTTTTTTTTTTTTTTTTTTTTTTTTTTTTTTTTTTTTTTTTTCGGTTTCCCGAACCTAATGCTGGACAATCTCCCTGTGGCCTCCGACACCACACAGAGAGAGCGCCAGCGAATAATCTACAGCAACTCCCCACATCCCGCAGGGTTAGTCACTGTAGATTCCAGACTCGTGTGCCCTAAGTAGACGGAGGGATCCCAGGATGACCGCTTTCTGCATTTGACCAGCCAACCATTCTGCCGATGTTTGGCAGGCAGGCATGGTCTTTAATGCGGAGAGCAGCGTGGGCTTCATACCTCCGAGTACACCGATTATCAGGACGACCATCTTGACAGAGTAGCCTGGGTATAGCACTTGGAGCTCGTACCGGAGATCTCTGTATTTAGTCCGTTTCTCCTCCTCCTTCAAGGCGATGTTTGTCTCAGCAGGTGCTGAGAACTCGATGACATACATCACCTTGGTCTGATGGTCGAGGAGGACTATGTCAGGCTTATTGGCTTGAATTCGCCTGACGGTCGGGAACGAGTAGTTCCAGTAAATCCGGCATTTCTCGTTCTCGACAACGGACTCGATATCTCCGGGGATATAAGGCAGCACTGGTGTTTGGTCTATCTTGTACGAGTGCCGAAGATGGTAGTATAGCACTCGTAAAGCCGCGTTATGTCGTTGGATGTAGGCCGAAGTCGCATAAATCGGACATGTAGATAATAGATGCATGAGCGACTCCGGCGCCTGACGGCAGGTCCTGCAGTTGATATCAGGAACTTCTACACCCATCACGCGACTCCGATAGACCAATGTATTAATAACACCATCTTGGCAGGCCACAATGAATCCCTCGGTCTCCGACTTCAACCCCGCTGACCTTAAGAATGCGAAGGTCAGCTCTGTCGATAAACCCAGTGCTTCTATGTTGTTAAAGAAAACACCGTGCAGGGGCTTATCGACGTGCTGCCTGAACAGATTCCTCTGTTCGGCAGCCTTAATTTGGGCTGTCAGACGATTCGGCGGAAGCTCAGTAACTGATTCTGCATCAGCACCTCGCCTGCCTCCTCGCCTGTAGTCGAACACGAGACCGAGTTCATCTGCGGCCCTCTGTGCTGCCTTAAACAATAAAGCGCCAACTCCCACGGTTTCATGATCTCTCACTAACCGTAGGAGCGGATCCGAGCTCCTTAGGATGTTACATGCCAGTGCTACTCTGCCATGCATATTATTATTATTATTATTATTATTATTATTATTATTATTTTTTTTTTTTTTTTTTTTTTTCGGTTTCCCGAACCTAATGCTGGGCAATCTCCCTGTGGCCTCCGACACCACACAGAGAGAGCGCCAGCGAATAATCTACAGCAACTCCCCACATCCCGCAGGGTTAGTCACTGTAGATTCCAGACTCGTGTGCCCTAAGTAGACGGAGGGATCCTAGGATGACCGCTTTCTGCATTTGACCAGCCAACCATTCTGCCGATGTTTGGCAGGCAGGCATGGTCTTTAATGCGGAGAGCAGCGTGGGCTTCATACCTCCGAGTACACCGATTATCAGGACGACCATCTTGACAGAGTAGCCTGGGTATAGCACTTGGAGCTCGTACCGGAGATCTCTGTATTTAGTCCGTTTCTCCTCCTCCTTCAAGGCGATGTTTGTCTCAGCAGGTGCTGAGAACTCGATGACATACATCACCTTGGTCTGATGGTCGAGGAGGTATTATTATTATTATTATTATTATTATTATTATTATTATTATTATTATAATAGCACTAGTGTTCAGTGGTTTTTTATATTTTTCAAAGAAAAAATTTCAAATGTTTTTGTGCATATTTCTGTTCTACAACACATGTAGTGAATATTCATTAACAATGTAGCTATTTTAATATTATTTTAATAATCTTTTATTGTTTTTACGACGTAATGTTTTTAATCTTTAATTAAATATGTAAGCTTTGTGGTGACATGTATATTGAGTTGCATAAATTATGGGAAACGTAAGAAAATTTGTGTGTTTTGCAATGAAGCTATTTTTTTAAATGTTAACCTCAAGTTAGTAAGTATTTATAGCAAAAATGTTGTTAATTTTTGTATTAACTTTAGTAGATTAACAAAGAGAGTTCTAGGACACTTTTGAAGTGGATGGTACTTAGCCATCGGGAGCGACCGCGGATTGTTGTTGGGGGGTCTTTGAATAGTTCTTGTGGTGTTTGACGGCAATGACCGTTGGTTGTGGAGTGCGGTCTGTTGGTAGGGGGTCGTTGAAGAGTTTTAGTGTGTGAGGGATAGAGGATGGCTTGTGGTGATTGCTGTAGTTGGTAGGGGGAGTTCTTTGGCTTGTGGTCATTGTAGTTAGATTTGAAGAGCTGATGGCGGTAAGCTGGTAGGGGGGGTGCCATCATGATCGGTGCAGGAGTGATGAATTAGCGGCGTCGTTGGTCTCCCGCTGAGATTATTTTAGTGGTTGTCTGATTTTAGATTGGGTGTGGATATATAAATAAACTCGATAATTGTGATTGACAGTGTATTCTTAGAAATGAAAACGTGTGTTATTTTTAGTATTGCATTGTAAAGAACTTCCTGCTATTTCTACCGATTACAATAAATCAATTCTACAGTTACCGTGCTACATTTACGCTTTGCACATCGATATTAATTCGATAAAATGTCTGATATCAATGATGATTTAAAAAATGCCATTCTCAAATTGTATGAGAATATTTCAAGAGAGAAATTTGAAGAACTTAGCGTATTACGTCCTAATATTACGTATTATGTTAGAGTCGCAGAACTGATACTTTAGTTTGTTTTGGACACCTAGAGTACACGTTGGAAACATATGGTAGAGCGGAAGAATTATTTAATCATTTTTTACGAAGGTCCATTAATCTCAATGTGTTTTTAAGAGAAATGATTTCCGAAGGTTTCTTTCATATGTTATTTTTTATTAGAAGTGTCATACCTAATGAATATATTGTTAAATATAATATTATTATAGTTAAGATTGTGTTAATTAAAAAAAATTATTCTCAACACAAAATATAGATTTATTTAAGCACGTTACAGTTAATGTACAATTTGTAGCAATACAATTCTTATAAATAAAATATTGTATAAAATAAAATATAATAACGAATATAATAATAAAAAGATATAAGCTACATATATATGAATATTAAACATACTTATATATAAACACAAACACACACGAAAGAAAAAAATAAAAAAGAAATTGATAAAACTACATTAAAATATAAAATATTTAAATTATCTACAAATAAAATTGAACAATCAATAAATTATCACTATGTATCCTTAAATGTTTACAAACATTTTAAAAAAACATCTCGATGGGCCCGGTGATAATTTATTGATTGTTCACAGAAGCAGAAATGTAAATTACATTTGATGCAAAATTTGGTATTTAATGGCGTGTTCAATGGTGTAGGAATACGATTCGCTGCTGGCTGTCTATAACAAAAAAAACATAATTAGTTTTTTACAAGTGGTTAGTTACAGCTAATATTATACAACTACTGTTACTCTTAAATTGCAAGTTACCTTTCCGTTGTTGGTAGCTTTAAAAATACTCCTGGATGTAGTGGTGTTTGTTCCTGGTTTGTGGGTGCAGAGGCAGGGACAGCTGAAGACCAACTAGATCTATTTGAAAAATTTTAAAATGAAATTTATGAAATTATGAAACTTATTTTTTAAATTACTTACATATCCAATGAACAAGTACACAAGTCGCCCTCACAAATTTCACACCTAGCTAATTCTTGCATATCAATATTGCTGAAAATAATGTATAATTTTATATTTTTATAAAAAACAAAATACATTTACTCACTTTTCAGCAAAATACTTCTCCATGTCAACTGGAGGGGTATACCGGTTGGTTGCATTCATTACACTTTCGCGTTTAAATGGTGCTCGGTTTGTGGGTGCAGGGGTGGATTCCTTATCTTCCTCTGAAGACCAACTAGATCTATTTGAAAAATTTTAAAATGAAATCTATGAAATTATGAAACTTATTATTTAAATTACTTACATATTCCACACAGTCGACTTCACCTTCACAATTTTTACAGCGAGCTGATTCCATCTCGGCCATATCAATATTGCTGAAAATAATGTATAATTGTATATTTTTATAAGAAACAAAAATACATTTACTCACTTTTCTGCAAAATACATCTCCAGATCAACACTTTCACTATCGAACATTTTAAACTGGCTGCTGACAACTTATTAAATCAAGAGCTGGTAACTAATAAAATTTGCAGAGCAATTGAGACCAACGCGCGAATTACTATTTCTGCAAATTTATATTTTTAAATCCTGGTTTTACAATCTTAAAATACGTATTTCTTGTCAAATAGAGAGGAGTTATTACCTCCCAGGTGAGTGACGACAGCTATTCTCTCCTGGTGTCTAAAAGCAGAGTATTTAAGGGACCAACCGAATGGCCAGTCTTACCAGTAACTTGATAGTGTCCACACCTCACATAAAAGTTATAAGTGTACCTGTTTAGTAAAAGAAAAAATCATCAAATTGTATGTATTATTATTGGGTCTTTGTTAACTCTCTCTTAATAAAATAATATTGTTCTAGATGGATTTTTATAAATTTAATAAGGTGTCCCTTTTAGAGACCAAACCTAATATTAAGCTCACTGATTTAGTAGTTGATAAACCAGTACCAATATTAGAAGCTAAATTGGTAAAAACGAAATTTGGAGAGACTGTGTTGCTAGAGCTTCAGGAAAATTCAGTATTTTTACCTAAAAGAGTGGTGCCTCTGATGAAAGACAATTTAAATGAATTTGTGCCAGAAAAATATTGTCTGGTATATCAAGGCTTGAAAGATGTAAACAAACCCACTTTAGGGACAATATTTAAAATAATAGAAAACGAGGATTGGTCTGCAAGTGCAAGTAAGTAATTTTTACTCATTATTATAGATTTTTAGTAATGCCAAAGTAGATAGTCAGGTTGGCCGAGTGGTTAAGGCGTCTACTGCTAATGTTGGGGATTCCTGAAAGGGAGCGTGGGTTCGAACCCCACACCTGACATTTTTTCAGTTTTTGTTTTTAATTACCAATATCAGTGTTATTACTACGTACGCTAATTTATTTTATTTTTATTTTTAGCTAATTCTCTACCACTGCTGCAGTAATCAACATAAGTTTTAAGGAGTTAGGAATAGGAATCATCTAATCTACTTTAAGATCAACATTAATTAGTATGTATAGTACAATATTTAAATATTCATATATTTACTAAATACCTGCACAGATATTTCTATTAATGGAAATTAATCAAATGCAAATTTAGGGGGAGCAATTGCAATTATTATTTATAAAGATGCAATCCAAGTTTGCAACTCATTAAGGTAGAAACTCTTGTCAAAACATATGCATACAAGTTTGAAAAGGTGTATTTTAGCATGGATATAGATATATGTAGTTTGAGTGACGAAATTGTGAATAAGTTTATTGATGTGGAAAACATTTAAGTGAAAGTAAAAATATTTTAATTAGGACAAGGTGGTTAAAGACAATAAATCAACATTTAAGTTTGTTTAACCGAGCATTAAAAAACTTCAATTCGATTGGAGTCCGTAAAAAAATTCATACAAATATCGGTCATTTAAAAAGAATTAAAATTTTATTAAAAAATTTACCTCAGCATCATGTTGGTGGGGGGTTAGGTAATAGAGTGAATAGAAGTTCTAGAATACGTTGGGTGGATATTAATACTGCATTTGAAAGACGTATACGTTCTGGTTTAATAATAAATTTAAAACATAAAGATGTATTGCAATTTTTAAATGATGCATTCTTTCTTTTAAAAACCCGAATTGCTAACATTTAAAAAAAAATGCCTACAATGAAAGTGAACACATGCTTTTGTGGTGAATTTATTAAAACTGGAATTGATTCAGAATAATAGAATTTAAATATTTTAACACCATAAATTCGATTCTTGATATTGGTATTGGTACAGGTACATATTTGAAAAAATGGTTTCAGGAACATGTAATAGATAAAATTTTAAATAAATTAGAGGAATTCCAAGAGCGGGATAGTGGTTGGGCTTTACAAAAATTAATTAGTTTGGAAATTAATATAAATAAATTTGAGCTTGGTAATGGTGCATCATCATTTATTAAATTACCTGAGGAAATTTCACGTAAAAAAGCATGTCTCAACATTATAAATCTCTATGACGATTCGTGTTTTGCATGGAGTATTGTTTCTAGCCTATATCCAGTTAATGGAAATATAAAAAACAAAAGCAGAACATCATCATATCCGCATTATTCAGAGGTTTTAAACTTAAAAGATATTGAATTTCCCATGACAATAGAACAAATTTCAAAGTTTGAAAAATTAAATAATGTTTCAGTAAATGTATACCAGCTCCAATTGTTTGGAAAACATTTTAGCACAGTACCAGCTCGATTAACTCCAAATAAATTGGAAAGACACGTCAACTTATTAATGATACAAAATGAATACCTTGATGAACGTGAACAAGAACACAATAATGATAGTAATATAAATGTGGAAATAAAGTATCATTTTTGTTTGATAAAAGATTTATCCAGACTCGTTTCTAAACAATTAAATAAACATAATGGAAAATGTCACATTTGTGATATATGTTTAAATTACTTTACTAGCGAAGAAAAATTAAATTTACATGTAGTAGACTGCCAGAATATTAATAAATGTAAAATATCATTTCCTAAGCAAGCAACTTTAACTTTCAAAAATTTTAATTATAAAGAACCGATACCATTTGTATTATACTGTGATTTTGAATCAATGTTAGAGCCATTTTCTGAAAATAGTCAAACCAACACATTGAAATATCAAAAACATATTGCTTATAGCGCTGGGTATTACTTTAAATGTTACTATGATGATGATCTGTCTTATTATACTAGTAATCGCGATTCTAACTGTATAGGGTGGTTTACTAATCAACTAAAGAATATTTCAGAAAATATTGAATCAAAATTAAAAACTACTATTATAATGGACATTTCTCAGTTACAAGAAAAAGAATTTATGTTATCCACTCACTGTCATATTTGTGAACAACAGTTTAAAGTAGATGATAAAAAAGTGCATGATCACTGTCATTTCACAGGTAAATACAGAGGTCCTGCACATAATAGTTGTAATCTAAATTATCAAAATTCCTTTGTAGTACCCATCGTGTTTCATAATTTAATCGGATATGATTCACATTTATTGATAAAAGACTTGTCTAAAACTGGTGATATAACTTTACTACCCATAAATAAGGAAAAATATATTTCTTTCACAAAAAGTGTAAGTGGATCTCCAGTAAAGTTTCGTTTTATTGATTCATTTAGATTTATGAGTTCTTCGTTAGATGCATTATCTTCATATTTAACGAAATATGAATTATCAAATTTACGAAAAGAGTTCAAAAATTTAGATAATGAAAAGTTTAATTTACTTATTAGGAAAGGGGTCTTTCCTTACGATTATATAGATTCTTTAGACAAATTAACAGAAACTGAGTTACCAATAAAGGAAAAGTTTTACAATAAACTAAATGACAGTAATATAAGTGATGATGATTACAAGCATGCACAGTCAACCTGGAACAAATTTAATATTCAAACGTTGGGAGAATATTCTTATTTATATTTAAAAACTGATATCATGCTGCTAACCGATATTTTTGAAAATTTTCGACAAAAGTGTTTGAATATTTATCAATTAGATCCAGCACACTATTATACGCTACCTGGATATACATGGGACTGTATGGTAAAATACACAAAAATAGAGTTGCAACTTTTGCAAGACGTTGATATGCTTTTATTCATTGAACGTGGTATTCGAGGTGGTGTAAGTCAATGTTATAACAGATATGCTAAAGCTAATAATAAATTTATGACTGAGTATGACTTATCTAAACCTAACACTTATTTAATGTATTTTGATGCGAATAACCTTTATGGTTGGGCAATGAGTCAATTCCTACCATCTGGTGGGTTCAAATGGGTAGAGAATTTCGAAAATTTAGATGTAACTAACATATCTGATATGGCGGCTGAGGGGTTTTTAGAAGTAGATTTAGAGTATCCAGAACATCTACATGACAAGCACAAAGACTTTCCACTATGTCCAGAGCACCTAGTACCACCGAGATCAAAATTATCAAAATTAATGACAACACTACATAATAAAACTCGATATGTTATACACTATAGAAATTTAAAGCAAGCTTTAATTTTAGGTGTTAAACTTACAAAAATTCATAGGGTTTTAAGGTACAAACAAAGCGCCTGGCTTAAACCGTATGTGGAACTCAATACAGTATTGCGTACCAAATCAAAAAATGAATTTGAAAAGAACCTGTATAAATTATTAATAAACGCAGTTTTCGGAAAAACAATGGAGAATATTCGAAAGCATCGAATTGTAAAACTTGTACAGAAATGGGAGGGTCGATATGGAGCAAAAAATTACATAGCTAGCCCTAATTTTCATAGTCGATCAATATTTGATGAAAATCTATTAGCTATTGAACTCAATAAATCAAATATAATTTTTAATAAACCACTCTACATTGGTATGGCTATTCTCGATATTTCAAAAACATGTGTGTATGATTTTCACTATAATTTTATGTTACAAAAGTGTAATACTAATGAATGTAAACTACTTTATACAGATACAGATAGTTTAATATATGAGTTACAATGTGATGATCCATATGAAAAAATTATAAAGAAAAATATTAAGTTTGATACCAGTGACTATGAAGTTAATAATCAATACAATATTCCTTTAATGAATATGAAAATACCCGGTTTAATGAAAGATGAGTTAAATGGAGTGATAATGACACATTTTGTGGGGTTAAGATCTAAAATGTACAGTGTAAAGGCTGAAAGAAATAAATGCATAAAAAAATCGAAAGGGGTAAAAACTAATGTAATCAAAAATACAATTTCTTTCGATGACTATGAAAAATGTTTAAAAGAAAATATTGAAATATGTAGAACGCAACGCTTTATTAAATCTTATTTGCATGATATATACTCGGTTGAACAAACAAAAATTGCTCTGAATCCATTTGACAATAAACGTTATCTTTTGAAAAACTCCACTGATACTTTACCTTGGGGTCACTATTCCATTATAATGAATGATGATGATATGTAAACTTTAGTAAATATTATATAAATCATAACAATTATGTATATTTTAGCTTTAAATATGGAACTACCAGGTCCAGGATATAACTATATCAATAATTAAGCGAATCATTTTCAATAAACCAACTTTCCGAAACAAAAAAGCAGCAATTAAAAGTCGCACTTGAAATATTAAAAGACAAAAAGACTAATAAGAAATGTTGTATTGCTGGTGGATTTGCTGCGTATTTGGTTAATAGAACATTATTGTATGATGATATTGATATATATGAAGAGAATTTAAACTACCTTTCTAACACAATAAAATATTCCTCCTTCAAATCTTCATACTTATCATTTAAAGGAGAAAAGTTTAATGAAATTTCAACTCGAAAATTAAAAGGAAATTATGAATATTTTGTGTTTAGTATTTTAGAAAGCTTTGATTTGAATATATGTAGAGTAGGAATTTATATTAGTGAACGAGATGATTTGAGAATAATTAAATTTCCTCAAAATGCTGCAGACTTAGCATATGCTGGTAATTTGATTCGCTTAAATAAATACTTAAATCGTCTTGTAGATAAAAATAATACATTCTATAATCCTAAGAAACTTAGCTTAATTTCTTATATTAAGCTTTGTAAAACTCAGCAACATATCCCAATGAAAACATGTATAAAATATAGGGGTATGTGTATGTGCAATCATAGTTGCTAAATTAATGTTGATCTTCATTATTATGTATTATGTATTTTGTATGTATGTATTGGATTTCTTGTAATGTTCTTGTCCTTTACAATAAACAGTTGTGATAAAATATTTATTACTTTTATTTCTACTAGAAATTAAGGAAACGAAAAATAATATTATTATGATTTCTTCACAAGCGTCAACTTGTTCAATTTTTAGAATCCTTTACTACTGAAAGATAAGGTATTTCTTTTATTAATGATAATCATTGTACATGTATATATTTTTCATTCTTGAGGGTATGCTAAATAAGACAATAACATATAATAAAAATATATTTATTTAAATTGAAATTTATTTTTTATGTTTTTATTTTTCTATCCAAATCATTCATAATCTTATTTCTATTAAAAAATAAACATTCACGAATACAGTACATATGAATATTACCAGGCGATGAATCACATATATTTAACATTATATTTTCTGAACATAGCTCATAATTAGAATCACATAGTATATTATTAACAACATCCAAGAAATTATTGTAAAAACTAGCAAAGTCCAGGTCGTGTAGAACATTCATATTAGACATGATGAGTTTATTACTGTTTATAATTTCACGCACGGTGTTTCCAGATAAATAAAATGCGGTAAACCCATTAATCACTTTCAACATCTTAGTATTCATAAACGGAGCCTTGCTTATGGTGTAATTTGAAAACTGTACTTCTTCCTCCAGTCCACTATCATCATCATCAACCACAAAATAGTCGTTGGAAAATTGCTTAAGATAAGTAATAAAATTACGCCATTCTTCTTCATCAAAGGAGATGTGATTGGTTTTATTAACAAGTTCATTAGCAAACATTAATATTCTTACAGCTGGAACATAATTTCTTGCAACACTAAATCCAATTAATATCTTATACATGGAATTATCTACATTGAAACTGCTTTCAAAAATGTATTTCTCTTCATTTTGTATCGCTACTTGATATTGCTTGTTAATTCTATCAATTTCATGCCAATGATCGAAATCTTCAACTTCAGAGAACGTTGGACTAGGGTTAGGACTAGGAGTAAGAGTAAGTGTCGTCATTTTCACTACTGAATAACTAACAATTACTTGGTGGTGTTGAATTATATACTTTTTCAGTATGATGACCACACCCCACTCCACCCTTTCCGATTACTGATATAGACCTCTTATGTACCTAAAGTATGTCTCTTCCATAAGAACACAGATTTTAATATCTATTTGCACTATCTATCCAGCTATTATGTGATTTATCTAGACCCAGCCATTTAACTAAAACTTTGTTATGTCGCTTACGTAATACTTTTTCTACTAGGTGTCAGAGTATTTAGCTTTCTGCAGTTCTTCAGCGTAAAAATCTCCACTGATCGGATTTTCACGCATGTCTTCTAAAAGATATGTGATTGGATTGGTAATGTGTACTTTAATTATTTTAAATAATTCTGTAGTCCAGTTGGGTGTATATCCTTTTTCAAACACATGTTTATATTTGCTAATACGAACGATGTCACCAACTTTAAATTTTCGGTTCATTGCCAATTTAATATGATTATAAGCAGAATGTAAAATTGTTTTCTCATTCTTTTTATTTATTTCACAAGGTTTCATACCTGTGGTGCTATGGCGTTGCTTATTGTAATTATCGGTTATTTCAGGAAGTATATCTATCCATCTATATGTTCCATTTAAACTAAAGTATTTGTATAATTTCTGCTTTAGTGTTCTTATGACTCGTCCCGCAATCGCAGCCTTTTTCGTGCTGAACGTATTATAATGATTAATGTTATGCTTTTTCATCAGGCTGTTGAAACCTGCGTTATAAAACTCTGTACCTTGATCTGACTGTAAATTTTTGCGTATTCGTTTACTATCTCTAAATATATCACCAACAGCTTGCATTATCTCTTTACCAGATTTAGTTTTTAAAGGTTTAGTCCAAACATATTTTGAAAAACAATCAATCATCACTAATATATATCTAAATTGTCTATTTTCATGTCCTTGACCCATTACAGCCAAATCCATCTGCCAAAGGTCATCTAAGCCTTTTACAATGGTACGCCTACGTTTAAAATTTAGTTGGTTTATGGAGTTCATTTACCACCTGATGTTTTTCCTTTGAATGCATCATCATTATTAAGGTGTAGTTGGATGTTGTATTAGTGTTTGTTTCTCCAAAGCATCAATTCTACTGGTTATATTTGTTAAACCACTCACTAATTTATTCTCAATTTTTTGAATATTTCCATTAGTTTTTCTTCTTTGCTCGGCTAATTTCTCTATTAAAAACTTCTGTGTATAATTTGTCAGTTCTTATATTACTAATTTCACGATTTATTTTTCTCTCCACACTATCAATATTAATTTTAACTAAGTTAAACTCATTTTTCAATGCTAGAATATCAGAACCTAAATTTTTAATGCTATTTTCAACTTCGATTTTATAAGTTTGCATATTTAAATTAACTCGCTGATTTACAATATCTGGTATAGCATTTATTGTAGCATCGCATTTTTTAAACAGATTTTGATTGATAATATCGACTTTCTTAAACAAATTTTCATTGACAGTATCAACATATTGTTTATTAGCACAATCATATACTTCCGTAGGATCTTTAATATTGCAAAGTTTTAAATTTTCAACATCGATATTACCATCGTTGGTAAAAATGAAACCATGTCGATATGGTGACAGTAAATATGAGCTGCCACTACTACCACTGTTAGAGGATGATGCTGAAGATCTACCAAACTTATCGAGACCCATTGTAGAAATGACAGCACTTAAAAGTTTCATGTGTATTTAAGCAATAACCCCAATTTCTTTAAGCTCACTGATTATTGCTAAAATCTCATTGTCATGTGAATCAGTATTTCCCTTAATCTATCAACAAGTTCATTTACATTATCCCAGTAAACGTATTCTATAGGTTTTTCATTGTACACTGCCATATTCATATCATATCCACTTCCACTTCTTGATGGCATAGACTTAGTTCTGAGTCTCGGTTCAAATAGTGGTTTTATTATTCTCATATATTTGTAGTGCTTATTACCCTTTTTTTGACCTTGAGGTTGATAACCACGTTTATGAGCGCTAGTTAATTCCAGAATCTCTTTATAATTTTTTTCATCATCCTTAGTTATACGACCAACAGGATTTTTCATAAATACTAACTCGTATAAACCTTTAGTACCTTCATATTGTCTATCATCTATTATTAATTCATTATTATCACCAAAATGTAATTCTTTATTGCCTATGAATAATTTATTTGTTGTATTATCAAATCTTGCACCGGAGGTTTCATCATAACTATCTCTATTTGTAAAATACCCTTCTATGTAGTATCTTGATAATTCTGGAAATTGCTCCAGAAATTGATCTAGAAGTGGTTTATTACGTTTAAATAGTTCATTATATTCAGCTTGCATGTCATCAAATGACACTTCTGTTTCAGGTTCTTTTTCAGAAAACATTTCACCTATTACTTCAGTAGGTTGAAATTTAACAGGTGCAGGTGATGGTGATCGGTGTATAGAAGTGCTGGGTCTGGAGCTGGGAATTTGTTTATCTACTTTAGAATTGTTAACTTTTAGGTTTTCTTGAACTTTTTTAATATTTGTGTTTATTTTGATATCCTTCAATGGTTCTACAATGGGACTCAGTAATTTATTTAGAGATTCATCTTCTTCAGCCTTTCCTAGCTTTAGAGCCAAATATTTCTTTCTTATCGCTCTTGAGGTCATATTAATTTTTTGTTTAAGCAACTTCTCTCGGTCCAGTTCATACGATTTTACCTTAATAGGCTTATATTTCTCAAGAAATATTTTATTACGTTTCATTTTTGCTGATAGTTTTACAGGTCTGTAGATTTACTGATACAGCTTTTTACGGGTCTGTAGATTTACAGGTACAGGTCTGTAGAATTACTGATACAGCTTTTACGGGTCTGTAGATTTACAGGTACAGGTCTCTACTTATTGTAATACAGAACAGTAATAATGATAGGATGATATATCATAGCCTTATATACTGATCAAACCCTTTACGATAACGACCATTATTTAAATCAAAATCTTTAACTATTACTAACACACCATAATTATCGTTCCAGCATTTGCTGCATATATTTTCAAATTTGTTGAATGACATATCTGGTATCACATGATCATCATAAACATGTCTCATATTCATTCTATCCTGTTTAAATAAAATTATGCAGTTACAGTTGTCTATCACAAAATGTTTGGGAATACGTGTATATGTCTGACAGAGATAGAAGCAATCGATTAATTTATGTCGACCCATACAAAAATATGCCCTTATTTTATCTTGTTTATCACAATCATCGAAAATAAATACTGAGTTTATTTTAGCCTCAGATGGATCGATTATAACTTCGCTCTCTGTATATGGAAAGTAATTGACACCTTTTACATTTTTCAAGACATCTTCCAACAACTTATATTTATACTCGGGCCAAAAAGAGTAGTCAGTAGAGCCAGGGGCGTACGGATTTACGAATTTCATAAATTCCATAATTCGAACAAATGAAAGCGGATTGTGTTAATTATGCATGAGTATGAGTTACCATGTCTTAAATTTTAAATAATATGCTTACATCTGGCAACATTATCTCCACGAATTAGGTATAGCAACGCAGTTGAACAATGCACATCCTTTGCGTTGCCGCATATGTGACGCCACTGAATGTGCTATCTAAGCTCTTTCGACGACCTTTATAATAGTCGAACAAATTATTGGGTATAAGGGCGGCACGTTCAAGCATGTACTATATTTGGTTGACTATACCAATTAAACATAATGACCTAGTTGTGGTTTTCATCTCTGGTAGGCGGAGAAAACTGGATATATTTCTCTGAATTATATGGGATTATATGGTAAAACGAGCTGCCGCTTCTGTATTCCATAACAGCTAAATCCTCTGAAGAATTGCCGGTGAGTTTTTGCTCTACTGCCTACTCTTTTTGGCCCGAGTATAGGTTGATATAAAGATTTAGAATAAACGTATACGTTCTCAAACCGCAAGCCATTAGGATCAAATAACAAACTTAATAATAAATTTGTTTTCCCAGAGCCACTGGGGCCACATATTATCGTTCTTAAAGCGTTAGGAAATAGTCGACCATGTTTTTCTGATACAGAGTCAGTGCATTGCGAGAAAATGTCCAAGTTCTCCACTGGCAGTGACACCTGCTGTTTAAGAACGCGCATCGTAGACTTACATACTTTGATGTTGTGTAACATTTTATATACACTTTCTCAATGTGCTCTTACCCATTATCAATCCAGATTTCAATGTTGAAACAAGGGTCGGGAGTAATAAATTCACTAATTAATAAGTTGCCATTTGAACTACACTTGCCTGGATATCAGTACTGTGGACCTGGCACTAAGTTAGAGAAACGATTACAACGTGGTGATTCGGGAATTAACGATCTCGATCGAAGTTGTCGCAGTCACGATATAGCTTATAGTAAAAGTTCTAATTTACAAGATCGACATAAGGCAGATTATAAACTTGAGCAACGTGCTTGGGAAAGGGTGAAGTCAAAGGACGCAGATATAAAAGAGAAAGCTGCGGCCTGGGCTATTGTTAACACTATGAAAGTTATAAGAAAGTTGGGGATGGGAGTTAGACAACATCGTGGTCGAAAAGTTGGCTTTCAGAGAGCTATAAGCAATGTTAAAAAGTTATTTAAAAAGTCTAATAATAACAGTTTGAGAAAAAATGTTTCCATGGCTGTAAAAGTAGCAAGATCAGCTGTGAAAAGTGCAGGGGGACGAAAAAAGATCAAAACTCCACGTATTTTACCATTACCCAAGAGCGGTGGAATTTTACCACTGATACCAATCTTTGCAGGGTTGAGTGCTTTAGGAGCCTTAACTGGAGGAGCTGCAGGAGTAGCGAAAGCTGTCATTGATGCTAGAGATTCAAAGAAAAAACTAGCAGAGTCTGAAAGACATAATAAAAATATGGAAGCAATAGCTCTAGGAAAGCAGGGATCTGGGATGTTTCTGAAACCTTACAAAAAGAGAATGGGGCTCTATCTAAAGAAAGAACCAAAAAACTACCAGTGAAGCTACCCAATAGAGCCCTCTATAATGTCGATTTGATAAAGTATGCAAGAAAATTGAAAATTCCACATTTCAGCCATTGAGCCATTTTATTGGAATATTTCAAGATTACAAGCGAGTTGTGTTTGGAAAACAGACTATAAGAATGGTTAGAGCTCGAACTGATGTGAATTGTTTCAAAGTTGATAAAAATGACACTGTGGCAGAATTCACTATAAATAATATTGAACTTAAAGTTAAGCATATATTTCTAAATGATGTTTTAAAACTTAACTTATTATCTCAAATAAACAGTGATAAACCAATTTTATTTCCCTATAGACAGTGGGAATATCATGAACTGCCTGCTTTAACAACTGGAGCTACGAAAGAAATTTGGTCTGTTAAAACATGCCTTAACGTGGAAAGCCCTAGATATGTTATTGTAGCATTTCAAACGAACCGAAAAGATCGGAAAATTGAAGATATTACCTTATTTGACAATATTGATATAACCAACATAAAACTATGTATAAACTCTGAATATTATCCCTATGAAGATATGAAATTGAATTTTAAAGCGCGAAAATATACTGATATTTTTTATGCGTACACACATTTTTCAAAAATGTTCTCCCCAACAAATAAACCTATATTAGACTTTGTAGCCTTCAATAATCATGCCTTATTTGTTATTGACTGTTCCAAAAGAAATGAGGCTAGTAAAAGCTCTATGGTTGATGTTAAATTAGAAATAGAAAGTTCCGAACCATTTCCAGCAAATACTAGGGCTTGCTGCGTAATTATTCATGATAGAGTAGTGGAATATTTGCCACTTAGTGGAATAGTCAGAAATGTTATGTGAATAAAAGTAGTTCTAAAACATGGGATTTCATCAGTATTCTGCCACATCTACATCCATCACCATGAAGTTGATGATTGTTGATATTCAGGGCTTTAATTTACCTGAATTTTATCCTAAAGAAATATCATTTATTAGTGGACAACGCACTGCTCGTTATCTGTTAAAACCACCATTTCCATCTGATACCTTCAACCATCAGATACAAAAACAGATACATTATTTGGAAAATCATCATCATGGTTTGAAATATAATAGTGGTTACATAAACTGTGATATGTTGAATGATATATTACACAATCACTTACTGACAGGTGATGTTGATATGGTATATGTAAAAGGTCATCAAAAACAGCGGTTTCTCGAAGATAAGATATTTGATTTAACAAATTCTTCCTCTACTTTCACGCCCGATGTTATCAACGTGGAGGCTTTGATTAATGAAAATAACACTATACCTATACCTAATTTTATTAAAGATATACCTTATTGCTTTAATCATTGCAATTATAATTCAGTGTGTAGTTTAAGAAATTGTACTCTACTTTTTAATTGGCTGTGTGCATCTTTACCAAAATAAATAATAATAAAAAATTACAATAGTTTTGTTAGACCTTACCTAATAAAATTTACTTCCTCTTACCGATACCGATATATTAACCGTATCTATATAATGGTGAGTAGGTGGGGGTAATACAATATGTGATATATGAGTTTGCATTTTATTAATATCTTTACACAGAGTTATATATTAGACATAATAACACAGCGAAAAGTGTGAGATCATAATTTTAATTAGAAGCATGGGTTTTTCTTACTATCTGAGAGACAAGTTTTATGATGAAAACAACATTTGTGTTTATAACAAACTTATTGAGATTTCTAAATTTCAATGTATTAAAGCAAAATTTAATCTAATAGATATGAACTATTCTTACTTTAAAATAGCAGGATATTATCAGGATGATGATAGTGATTGTTCTTTTTGTAACAATAGTGGGTGTGAAGAAATTGATTTATAGTGCATCACCATCACTAAGAATAATGTAGTATCAAACTATGCAGTCCCGTAAAATGATGTTGTTAAAAGTGAGGTTAGAAAAACATTATAAGCGAATAGACGAGTTGAAAGATCTTATAACTTTTTATGAGAATAAGCGGTGTATGTTCTCTAGTTTTCAAAAAATGAATATGATTGGAAACATCAGTCGAATAAATAGCAATGATCGTTTTGTTATTGATAAAAAGATATCCAAGGATGAAGAATTGATATGGAATCGAAATGTATTTAAGAATTTAAAGCGTTTTAATGGTTCTTCACCAGAGGGTAACCACCGCCATATTTCCCCCACTCCAGTCCCACTATCTTAAGGATTTTAAATATCATTATCATTTGTAGAAAAGTTTATTCTCAAAGATGGTGCTGTCAGCTTCACATTTCATAATTTTACAAGCAATATTTCAAAATATTCTGTACATACATCAACCACATAATGCTCAAGAAGTATTTGCATGTTTCGATGTGGATGGAAAGAGAAATGATACCTGGCCTTCATCTTGGGTGAGAATGACATCATACACAGCTATTGGTGTACCTACCTTTACAACATCAGTGTTGAATGATGCAATTCAATATAAGTTACGAATACGTTTTCAAAATGGTTCTGTAGGTGATACGGATTGGAAAAAGTTAAACAACAACATTACCTTATGTCCTACAACACAACCTTCTACTTCCAAAACAATTATTTTTTCAGAAGATAATAAAGATGTAAATTTTCAATCAACATCAGCTCTACTATATTACATAACAACCTGTTCCTCTCTGTTAACAGCAAAGTGTATGATTAAAAGCATTCATAAAATTTTTAAAAAGCCACAAAGAATTGAATATTAATATGATGAGATATATTACACATGTAATTAAATTAAATAAAACAGACTGAGTTATAAAATGTCTTTTATTTATATCCATACCGTAGTTATAGTTGCTACCCACCTATAACCAATACTAAAAATAACACGTTTTCATTTCTAAGAATACACTGTCAATCACAATTATCGAGTTTATTTATATATCCACACCCAATCTAAAATCAGACAACCACTAAAATAATCTCAGCGGGAGACCAACGACGCCGCTAATTCATCACTCCTGCACCGATCATGATGGCACCCCCCTACCAGCTTACCGCCATCAGCTCTTCAAATCTAACTACAATGACCATAAGCCAAAGAACTCTTCACAGACCCCCTACCAACTACAGCAATCACCACAAGCCATCCTCTATCCCTCACACACTAAAACTCTTCAACGACCCCCTACCAACAGACAGCACTCCACAACCAACGGTCATTGCCGTCAAACACCACAAGAACTATTCAAAGACCCCCCAACAACAATCCGCGGTCGCTCCCGATGGCTACGTACCATCCACTTCAAAAGTGTCCTAGAACTCTCTTTGTTTATCTACTAACTTTGTTCTACCTTTTTTGTAGATGTCTTGAGAAAGGAAATAAACATTTCCGAAAGCTTGACAAATAACAAAGAGCATTCTTTTTTCCTGGCCTGAATATCTATTTTGACTGCAACCTCAAAATTTCCTAGTTTCTATCTTAACTAGTCAGTCAAGACTACCTTTTTATTTTGATACACAGATATGGGGTTTTTTCACAACATCCACCGACAGTATGGACCTGCTAACGTTGGGTTACTTAAGGAATGGGCCAAATTGAACACCAAGATAGCAGCTTTGCGAAACAGAAGGATTTTCTTACTGAAATGTAGAAAATAACGAATTTTCCCTAACCACATTTCCAATGGATTAAACAACGTGAACAATTTATTACATCATCAGAGAGGAAGACTTGGACAACAGATTGGCACATTTAATTTAAGGTTAAGACAGAAACTATTAAATTTAGAAATTAGTATTACTATTTGCGATTTAAATACAATCGAAAAGAAGCTTGAAGCTATTAAAAATAAATTAACAATTCCACAACATATAGTAATAGAGTACGATAGACGTTTGACGATTAAATATAATGGGATTTTCCATATAATAAAAAATAGAAATTTAAATAAATTTGACAAACTTAAAGAAGATGAAGCTAATAAAATAGTAATTCAAAGTAAATGATTTAAAAATTTAACTACGGTTACGATACCGAGTAATGTTCAATTCATTTTAGCATTAGGTCCAAAATTTAGTTTATGTCCTTCGGTTTCTGAACTTAACATTCCTTCCTTATTAGCAGACCTTGAAAACATTATTATAGATATGAATGATGACACAAAAAATTGTTTTAGATCGCAATACACTAATATTATTACTAATTATTTGCATAAGAATTATGGTATGATACACCATTTAACAAAAAAATTTAATGATTGCAAAAGTTTTCTTAAAGAACACATAGAGTTAGTGGTGGTTAAAAGTGATAAAGGCAATGTTACTGTGGTGATGTACAAGGAGGATTACATAAATAAAAGTCTTGAAATTCTAAACGATAAAAAATATTATAAAGAACTTAAAACAGATCCTACTTGCACAACACAACAGAAAGCTAATAAATTAGTTACGCAATTAAAAAAAGATAATTTAATAGATGAAAATACCGCTAAGACTTTGACAATTTATAATTCAGTAGCTCCACGTTTTTACTCGTTACCTAAAATACATAAACCAACGTTGTCAATACGCTCATTTAGTGAAAACGTCATCTGACAGATAATTGGATGCAAACAATGTTTGAAGTTAGTAAAAGCGATAATAATTTAATTAAATAAAAATATTTAAGCACTAAAAAGGTATGTATATGATTAATTTACCAGTATTTTATAACCTGTTATAATATAACGTAATATAATAAAGATTTAAATTTATAAACAAAAATAAAATAGTCTTGTACATACCTTGCAAATGGTTATTTGTAAATAAATACAGTTTATTTGATCAATTTTACAAAATTACACGTGTTTATATCAGTAGATGTTATAAATTCATAAATTGTTTGCATCCAATTTTGACATTACATGGCTTATATGACGCACACTAAATGCGCGTATGAGGCCAATAATGTCATCGATCAATAGGGTTATTTCATGTCAAAGAAAAACTTAAAAATACCTATCAATTTGGATAGTAGAATATGCAAGAATAATGTATTGGTAAATACCATGTCTTTATTATTTGTTATTTATTCATAAATCAATAAAAAGTATCGTCAATAATTTCAAATTTTATTACCTTCTGACGTCACGGTTTAGAACTAAATCTAGGAAGATTTGTTTTTGTTAAGAGTCCAGTAGCATTTGACACTTTTGACAGTTTGCTTTAGTTTGTGTTAGTTCATCATTTTTTACTATTATGGAGCCTAATTTCGTTAAAACTAGCAGTGAAAATTTACCTGAAGTTATGATTCAGGAATTCTTTGCGAAAAATATGGATTATTTCAGTGTCAAGTTTAAGAGCGTGAAAAATGTGTTAGTTTTCTTGAGATATTTCATCTACGCTATACTGCGCATGCGTAAACATTTACGTCACGACTGTTGGCGGGAACTTAATATTTTCAAATTACAAACCGAGTTTAAAAATACGTAGGCGCAAAAAATACCTTTTTTCCAAATATACAGTATTTTTAAGTGTTCCTGATTGTACATTTAATATAAATATAAATTGTGAAATAACCCCATTGTCCTAATGGAAAACTAGCCAAATTTCTTACTGATATTCTAACGAATGCATATTATAGCACTGATAACGATTTCTATGTTAAGGACTCTTTCGCTTTTAGTGAATTTATTAACGATTACCAGCTCCCTCCAGGCTATGTGGTCGTTTTGATGTTGTTTCTTTATTCACGAATTTACCTTTAAAATTAATAATTGACAGTTTAACTAATAACTGGGATAATAAATAGGATTATAGGAAACAACTACTGGACGGGCAAAGGCCCCTACTCCCATTGAATTATACCTATAAATCCAAATTGGTAGCCAAATTTGTTATTTGTCTTTTCTCCACCAGACACAGACCGGTTTCGAACTCTTTATGTTCTTATCAGTGTGCCACAGGTAGCTGAAAATACAAATAACAAAGGCAAACCAAACTAGTCTATGGCAGACCCAGCACAAGTAAGTAGTGAGAGATAAGTGCATCCCTCTGGTGGTCAATTGCTACTACCAGTCGAGACATCGACGATGTCTCTATGACCGATAGCGGCTTGCCAAGCAAGCACCAAGAGCGGCGACCTCTAGCCCTAATGGACTAAAACGTGTATAATAAATAGGATTATAGGAAACAACTACTGGACGGGCAAAGGCCCCTACTCCCATTGAATTATACCTATAAATCCAAATTGGTAGCCAAATTTGTTATTTGTCTTTTCTCCACCATAGACCGACGGAGAGACGACGGCGGTTCGGTACCTATTTACCGACGGCAGGACCAGCTCAACACGCTGAAGGCCTACAGTCAACAAATAGACCGACGGAGAGACGACGGCGGTTCGGTACCTATTTACCGACGGCAGGACCAGCTCAACACGCTGAAGGCCTACAGTCGTCAAATAGACCGACGGTGACGGCGGACGCTTCGGTAACTATTTACTAACGGCAGGACCAGCTCAACACGCTGAAGTCCTACGGTCAACAAACAGACCGACGGACGTCGGGGCGGCGGAACAGACAGGTCGACTGACGAGTGTACACCAGGAGGTCTAGCTCAGCACGCTACAAACCCCAAGGCAACAATAGACATTCGGCCGGGCGGCTACGTCGTTGGATTCGATATTCAACTAACCGTGGTCAAGCTCAGCACGCTTAAGACCCCCTATCACCCAGCTCAGCTCGCTGTAGGTGACTGTCAGTGAAATACTGAATACATTAGCAGTTTTCGGCTTGGTATTTATACCAAATTATGAACCTGGTTCGCGTGACGTTTGGCTCGGTATTTGCCTACGCATGAGAACGTCCGTTAAGCGGAGATTTTCATAACTAATTTCGAATTTATTACACTCTGCATTGACGCGGTGACTTTAATTTTGTGGCTGTCTATGCTTAGCAGCTGTGGTTAAACGGATATTATAGTAATGAATTTATAATTCATTACACTCCCCCGTTACGTTGCAAATGAAAAAAAAACAGGCGACACTATCAAGCAAAATACTTAGAACTAATAAAAGTAACCTTCATGTACATCAAAATAATCTTAAAACTATCATAAAATATAAAATGAAATGAAATATACTCTTAACTAAAAACGTTCCTTACTATCTAAAAATATATATACAAAAAAACACCCGAAAAACGAAAAATATGTTCTTACGTGCACTGTCACCACACTACAGTCTTTGTATACCGGGGACTTCACCACGGCTGGTTGTACCATCCAGGTTCCTTTGGCGGAACTTCCGTTTCCTCCTGGGCCTGGGTGGAATCTGCCCCGGTATACTGTTGAAGACGATGTTTTTGCCCGGAGTTGTGGGTACTTCTGGGGTACCGGGCACATCGAAATCCTCGATTCTGGTGGGGGTGGCACATCTGGGGCTGGCACGTCTGGGGCTGATGGCGACAACTGGCTTTGGGCTGGGAGTATCACCAAAAAGGTCCCTGAATTTCCGTTGTACAACAGACATCAAGGGTGATACTCCACTAGGTTGACGGGACGGCAGGGGAGACGAGTGTAAGTCCAGCACACTCGACTCTGAAGAGGACGGAGATACGGCCCCATGTACCCTCCTGGCTTCCGGTGTATCTGGCAGGGGCGACCACATCGGAGGGTACCGTATCTTTTCTCGTATCACGGTGAAGGAGCTGCTTGGCTTATCCTTCTTTCTTACTATTACTACCGGCGAATTCCACGGACTTCTGGAAGGTTCTACTATCTTATCTCTCAACATGCCATCCAGCTCGGTATTTACAACGTCTTGCATCGCGGGATTTAATGGCCTATATCTTTGTTTAATAGGAGTCGTATCTTGGAGTCTAATTCTGTGTTCTGTTAACGGGGTGGTAATATCAACGTTTAATAACTAAACTAATTTGTTAAGGCTGTGTCAACGTTAGTTAACCATTCGTTATAACCAGTGATAGTTGGAGGGAACGACCGATATTCGTATTAAGTCAACCAACCGCTGTCACAACATCTGATTTAACTCTTGGCCGTTGAATTCAACGCAGGTCGTGGCAAACCCTTAATATATCGAAGTCTCGAAATCGATAGATTAACGGCAACTGTCGACAATGAATGCTTCCTCGTATACAGGTTTCGCAACTTCCTGAACTAAAGATACAACACTAGCTAAACACTTTGCACAATACACAATTCACTTCTGACACCTGCCCAGACAGGTCTTGTTCGTTCACTCTTCTTTGGCTCAGCCGAATGGTCAAACCGACGCAATTGCGAGGGTCGTGACAAATACCAGACTAAAACTAGAATGCAATAAAGAAGACAGAGATAATAAATAAAGATATATAATAAACGATCATCATAGTACATATAGAGCCTCACCTAGCAAGGTCTACCACCATAACCACGATACCCCTACAAGGGGTCAGCGACCGCAACGGCCGCGCTTAAAGACGAGTGATCGATTGCCGAAAGAGAATTATTACATGGACGTGACTGGCAATTTAGTGAGTGGGTTTTATAGATTTACTGTTAGAATCATAGACTAGAAATTTAAGGTAATATTCTCAAAAGGGGTATATGCCGTTAGACGTCTGTGGATATTTCGGAAAAGGGAAATCTCTTCGAATGCTATCTCACAAGGCGGTCACCTGGCAATAATGGGGAAGGGCCCCGGCACCCGTGCGTACCGCACTGAGGCTTATCCTGGCTGGATTTAATCAAAAATACCTTATTTTCATTTTGCGAGATCATTGGGAGGTCTCCCACTATAGATATGAAAAAGACCCGAGACCACTTCACGTCGGCACGTGGCATCGCAAAATTCCGCAATTTCACTTTTTAAGTCAGTTCCTAAAATTTCAAAATGTGCTGTCAGACACGATCCCGGTAGAGACGATGACCAATGGGCAGGCGAGGCCAGCTCAACCATCCTTGGAAGCCGTAGGCCACGGACTCACTAGGAATTCCAGAACGCGAGGGTAGAGTGAACCTATTCTTCCGTAGATCAGTGCGACCACGAAGGTGGATCAGTCTATGATAGATCTGATCGAGAGCTACCGATCTACGGTAGATTCCCTCTCGCGCCTTTGTGGAGTATTCCTGTGATCCGTTAGACCGGCTTATGACAATGATCATCTGCGCTATGATCATTGTGGTAGCACAGTCGGTCCTTCGAGGAATCGGTACTGGCTGAGGACAATGCCTGTCCTTGGTCGTCTCTACATGCTGCATCGTGCCTGGATGCGTTCGTTCAAACATGGGATAATGGCCGAAAAAGATAAATGGAATTTTGGAAACTGTACTGAAAATCGTCTTAAAAATATTATAAAAAATCCTGATATGCACGGAATCATGCATATCAGGCAAAAAGAAGGAATTTTGGGTTTAGGAACTGAAGTGAAATTCGACAAATTTTTGATAAAAAAAATGGTGCATATGGAACAGATGTTCCATATACACCATTCAAGCCTCAGCTTGTATGCTTATATCTAATTGGGATCTTTTACTTAAATCTACTTCTACTGCTTCTCCTGGGTTCGTTAACAGTAACACCCTTAACTTTCTCGAATTTTGGTAATTCAGTCCGTAAAAAATTCGACAATACTTGTTGTTCGACATCCGTAGGTTGGGTTATATGAGCGCTGGTTGGATGGCTAATAGTAGTCAAAGGTATACTTTCTATCTTCTTATTTTTATTTGCTACTCGTCCCATTATTTTAATTTCTTGTTTAACCAAGTCCAAGGTAAATTGTCGTTTTATTAGTATATCCATCCCAATTAGAACGTCAGCAGTTAAAGTTGACATGAATAGAAAATTATCCACCCAGTGGTTTCCAGCCATTAAATAATTTACTTGAAATTCAGAATTAATCTCCACCTCTGAACAATCTGCCAATTTAACTTTAACTCGGCTGCCGAAACCTTCGTTTAAATTCCTGTCTTTGCATTTAGTGTATGCAGAGTCACCTATGTACGAACGGACGGAACCAGTATCGATTAACGCTTCGAACGTATAGTTTCCTATTTTCACAGGTATCTTGGGACGGTTGTCCACCACACTAGTTATTGCCACATCATAGGTAGTGGGAGTTACTTGACGGGACGAAGTTGCCGTGACGTTTGCATCTTGTGACTGTTCTGGCCTCGATTCGGCAGTCCTGCAATTGCAATCCCTCGTAAATATTCCTTGTGTGCCACAGTGGGAGCAAAATTTCTCTGAAGCATTATTGCAGTCCCAGCGGCTGTGATTAGGGCCACCACAACGCCAACAACTAGTACTTCTATTGTAATTTGGAGATATGCGTTGTCTGGAATTTCCTGGTACACGCGAGTGATTTTCATTTCTTGTCCTTGTATTATTTTGTGATTGTCCACCGTTATATCTATAACTGGTGGCATTTCTATTGTCGTAGTTATTATAATCCTGTTTAGGACGATCTCTATGATTATTATTTCTCGGCGTATTCATCTGTGATGTATCCAACGAATTTTTATAATTTTTTTCTTCCTTGCAAACGGTTTCATATTCTTCTCCCAGGGCTACAAGTTCTGTCAGTGTCTCAAAATCACGTCTTCGGATATGCTTTCTATATTCTGGTTTTAAATTAGAATATATTCGGTGCAGTTGCTGTGTCGGATTAATATTTTCAAGTCTCCTTAGCAATGTCTGTATTGCTATGATGTATTCTTTAATTTTTTCTGTGTCTTTCTGGGTACGAGATTTGGCCTGTTCTTCTAGGTCCAGCTGGTATTGTGACGGTGCGAAAAAAATTTTAAGACTGGCAACAAATTGTTTCCATGTTGTCCAGGATGTTTTATTATTTCGGAACCATAATAATGCATCACCCTGTAGTAATTCAGGTTGTGCTCGGAGTATTTGTGCATTCGTAAAATTATAACCCTCTTGTAGTTCTTCGACACGTTCTAAAAATAGAAATACATCCTTTTTCCCATCAAAATGTACGTTCCACTTACGGACTTGGTCTAGGACAGTACCAAGAGGTGGTTCTGGCAGTACATTCGGTGTTACAGGTTCTATTACTGGTTTATTAATTTTTCGAACTAGGCTTTTCAATCTTGCACGTAGTTCATCGACTGTGCCGGTCGTAATTTGTCCATATTTGGATAACTCTGTCTGCAACTCATCTTTTTTGAGCTTATAAATCCATCCTACTGTGGTATCAGCGACTTCGAGTCCACAAGTTTCATCTGTGTCTGATAAACCCATGGTTAATGTCGGTTTATCAATATTTGCTGATATTCTATCTATCTATGACTAATCTATCCTTAAAATTCTGTTCGGGCGCCAAAATATGTAACGTCTTTTCTAACGCCAAACTATGTGACTCTGTTTGGGCGTTAAACCAGGTAACGTCTTTTGCTTACGGGTAGTTGGTTTGGAGAAGTTATCCAGGTTTCATGTATTAGTAATAAATAGAAAGTCCACAGTATAAATAAAACAGTTTATTTCTTCACACAAATAGTCAAGTATCGGAATATATCAGGTACAGGTAATCTCTTTACATATTCATACATAAAATAATTTATGTCTTGAACAAACAGTCAAGTATCGGAAAGTATCAGGTATTTGCAATCTTTTTACAGGCTAGATATGTTACACATATAATATAGTAATATAATCGGCGGAGTGTAATGTCAGGACGGTAAGCTATACAATATTATTATATAACATGCGGAGTGTAATGACGGAGCGATAAACGGTTGCTTCAGCTTCAAGTGCTGCGGTGTAGTACGGTACCTATTTACTAACGGCAGGACCAGCTCAACACGCTGAAGGCCTACAGTCAACAAATAGACCGACGGAGAGACGACGGCGGTTCGGTACCTATTTACCGACGGCAGGACCAGCCGGGCGGCTACGTCGTTGGATTCGATATTCAACTAACCGTGGTTAAGCTCAGCACGCTTAAGACCCCCTATCACCCAGCTCAGCTCACTGTAGGTGACTGTCAGTGAAATACTGAATACATTAGCAGTTTTCGGCTTGGTATTTATACCAAATTATGACCCTGGTTCGCGTGACGTATGGCTCGGTATTTGCCTACGCATGAGAACGTCCGTTAAGCGGAGATTTTCATAACTAATTTCGAATTTATTACACTCTGCATTGACGCGGTGACTTTAATTTTGTGGCTGTCTATGCTTAGCAGCTGTGGTTAAACGGATATTCTAGTAATGAATTTATAATTCATTACATATTTAATAATACATTTTATAAACAAGTTTTTGGTACCCCAATGGGGTCTAAAATTTCTCCCATTTTAGCAAATTTTGTATTGGATGATGTGGTTAAGGATTGTCTATCTAGAATTTTGTTTAACATTCCGTTTATTAAGAGATATGTTGATGACCTTCTACTTGCGGTGCCCTCTGATAAGATTGATGAGGTGTTATGCATATTTAATAATTATAATAACGATATACAGTTTACCGTTGAAAAAGAAACGGAGAATTGTATCCCTTTCCTAGATATGAGAGTCATTCGAAACGAACGGGATAATAAGTTAAGTACTAAATGGTACAGAAAACCTATGAGTAGTGGTCGGTATATTAATTACCATTCGTACCACCATCCTCGGATGAAAATAAATATCATTCTAGCATTAAAAAATAGGGTAGTAAAGGTCACTCACACCCAGTATAGAAAAGAAGCGTTAAATGAACTTAAAGTTTTACTAATAGAGAACTCTTATCCAATTAATTTAATTAATAAAATGTTATTTAACACAGAACAGAATTTAAACTCTAATGAAAATAGCAATAGGTTGGCATTGAATAATAACGTTAACTTGGTTGAGATGGTTGATCGACTGGTTTACAGATCTTTACCATATATTGAGGATCTAACATCAAGCTTAATGAACCTTTTTAAACATACTAACACAAAAATTGCGAAAAACTATATAAAAACTGTTGCTAAATTGTATAGTAAAACCAAGCACTAAAAGAGAAAGAGAAGTCTAATGTGGTTTATCGAATTCAATGTAATAACTGTAACAGAGCTTATATAGGACAGACGTCGAGAACTTTGCATGGTCGGTTAATTTCACATAAAAGCGATTGTAATAGGAACATCAAATCGTGCGGACTTGCAGAGCATGTCATAGAAACGGGACACAAAATGGATTATGAGAATGTCAAAGTTTTGACGGTAGAAAATAATTATCAGAAAAGAATATTCCTTGAAATGATTCATATGAATAATGAGGATAAGAATTTAAATAAGAAATCGGATATAGACAGTTTGAGTAAAATTTATACTTATATTCTTAAACTTCATAATAGTAACAATAGTTTTTTCCAGAATTCAAATTTACCGCCTTGATTAAGTTGGCAATGTAGTTGGTTCAGTGGTTTTTTATATTTTTCAAAGAAAAAATTTCAAATGTTTTTGTGCATATTTCTGTTCTACAACACATGTAGTGAATATTCATTAACAATGTAACTATTTTAATAATATTTTAATAATCTTTTATTGTTTTTACGACGTAATGTTTTTAATCTTTAATTAAATATGTAAGCTTTGTGATGACATGTATATTGAGTTGCATAAATTATGGGAAACGTAAGAAAATTTGTGTGTTTTGCAATGAAGCTATTTTTTTAAATGTTAACCTCAAGTTAGTAAGTATTTATAGCAAAAATGTTGTTAATTTTTGTATTAACTTTGTTCTACCTTTTTTGTAGATGTCTTGAGAAAGGAAATAAACATTTCCGAAAGCTTGACAAATAACTATTTTCCTGGCCTGAATATCTATTTTGACTGCAACCTCAAAATTTCCTAGTTTCTATCTTAACTAGTCAGTCAAGACTACATTTTTATTTTTATATATATATATATATATATATATATATATATATATATATATATATATATATATATATATATATATATATATATATATATATATATATATATATATATATATATATATATATATATATATATATAAAACAAATTTCCTATTAGTGAGGATGTGGTCCAATTTTAGTTGGGTTAAAAAAAAAACTCTTTTTCACTATGCCAAGCGTTCGAAAATCTTTTATTTTCTTTCTCAAGACTACAAATAAACAAAAGAAAAGGTCATATAAGTATTAACATAAAAGAGGTTGCCTAAATATCTGTCGAACAATAATTTGTTCAAGCATTACATTTTTTCCTCCTCTCTTATCTTACCTTATGCAAGCAAGTTGAGATTAAATTCCAAAAAACTAACATCATTGAAACAGGTAGACAGAATATTCACTTAATACTTTGTATATTTCCATTGATACTAATTAAAACATATTAAAAACTGTTATAACAATGACTGATTACTAAAATAAAACCAGGGTTAGGCCCCATTCTGGTCCGTAAGCACATGGAACAACAATAGTTTGACCAATGACAATTGACGAACTATTCCTTTTTCCCCAGTACACAGAACCACCAACATCTCAACCAAAAATAACCAAACAAAACATCGCGCGGGAATTTCAAAATATTATTGTACAGGGGGACTCACAAAGTTAAACAAAAAGAGCCAAACACATAAAAGCAATGAACTTCCTATTATTGTCACGAAGCTCTATGTTTGATGTGACGACCCCTCCGATTCAACTCCATAAGTCACACACTATGACAATTAGTGATTCAATTGTTAATAAGATCCCTACTGCCACTAGGAATTATTGTTCTTGGTGGAAACTGTCACTAAAAACATGAGACCTCCTATAATTGTCACCAGGACTCATGTTTCCCTTGACAATGTCACCCTTTAATTCACAAAGAAAAAATAATTAGTTTACTATTAAGTTTGACTATTTAATTTTTAAATTTATATTTAGCTATTCCTTTTATTTATGGTAAAGATTGACTCAGGAAACAGATCTCCGGAGACAGGGAACCCCTATAAATGTCACTAAGCTCCCTGCCTCCCGTGACCCCCCCCTCAGTCTATCTACACCATTCTTTTTTCGAATTTAATTTAACTGAACTGTTAATAAGTACGAATAAATTACTACTTAAATTATCTATCTGATTTTTATTTAATTAGTTATTATTAAGTTTGACGAATTTATTGTTATGAATTTATTTTTTCAATTTTGTTATTCCTTCTATTTATTTTCATTATTAAAATTGACTAAAGTAAACAAGTCACCGGACACATGGAACTCCTATAATTGTCACTAAGCTCCCTGCTTCCCGTGACCCCCACTTCAGTCAATCTTCCCAATAATTAACTGTCAATGTTCAATAAGTATGAATAAATACTGCTTAAATTGTCTATATCGGTTTTTTTATTCATTATGTTTTCCTCTTTATTTATCTCCACCATTTCCAAAAAAAGCCTCTTTGTTAAATTAGTTTCTACTTTAATAATTTTTGCTTGACCAAAATTGACTTTATGCCCAGTATCTATTGTATGTTCTGATAAAACACAGGACCTTTTATTATTTCTACAATCGCTTTTATGCAAAGTAATTCTTGATTGGAGGGACTGTGAAGTTTGTCCTATATATTTTTTTTCACAATTGTAACAAGGAATACTATACACGACCTTTGATTTTTTTAATTTGTCATCTTTCTGTTTGACCCTAGTGTAAATACTGTTAATTGTTTTGGCTGACCTTTGTGCAATTCTTATCGACGGTTCATGTTTGAAAATGTTAATAATTTTTGGAGTTAATTCTTCTAAATAAGGAAAAGATCCATATGTATAAATCATAGATTCGTTAATATCATTATTATTATTATGGTTTATGTTAACATTCAATGTGTTAAAAAGTAACTTTTTTAGTAGGCCTCGTGGGTAAGAATTATCAATCAGTAAATTGTATAACATTTTTAAATTTTTTTCGACCAAAGAAGGGTGTGCAATTTTCTTGATTCTGTTTTTGCCAACACCAGATTTATTTTAAATTTTTCATTGTGGTTCGAGAAATAATTCATATATCTCCCTAAACTGGATGGTTTTCTATACCAATCCAAAATGACTGTATTATCAGCCCTCCTTATCACATGTGTGTCTAGGAAAGGAACTTTATTTTCTGTTTCTCTTTCCACTGTGAACTGTATATGTGGGTTGTAATTGTTAAACATATCAAGCACTTTGTCCACCTCATTCTCTGGTAACGCGCAGATAATATCATCTACGTATTTTTTCATAAACCCAAATTGAAAGGGTAGTTCATTAATACAGCTATCTAATAAATCGTCCATAACATATTGAGCTACTATGGGCGATACTGTTGCACCCATTGGTGTTCCCAACACCTGCTTAAAAAAGTATCAAAAATGAATTTTACTATTTCAATAAATTTCTCATATGTTATGTTACAATGACTACTTATTGTGTTCCATCTTTTTTGAATGCTAGTGTATATTAATTCTATTGGTATGTTATTAAATAATGAAACCACATCAAAACTGACTAATACATAACCTGTCGGTAGTTGTTTTTCTTGAATGAATTCAGAAAATGCAAAGGAATCTTTCATATAGTACTCATTGTCTTTATTATATGAGTTAGTTAAAATATCTGTTATGAACTTCGAAATTTTACTATTCGGTGCATCAATTGATGAAATAATCGGCCTTAGTGATAGAACTGGTTTATGTATCTTAGGTAGCCCATAGAATTTAGGCGGAACAGAATTATAAATTGTCATTTTTTTTGCTACGTTATCTTCAATTACCCCGTTAATTTTTAAATTAGAAACTAATTTATTAGCCTTCTGTTGGAACGTGGACGTAGGGCCCTTATTCAATTTTTTATAATACCTGTTATCTAATAAAATATCTTTGCTTTTTTCTAAATAGTCAGTTTTTTTCATAATTACAGTTACATTGCCTTTGTCAGCCCTCGTAATAACTAATTCTGGATGGTTACTTACAAACTTTTTACTTTTATTATACAGATAATTTAAGTAGGAATGCGAATTTTTTTGTTTATGTACATAATTGGTTAAAACATTGGTGACCTGTGCACGAAAAATATCTTTTTTCTTATGGGGAAAGCCTGAAATTATTGATTCTACGTCTGCAGGTAAATTTGGAACAGATACCTCCTTAATAGACGGGGGTACACTAAACTTATGTCCTAAAGATAAAAAAATTTTTATGTCACTAGGAATATCAATGCCTGTGAGGTTCTTTAACCATGTATCTTTTATTTTAATGTCATTTTGTGTCTTTTGTTTTAAGTTTTTTAATTTATTACAATTTTTTGCTTTAACTTTATGAAACTGTTTATTATACGTTATATTTTGTCTATATTTAAATTCATTCCAAATATTGTTAGGTAAAGTATTTTCTAAATCTATTGATAAATTATTCATTAATTGTTCTATGGCCTTGATATTCCTATGTGTTATGTCAATTTCTAAATTAATAATTTTGTTTTTTAACCTATTCTTGAAGTTGTGTACTTGTTTTCCGGTTCTTCCTGTAGTGCTCTCTAATAAATTGTCCAAAGAATGTGTTGAATTATTTATATGAGTGGGTGTGATGCCTTGTAGTAGATTTGGCTTCAGTATAACACGTAAAATGAAGGAATGGGCAAACTTTAATAACAAACTAGCATCTATACGAAACAGAAGAATTTTCCTTTTGCAATGTAGACTACAAGGCATCACACCCACTCATATAAATAATTCAACACATTCTTTGGACAATTTATTAGAGAGCACTACAGGAAGAACCGGAAAACAAGTACACAACTTCAAGAATAGGTTAAAAAACAAAATTATTAATTTAGAAATTGACATAACACATAGGAATATCAAGGCCATAGAACAATTAATGAATAATTTATCAATAAATTTAGAAAATACTTTACCTAACAATATTTGGAATGAATTTAAATATAGACAAAATATAACGTATAATAAACAGTTTCATAAAGTTAAAGCAAAAAATTGTAATAAATTAAAAAACTTAAAACAAAAGACACAAAATGACATTAAAATAAAAGATACATGGTTAAAGAACCTCACAGGCATTGATATTCCTAGTGACATAAACAAATTTTATCTTTAGGACATAAGTTTAATGTACCCCCATCTATTAAGGAGGTATCTGTTCCAAATTTACTTGCAGACGTAGAATCAATAATTTCAGGCTTTCCCCATAAGAAGAAAGATATTTTTCGTGCACAGGTCACCAATGTTTTAACCAATTATGTACATAAACAAAAAACTCGCATTCCTACTTAAATTATCTGTATAATAAAAGTAAAAAGTTTGTAAGTAACCATCCAGAATTAGTTATTACGAGGGCTGACAAAGGCAATGTAACTGTAATTATGAAAAAAACTGACTATTTAGAAAAAAGCAAAGATATTTTATTAGATAACAGGTATTATAAAAAATTGAATAAGGACCCTACGTCCACGTTCCAACAGAAGGCTAATAAATTAGTTTCTAATTT